>CAEMYA010000024.1:133797-155619 GCA_903131615.1 Diplodus sargus
ACACACAAAAGACAAAGGAGATGGTACTGGACTTCAGGAGGCGCTGCCCGTCTCCTCCGCCTGTCACCATCAGTGGTGAGGGGATTGAGATGGTTGCCTCCCAGGGTATAAAATTAGATTTTTGTATTTTAAATTTTACCCGCCAAAATATGTTTTGACCGGCCACTTAAGTGTTTATAATCACGACCAACCAACATATTTCCTGTAGGAATTACATTTTTTACATTTATTTTGTCCGTTGTTGGCTGCAGCTAAGGAAGAAATAGTTCGCCCCACACATCCAAAAACACAGTGTTTCCCATAGATTTTTTGTAGTACTGGTGCTCTGAGTCGGAAACCTCGCAACACTAGGGGAATCCGGGGGCATGCTATTATTTTCTTTATAATTATATTTTTATGGAAACAATCTGTTTCAGAAGTCAGTGGGCCACATGACATGGAAGATATTGAAAAAAAAAACAGTTATTTTGTATTCATATATGTTAAGTAATTTAATGACGGTCCCTAAATCAGTCTCCAGTGATTCAGTGAGGCTCTGGGAGGTGAGCTGACCGTCCTCCTGCTGCTGACACTGGGAGAACCTCATTGAAGTCTCGGCTGGACCCGAGTGAATATCCAGCCTAAAACTAACTTCACCCTGGTTTGATGAGTCGCCTGTTGCAGCCTTTGAATAGAATGACGAGGATTTCAGTCACTCAAATGGTGACTTGCAGAAATTATACAAATAGCAGTAATGTCAATAATAATCGATTTCAAGATAACTTAGGGTGTAGTGCTTTCACTGTGTGTAACTTAAATTCGCCATTCACCTGTGATATTAAACTGACAGAAATCATCTCTTTTTTTTCTTTTTTTTTTGCGGCGACGCTAAAAATCCTGCAGCAGAATGCATATAGGGGAAGCACTGACACATCCCTGCAAACACGTCCAGTTGGGGCCCATATGGGCCTCACTTGGGCTAGTTGGGCTTCAGCTGGGCATGGGCTCAGAGTGGGCTTTGTTGTTGGGACCCACATGGGCAACCCATATGGGCAGTAGATGGGCTAAACTCAGCATGGGTAATAGGTGGGCTTCATCTGGGTGCAATTTCAAAATTAAAAATGGTCAGACATAAATTCTATGTTATATTTTAACAGCCATTGGACTATGTATACTTTTTATATGAAAAAGTATGATTGGCCGACGAGTCCCTAGCAGTCCCTAGCAACCATCTTATTCTAGCAACCCTGGTTTGCCGCCTTTGCTACCGGAGAGACCATTGTTCTCTTTGCTGCCAGTGCTAAGGTCAAGACCGTGTTTTTGGACATTGGACAAAAGACAGGTAAGAATCTGCCTCTTTGTATAATAAACAGGGAACAGGGGATTTCTTGTACTGCATGATATATTAATCAAGGACTTTTTTCCGGAGAGTTGTAACTAGTTAAGAGAACAGGAACTAACGTAGGTAGCTTTTAGCGAATGTAAACCAGTGCGGTAAATTTAGCTGTGTAGCTTTGGTAAGTTAACGTTAATTTAACCCGGTTAAACCAGTTGAACATACAAGTTTAATTTACTAAGTAGATATCAAGCATATTTTAAACTTATTTTGAGTGGTTGACTGAAAGATATTGCCTCCGGTTTTCTCGAACATGTCAGTGAGTTCTGTTGAGTTGGTGTTTGGAAGGGAATTGTGATCGGTGAATTACTGATGGGCAATTTCGTCTTATAGTCCGTGTAAAGTGAAATTAGATTTGTTTTCTGAGTTAGACACAGTACAGATCCTGCCAAATTTGACTGCTAAAAAAATCGTTTAGTAGGTGAAATATCAGCTTTGGAAGCTGATAGTTGTGTCTTCAGAATGTTTCGGATAATGTAACGTTACACACTTAGCAGTGGGGGAAAATACAGTCCGGTTGACTGGGTCCCTGGAGCCGCTGCCGTCAGCACACGAGTCTCCATGAGCCCTGATAGCGCGGCTTGGCAGCTAACGTGGCCAGCGCCGAGCCTGATTCCTGTGCTGACGGTGGCAGTCAGCTCTTGGTCCGACTTTCCAGAGCCTCACCTGGACTGTGGCTATTTTCAAAACCGCAATGTGTGTGTAAGTTAACTTATTGGACAGAAGAGCAGCTGCTTCGGGGCTCTGTAGTATTCGGTTTCGAAAATAGCCACAGTCCAGGTGAGGCTCTGGAGCTCGGGCCCACAGCTGACTACCACGGGAACATTGAGGTGCCGCCGTCAGCACGGGGGGCTTGCACTCAGTGAGGCTGTCGGCCGCCGCCGTTACGCCGGGGACACACCGGGCCGCGGCCCTCCTGTTCACTTCAGACGTGCATTTCTCCACGCCGGTCGACAAGCGCTTCTGCCCCTCAGCTGTGTGTGTGTGTGTGTGTGTGTGTTCATCGCTCACGCTCTGTTTAGATTAATAAACACAAATAGGCTACAAACGTACACAGATTGGCCTCACGTATTTGTCAACCACGGTGTTTTATTTTGAAAATTGACCGGATTCTCACGTCTCTCGCTAATGCCACTCAATTCATTAATATTGGGGGTCTAGCAGTGCATTTGATCCAAAACTTCCAAAGTGTCCTCACAACCATGCCTGTGACAATTCTATCACGTTGTATGGTTTACTCCAATGAGCAATAAAAATAAATTTGCTTTGTATTGACTTTGTTCTCCCTTAGGTTGCAGCGGTGGGGGACATAGGAGGGAGTACTGTGGACAAGGCCACAAGAAGGATGATGACCTTCCTCCTAGACCATGGCTTATCCAGGCAGTACAACTATGTGGGCCGAAATGGGAAGAGAGAGTTCAAGGCCTTAAAACTGTTCGAAGTAATATATGGTAAGTGTGTGTGGCATACAGAGCCATCAGTGGTACATTATTATTACTAATGCAGTGCCCGTAGAAAATATGTTTTCCTATAGAAAAGTGGGAGGTTAAGAAGCTTTTTCATTGATGGCCAAATGAGGCTGTGTTTGGAGGTGGAACGTCGGGGATATTTAGGTTTGTTGTAAAATCTGATATTCCACGGTATAATTGGCGGGTTTTGACTATTTTTGATTTTGCCATTATATTTCACCTTGAAAACTATTTACTTGGTGTCATTATTTTCAGCACAACCTCACATGTGTGACTGTACAGTTATTTTTTGATTTTGGCATACTGTATTAACACAATGGACCTAAATCACAAAAAAACATAAAATCCAAGAAGAAAGAAGTTAGACTTTTTTCCTGTGAAAACCACAAATATGTTTAACAACCCATTTTTTATTACTTATAATGTAAATATAAATTGCTGTTTGCTGAATATGTGCATAAATTTTAAAAATGTACAAAGTTCTGTGTAACTATTTACATTTAAATGCAGGCAATGCTCAGGTCTGCCTGAGATCCTTCCAGCTGAATGAAGAGCTGCGCTGCCTGATCCACATTCAGCTTCTTCTCATTGTTTTGACTCATTAAACTAAAAAAAACAAAGCGTGGTGGACATTATTTACCCTAGGTCCGGTTTTGGACATGCAGGAGCGTCTGGTCCGTCAGCTCGGGAGGTGGGCCGTGTGCGCTAGCAAGCGGCTAGCAGCTAGCTACGCACGAACATCCACAGGTTCTGATTCCACTTTGTTGTTCGCGCGTCTTCGCATTTCCTCAGACCTGAACAGACTCGGTCCGGACTCGTTTAGTCTCATTAATCCACAACAGTCAGTTTAGATGCACAGAACAGAACGGGACCGAACCGCCGGCTAACTTCCCGGTCCAGCTCGCGCCGCTGCAGGTATACATCCGCTTGTTTCTTAACGTATGTCGTAGGCTTGAGCTCTGAAGTGATTGGCTCTGGTTCGCACGTGACTGTGGTGGCTCCGGTGGACAATGCTCCCGAATTTGTAAAGCATTTATGAAATAATTTATTCATGATATCATTGCCGTCCAAACAAATGCAAAGTTGCACACCACTGAACCAAACAGCAGCCATGTAGAAACTCTCAGGTCAGTCTGATCCTGATCCGCAAAGATATTTGAGGCACACACAGACAGACAGACAGAGATTCCTTGCTTTTATAGAGAGATTCACATTTAACATTTAACATGATTTCCATTTAGCAGAGCTCATGTTCAGAGTGTGGTCTGTGTTTTATGATGAGAAAAGGTTGGTTTATTGTTTGAAAAATGTAGTGTTATCTAGCAGTATGCAGTCTCTAACTGCACACTGTGTGTGTTCAGGAACAAGGGGAGTCTCGCGTGAAAAGTTCAGACGATGAGAACACACACTTGAGTGTGAAGTTAATGTGTGTGTGTGTGTGTGTGTGTGTGTGTGTGGCGAACTGTGACGATAAAATACATATTTTTGCTCTTTGCAGGTAAGGGAGAGTTAGAATTGTGTAATGGATGGGTGAATATGTTATGTCGTAGTTTATGATCCCGGTTGGGTTTTATGTGGGATTGTTTATGAACGTTACTTGGTCAGTACTGAATACGGCTAGCTAGTAGTTAGTACCGGTTGCCTAGCTACCTCGAGCTAGCGGGAGGCTGGAGAGTAGAATTATGAGCCGGTCTAAAGAGCCCGGACTGCTCATGTCTAGTTCATAGATAAATAAATAAATAGGTTAAAAAAATAGGTTAAAATAGATACATGATTGATTTGATTAATTTGACAATGTTTAGACATGTTTGGCTGACTGTGTATTTTATAAACAAGTTAATACTGAATGTACATGATGAAACTGGGCTGGAATAGCGATACAACACACATGATTTATTGTTTGGATGTTGGTGCAGATGTTCATGATTTTTCTGTGTTAGAATATCAAATATGTTCAGAGAATGAGAACACACACTTGAGTGTGAAGTTACTGTGTGTGTGTGTGTGTGTGTGTGTGACGAACTGTGACAATAGAATACATATTTTTGATATTTACATATCTTTGCAGAACAAAATAAAAGACTTTCAAATTAAATGTGTAGTGGAGGGCAGCTTCACTCTGCACCATGCTACATGTGCATGTGGATAATGTTTTTTTTTTTTTCTTGAAAGTATATTTTTTTGGCACTTTTTCGCCTTTGATGGAGAGGAGAGTTGAAACAGAGACAGGAAATGGGGGGGGGGGGGAGACATGCAGGACAAGGATTTTTTTCTCTCATTGTCTTTCAGATTGTAGACCATAGTTTTAATATGTATAGCACTTTTCTTAAAGGGATACTTCACCCAAAAATAATATTTTTTAGTCGTGAGTAATTGATGTAAAAATTATAATTTTTGGGTGACGTATCCCTTTAACATAGTTGACTTTACAATCCTGGCTGAGAGTTGTGTTGGCACTATGACGTAAGTGACCGTTATATTCTGTTTCTTGCAGGAGGCTTGAAGAAAAACCCAATGACAAGCCAGATCACGCGCAAAGATGGAGAGAGAGCGGTGTCGAAGTGGCTCATTGGTGCGAGGGACCGGGGAGGCAAAAGACAGGCCAGAGAGATAACCCCAGAGTGACGAACAAGGATGTTTATTCTCATTTCATGAAATAAATATATAATTAATTGTATTGCTTGTCTCTTCATTATTGTAGCTTGATTAAAGGACTGTATGGGCTTACTGTGAAATAAGAACCCCCAAAAATACATTTGTAAGCCCGTAATAATAATTGTTACTACCCTTATGTGTACAGTGTAAGACCTAGTAGGGACCCATAATCAGCCCACATGGGGCCCACCTAGTGTGGGCCCCATGTGGGAGAAACCTGTGTTGCCCAAGTGTGCTTTAGTTAGGGCCCATGTGAAACCCACCTTCAGCCGATCTGGGCTTGCCCACACAGGGCCACCATGGAACCCCCGAACAAAACTGACTGGGACCCTGCTAGGCAGCCCAGATGGGGCCCACTCACCAGCCCATATCCAACCCATATGGGCCCCACGTGGGTGTGTTGACAGGGATCTGATAACCTTCCGCAACGATTACAGGCTCTTTGGTGGAGCTCTGCTTTCAATGAAGTTCTGTCGTGACAAATGAATGGACGACTTGCGGAGTGACATGAATCAGAGGCACAAACAACGTTGACAGCGCTGGCCGGTCATTATGTTTACCAACACCTGACCCGTGCCTTGCGCAACTTGATACTTTTTTCAAATGTTGAATGACGGTGGACAGCAAGGGACAGATTTGAAATTTGAAACGCAATCAGTAGATCTGCTGTAGCTGTAAACTGTCTGTTTTACTGTTTTAGCATTGATGTTGAAAGTTATATAGCAAAGTCGGCAAATTTCAGCAGCCTGCCAATGGCATGTGACCTATTTATTTTACTTGTCAAAACATATTTTTACACGCATTTGGCGAGTGACAGGTGCCAATTTTAAACCCTGTTGCCTCCTATAATTTCCTGGGGCTGCAGCTCGACCACAAGCTTGACTGGTCAGCGAACACTGACCATGTCTATAAGAAGGTGCAGAGTAGGCTGTATTTCTTGAGGAGACTGGCATCCTTTAATGTCTGCAGAAGAATGCTGCAAACATTTTACCAGTCTGTGGTCTTCAGCGTCCTCTTCTATGGAATGGTGTGTTTGGGTGGCAGCACCAAACAGAGGGACACACAGAGGCTGGACAGACTAATAAAAAAGGCCAGCCCTGTCATTGGTGCAGAGCTGGCTGACAGGAGAACCCTCTCCAAACTGCTCTCCATCATTGACAACAGCAGCCACCCACTACATGAACTGGTGGTGGGACAGAGGAGCTTGTTCAGTGGGAGACTGCTCTCACTGAACTGCTCCACAGACAGACTCAGGAGGTCCTTCCTGCCAAGAGCCATCAGGCTCTATAACACATCACTGGGGAGGGGAGGGAGAGGAGTTGTGGAACAAGGGGAATGATGTCCCACACATGTATGTACTTGCACTTTCCACTGCAATCCTGCATTTTTATTACCATGGGCTATTTATTGTCACTGCTTTTATTATTTATTACCTTGAATTTCTTTATTCTTAATTATCATTTTATTCTCTATGCATTAATTGTATGATCTGTTGTCTTGTTGTTGAATGATGATGTTTGCCGTGCAGCTGAGAAACTGAATTTCCCTCGGGATAAATAAAGTATTTATCTATCTATCTATCTAGGTCAAAACAATGTCATAAACATGTAATGTGAACTTGATATTACATGTTTTATAGAAATGTGAATATTATCAGTATTATCAGTGGTTTGCAAAAACGTTAACTGCCAAAAGTTGTTCCTGGTGACTAGTCTGTTTTTAACTGCATTACCCTGGGCTAGAGTTCTCAACCAGTCTGAAAATTACAACCCGACCCGACCTGGCCTGCAGGTTTTTAAGCCTGAACCCGACGCAGCCCGACACACCAGCATGAATTGTCTGTCCAAACCCAGCCCGAACCCAACCCTCCGCGCGCCTGAATTGTTTTCCTCATACACTTGTTATCATGATCAGACAGACAGCAGAGGGAAAGGTGACGCGAGACAGGTGCTGCGTCAACGTCAGCAGCAGCACCCGCTCCCGCTGCAAAGAAGACACCGCGGTTCAACCAGTGGGAAAATATATCCGGAGAGACAGAAACAGACGATTTCCCCACTCCTCGAAAAGCAAGGGTGCATTCGCAGCAGCGTCAGGTCCGCGTCTGCCCCTCCCCATAAAGCAGGCAGCCAGACTAACTCTTCACCACACGTGATGATTCACAACAAACAATATATAATTTACAACCTGCAAGAAATGAGTTTTATGAAATGTGTTTTATAAAAAAGGAAGCCCGAGGCCCGGCCCGGCCCGGCCCGGCCCGGTTGAGAACTCTACCCTGGGCTGAAAATGTTTGTTCTATTTTGTGAATGTTAGAAAAAACGTCAATATATTTCAATACATATCAAATGTATCTCCTGAGGTGCATGGAAGTGCTTTGAGAAAAAATATTTGGATTCTTACACTTTTTCAGCTTCTATAGCAGCCGGCAATAAGCATATGCAATATTGTATTTTTACCTTTTTTAAATTCCCAGGACACATATTTATCTTCCATGCAAAGACCTGTCTCACCAGCTAGCCTAATCTCTTCTGGACACACACACGCACGCGCACACACACACACACACACACACACACACACACACACACACACACACACACACACACGCACTAATGCGCGCATACGCACACACACACACACACACACACCTGTCATCTGAAAAACAGAGTTAGGTTAAGCTATATAGGGTTTTGCTCTGTGTAAGTGTGTGTGTGTGTGTGTGTGTGTGTGTTTGTGTGTGCGTGCATGCGTGCGTGTGTGTGTGTGTGTGTGCATGTGCCCAGCAGGGGGGCCCTTGCTAGTGGAGAAGAGTAAAGTGCTGCTCAGCATGTGGTTCCTATCAGGCTTCTTGTCCATCACTCCTTCTTGGTTTCACACAAATGATCTGCTGTTACTGTAGTTCCGAAAAAAACCACTCTTTGATGATACAGGCTGCTAGCAGGAAATCCAGTTCTACTGTAACCACAGAAATGTACATTGCCAAACATTTGGTCAGGTAATCAGGTTGTCAACCAATATAGATACATAAATAAGAGTATGATTCACTTCAGTCTGGGTGATACAGCCTCAAAATGATATTGCAATTTATTAGGCTATATTTCGGTGCACAATTTATATCTCACTTAGTACTCTCAGAGTTAACGTGATAATACTGCATTAACACAAATTCCTCTAAACATAACATACATTCCTCTAATTTATTTATTTTTATTTTTATTGATTCATTAATGCTCTCATGTTATGACCCTCAGCCCACCCCATAGTGTGGGAAATCAGGAATCAATGCCATGCCAGATGGTTCTCTCGACAAGAACAAAGTTATTTGCATTTACTGTTGATGTGAACTGAGTTACCACCGGAGTGTGTTTATTCTCAAATACCACTGCTAGCCAACTGCACACAGCCGATGCAGAGGGCCCTCCTGCCCCTCGACAAATGCAGACCTTACAGGATAGCAGGATATGCAACAGAGATGCTTGAACAACTCTACATGTGATGAACTTGCAACAGTGACAGCTAATCTGTGGCTGCAACTTGCAGACCAATTTTCACATTGTTTAGTTAACCTTTCCAAGTGTAAAGCTGGACACTATATTGTGTTATATTGGTATTATTATGGAATGTTACAGTCAGGTCAGCATGCATGTCTGTTGCTTGTTAAGCTTGTTGGTGCTCACTTGAAATTATTTCGTGAGCACAAGATACTTTTCTCGTGTGTACAGTCAGACTGACTGCTTTCATACCCCACTTTTACGCCCCACAATCAGTGGTATCCCTCAGCCTGGGATATTGTTGGAAAATGAAAGCTTGATAGGTGTGAATCATTACACTTCACTATAAGCATAAATATGGAAGTGCAAGTACAGGAGTAACACTGCTGGTTTAAGAAAACGTGCTCACAAAACGTTTCTCGTGAGTGTTAATTTTTAACACTAATGAGACCCTAATCTCAATTCTCTTAAGTTTATAAGATAACAGTCAGAACCTAGACAGAAGTCAGAACTTTAGACACCAACTCGTTTTCACATGTGTGGATCCAGCTGTATGAAGACGTTCAGCCTGTTTGTCTGAGGTCCTGAAGTTTGGTTTCCTCGAGTGTTCTGGGTTGGACTGCGGGCTCGGCGCGTTGGTCCAATAGCCACAAGGAGGGCCGGTACTCTGTTGAAGCACTCTCGGTCCAAAAGGCCCAGCAGGGTTTCTGCATTGGGAGCACTTGGGGCAGAGTCGGTCTCGGCTGGGAGCACACAAAGTCTCTTTTCAGTTGGAGACCACTTGTCTTCTGAAGCAGAGAATTATTGCAATGTTCTTCATCAAATGAGGATAGTCTTGAAAAATACTTTTTCTTTGTTGTTTCAAGTGGTGGTTCTTAAGTTCTGATTCTTAAACTAATTCAATTTCTTCTGGATCAGGCAGTGATACTTTAATGATATATTAAAAATCAAAAAGAAAATAACTCTGTTCTGTTAAAGATAAAAAAGTGAAGCACTTAAAGTAGTGATTCAATTCGCTTTTCCTAGAGCTTGTTACTAAAAAATAAAAGTCAAGATAACTTCAAAAAATAACATAAGAATGAAAGAAAGGAAGTGAAGAGAGGAGCAAAAAGTGATAGAAGTTTGAAATAAGGAGAGGCAGAAGAGAAATGAGGAGAGAGCATGTCTCTCTGTTTTATGACCTGCAGCAGGCAGACTGAAGGGGGGGGCGGCTGACAGTGTCACTCCTTCTGTGATCTGAGTTTAGACTCACAAAAGTTTTATCAAACTAAACTATTGTTTTTAATGTTTCAAAATTGTGTTTTACCTTTCCGAGAACTTCACCATGCTTAAAAGTGGAATTTTGTCTAGGTGAAAAGATGCGACATGAGTAAATCATTTATCATTCAAAAATAATTGAAACATGATTAACATAAAACACTTGAATATATAATACACAGTAGGACCAATGACTTATACATATTCCTTGTAACTCTATCTTAACAAAACATGTCAGAGACATTTTACTGGTAAATAACACAAGTATTAAACACAAAGGGATTTTCAGGCTCACAGAAAGGGAGGGGCTGGGGTTTTACCCCAAAACTCAAACTCATTAAGCAATAAAACTTCATCTGGGCTTATATAATAATAATACAGATAAAAGTGGAAAGCATCAGTTTCAAGGATTGTCTTTACTATTCATTAATTTATTGATTATTCAAAACCTATTGGAACTTACTGGTGAGTACTGAGACTGCAATGGGATTGAAATGTCACAGACAGGAACAACCATCATAAATAACGGTTTGACAGATGAGACACAGAGGCGGGGGGAGAAGTGGATTAGCTTTCCCCCAACTAACTTCTTCCTCCACTGGAGAATGTATATGTTGTTTCAGATGTGGAGAGATGTCGACATCAGGTGTCATTGCCTAATTTAAAATGGTTAAAGACACATTAAATCATAACATCTGTGTTAGAAAACAGTTCTAATTTCTTCTGATGTGGAGACAGAAGACTCTATTGTGCTTGACCTCGTTTGACCTGAGGTAAAGGAGTTCATCTTCTTTTGAGGGGGGGTAAAAGACCAGATGTACTTATTTGTCGTAAATTACAAAAAGAAGTCTCCAGTGATGTGGTATGGCAAGGAATAAAAAATTGTCTCTTCTTACTTGGTAGAGAGGTTTTGAGACAAACAGACGCCTTTAGAGAAAACAGCCAACTTGGTAATTAATGACAGAAACGGGAACTCTGTGAGAGGCAGAGACAGTTTTTCCTCTTCTTGCCAGTTCAAGAGGTAACAGGAGCTCTCAGGCCCATATGCTGGAAGAAGGAGCCAATTTGGGTCAAAGGTATTCAAGGCAAAACAGGACCTCTTTAAGATGCAGAGACGAAAGGGCTTGTGCTCCTACAGTAATAACCTTGTATTTGTGCTTATAGTGAAGTGTAATAATTAGGGCTGTCAGTTTAACACATTAATTAGATTAATTAATTACACTGCAAATCAACGCGTTTATAAAAATTAACGCAATTAATTCTGAGATTCTGAGTGGCAATTCAATGCGCAAGCATTTTAAATTTGGCACATCAAATGACCCGTAGGACACTTGGCAGTGGCATGTCACTGTAGCACTAGCACCGAGGAACGTCCGGACGCCTTTGTCACTTCCCACCTGCGTCGCCAGTAGGGCTGTAACGATACACGTAGCTGAAATGGCGACACTCAGATCCACAAACCTGTCTCGCGCTGTGAGAAGGCAGAATCGCGACACAACTTCCAGTCCAGATCAGCCCTATGAGCTGTAAGTAACACTACATTAACACCGCAGCAGTCGTTAGACAATTCTCTGCCGTTGTTCGCTCACAGAGCGAAACATCGCTGTAAAGACGAACCGCTGTGTGATTCACACAGAAAGCCAGTGCTGCGGCTCCTGAACAGACGTGACGGTACATGTCATGATGATGACGTGTGTGTTTTTTCAAGGGGTTTCCCCGGTGTCTCCCCTGTCACTCAAAACCGACGGAGACTGTCTTCCGGGGTATAGTTCACTGAAGTCTCGGTCCGGAGGGCTGACCGTCGCAGAGATTTGTTTTCATCAGAAACACTCAGTGAGGTGAAGTTTTTTTGCCGGTGACAGACGGATGGCAGAAATGTGACGATGAGTCTGTAGGACGGGCGGGAGGAAGGACGCTTCTCCACGTACAGCTGTGGTATTTTAAACTTGTTGCCAAAGACAGTTGCAGTTACTACGTTACCTTTGTTTGGTTCTGTAACGTTGTTTTGTGGGACATTTCTCTGTATTAAGTTGAGTGAGGGATCTGTGCAGTTAACAGACCATCAGATAGACACGCCCTCGACAATACTGCACCTTGAATACTATCAGACAATGTCCTAGAATTCAAATTCTTTATTTGGCTACCTTTAGCATATAAGATTAAAATGCGATTAATTAGATTAATTAATTACAAATCCTGTGATTAATTAGATTAATTAAGCACTCCCATTGAAAATTAGCTTGCCAAAAAACAAAACTTAAACGGTGAATCTTAAAAGTGCCTCTTTCATCGTAATTATGCTTTTACACAAAGGTTTGACTCATATTCAATCGCAAATAAAGCCTTGGTTGCTTTTTGACAAGAGTTTCACTCTAACATTTTTGAGATTTTTGGTAAGTAATCATCAGTAACGTGGATATATTGACTAAGTGGATAAGCCACGTACAAGGACAAGTAGAGCACCTATGCCATATCACAATATAACTTTATCCAAATGTAGCCAAGTGGAAATAACAGAGTCCACACTAAAGCCACTAGATGGCACTGTGTCCCAGACTGTGAGGTGTTCTACAGGAGATCACGTGAGACAGAGTTAGAATCACGGATCAGAAACAGGAAGTGATGAGCAGCGTCTGTTTAAAGAGACTTACCTGTTCATAGGAAGGATGTGTGTATGTTTTTCGAGTGGGTAAATATGTTTAAAATGTTACTTTCTGTGTGGAACAATGGACAGATAAGCACTTTTGAGATCGTATAGGTATAGAGTATATCGTATAGGAGTATTCTGTATAACATGTAATGCAATGTTTCATATTCTGTGGACATAACTGTATGTGGATTTTGTTTATTTCTTCATTCTGTTTAACAGAAGAGCTGCCAATACAGTTGTCCAAACAGTTGTTCATGATTTTCATTAATGCACTGGCATTAATGCACTTTCAGTCAAGTAGAATATTCATGAGTTGTTAATGCACTGGCATTAATGCATTTTTAGTCAGAAATATTGTTTACCAAGATAGGTGAAATAATTTGAGTATTGAAGAGTAAGGTAAAACTTGAAGTGAGACTCTTCATGCCTGAAGATGTCTGTTTTTGTTTATTACATCTCCTGAGAAAATTCACTTCCTGAGCCTTTCTTAACTGCAAATACACCATATTTAATTAGAGAGTATGTGTATTCAAGAAATTTTGAATATGTCCATCTGTTGTAATGGTGCAGACATAAAGTAAATAATGAATAAATACATTTGGATTCAGCACTAAAGCCACTGGCTACAATAAATGGCAATCAATATATTTGATAAATCCTTCCCTTCCTGACTGTAATTACAGAGAACACGCAAATATGCTGAAGCAAATAACATTCACCATCAGTTTCATAGGAAATTAAAATGTAGACAATGAGAAAAAACATTTCTGGATCTGTCCAGGATCTGCATCAAAACTTAATGAGGTACTATTCTTGGGAGAGAACCATCCCCTATCCAAGTTTAATGTTAATCTCTTAAATAGTTTAAATGTGTTCCTGCTGACCAACCAACCAACCATCCAACACAGGAACAAATGGACAAACAGACATGGATGGAAACATAGACATCTTGGTGGAGGTGACAATATAAGCATCATAAAGTTCCAATAATCAAAAATATTTCATAATTTTACACCCAAGGTTCCAGGAGTTAAGTAGTACAGCACAGAATCAGCCAATAAATTCCCTAAGTTTGAACTTAGCTTTCAAATCAGAAGAAAACTTTGGCATTAACATTATTCTTGAAAATCGATTTATTTCAATAAAAAAAACAAAAAAAACAAACACAATACAGAGCAGACCAATAAAAGCAGGCATTTACTTGAAAGAATCTGCTTAAAAACTACTGCACACGTTACAGTTTGGTATACATTTTTTTTTTTCTTTTTCAACTCAAAGTGAGAATCCAATTGACAGAAAACCTTGGTCTGTTTTACACCACATGAACCATGCACCTACATGAAGAGAAAGACATGGTATTAACTGCAAATCTCGTCAGCCAGTCAGGTGAGCACACTGGCAGCAGTTTTGGTCATTCAGCCGTGCTATCTGGCTATCTGTTAGCGGCAGGTTTAACTCTCATCTTTGAGGCCTTAGCCATTTGTCAGCCGCATACCTGCTGCCGGCTCTTCACTCTTCAATCTATCAGCATTTGGCACTCAATAGAGCAAAGCACTATGGTCTTTTTCTCTGCAGCTATAGACAGTGGTTACACTCTGCAGATGAAGAAAATGACTCTGAAGATTGAGTGTGGGAGAGGAGCAGAGAGGATGGATGGAGTATGAATCAAAAACGTCCATAGATCCTGGTCATTTGAGCATGTGCTTTGCCAAAGAGCAAAGATGAACTTAATCATGAACAGATAACATTCTCTGAAGAGATATCCATATTCCAAATTTTTACACCCAACTGGCAACCAATTATGTCACTTTTGTTTTACCCAAGGGAGACATACCACTAACTAAACAGCTGTGCCTGAAGTTTATTCACTTCTAGTTCCCTCTTTAGGCAAAACAAGATATGCCTCTGCATCTAGAATCTCATCCAAACTCTGTATTTATTTCTTAATTCTTTGGTCTTTTTAGCACACATGTCACACCATGTAAAGAGTGCTGTTGTTGGGTTTTCAACCACCAGCCCTCCATTGGTTACTGTACAGTAGTTCAATGTGTTGTCATGTATATTTTCACAGCTGTCAGGTTCATGCTTCTTCCTGACTATCAATCTGTTCTTGTTGGAAGAACAATCTTTAGGTATGGTTTGTCCAGTCTCTTTAGGTTTAAGTTAGTCTTCAGTGTAAATAACTCTAAAAATGACATTTCTGGTAAAAGGAGATTCACTTCCTGTGCTTTTATTTTGGCGATCAGGCGGTGGAAGTGACAAGCTCCCGTATGGTGGTTTTCTTTACGTTTCTCTGAGCAGATGGCAAACGGTGCAGTAAGGCATGATAATTCTGCTCCTAAAAGGGTTCTACATCATATGGTTAAGCACCCAGCTGGAATTGGGAACAAGGTATTGTGTAAACAACATGTTTTTATGTCTTTTAACCATGTGTAATTTGTTCGATATAATGTGGGAAAAAATGCTAATTGTCATACGCTAATAGCCATGCTAATGCTAGCCTCTGTGTAGTGTGTATATTTGTTTGGCCTCATGGTGGTGATGTTGAGCTAATAATAGTCTTTGAATATGTTTATGTGTTTGTGGCAAACGTTTTACAGTCATTATCTCATGTGAAATGTTGATTAAGGCTCAAATATATTATCATAAGGCATATTATTATTATCATACGTATCATTTACAATGGTTAATTTTATTTATTTTATAAGAGCTCATTTTATTTCATGTATCTGTCCTTTAGCTCTTACGGTGTTGAAAGAAGAACGGATATGAATGAAAGGAAAAGGAGATTTATGTTCAAATAAGGATGACGGCTGGGCCTAAATAAAGGCTTCTTTGAAAACATCAGTAAGCTTCACCATTGTCTGGCTGTGGTTCGCTCTAGTAAGAGCTTGGCCCTCATCAATCCCGACGACCTGCTGCCTCCAAGACGAACCACTATAGAGGGTCTTCACAGTGTGCTGCTGCTGCAGCCTCGCCACTGGCTGTCCACGAGGGTCCATCATACAATGCAGGTTTCCACGCGCTGATACCTGCTCTTTAGAGATTCGGGCAGCAGTCTCAAGGATTCGGTGCAATGTTCAAGTACAGATATACTCAGTGACATTGAGGCAGAACTGTGAGTAGAAACATCATACAGACTAAAGTTTTCCAACAAGGTGAGCAACGGACGAACAGCTTTTGGACTGAACAAGTGAACATTTAACATCTGCTCAACAACAACAAAGAGAAACTGTTGATACATTTACGTGCTATAAATGGACTCTATAATTGAGGGACATTTTTCACTTGACTTTGAGAATTTAATTTATTGCAGTGTCACGTTCACATTTGCAGCCATTTGAGCATCTCTACATTAATGCATCTGCCCTGGTTATTATACGTGCTATATACTGTGTTTATGCTTTTCACTGTGAGTTTTTTTTAATATATCTGCTTAAGTGTTTCTTCTAACTTAAAGGGTTAAAGGTTTGTTGATTATGGCAGAGTCAGCTACTGAAAAAGAGTTGGTGAAACAGGGAGCTGGTTATGAGCATGAAGCAGATGCTATTGAGGGACTACATCTGAGGGAGACAGTTGAAGCTACACAACAAGGCCTTACTGATCAACATGGTCATTTACAGGAAGTAGGTGATGACCAACCTGAGGGTCCCAGTCGCTCTGAGCGTGCACGGCATCCTACAGAGAAGATGCGTGTGCTCCAAGAGGAAGAGGCCAAGAAAAGAGAGAAACGGCTGCTATCCATGTATGAGAAATGGAAGCTCCAAATACACAAGACGAGAGAGCAACCGAAGACATACGTGTCAGAGGGTGAGCTCTGGTTTCTCATTGACGAACTTAAGAAAAGTAAAGAAGCTATAATGAACATGTACTTTGAATTCAGAGAGCTCACCACACCTTCCACTGACATAAGAAGAAGAGTTGACACATCACATGTGAATCCGTGTCCAAAGAAATCATCAGTATCGCCTATGACAAAGCAATATACGATGAAGGTGAGTTTGATGAAAAACAGGAAAGACACCGTCTTCATGAACTGCTCCGTCATGATTACGCAAGGTCCATCTATGGATCTGATGTTTCTGTGATAAGTCACGGCAAGTCTGATCACCATTCAGTGGCATCATCACTAGCAGCTAAGCGTGCAGATGCAGCAGCTGAACTATCAGTGAAAGAATCAAACTATGAGATGCTGCTTGAAGAAGAAAGACAAAGAGAATCAATTCCTGTAGTCAAGTTAGAGGAACAACAACGGAAGGGTTTAGAAGCACAAAAGCGTGAGTTGGAGCGATTGCAGGCAGAGGTGCGGGCAGATTAGGCCCAGCTTAAAGCTTATAATGAGGAGACGGAACATGACACTGCTTGCTACACCAACAAGGAAAGGAAAAAGGAACCAAATAACATGCCTGTAACTACAGCCCCCTCACCCCATGTTGCAGTACCCTCTCGCACAGACATTTCCTCACTCACTCAGGTCTTTCAAGACAGCATAGCCTTAAATAGGCTCCCCGTTCCTGAGCCATTTGTCTTCAGCGGTGATCCGATCCGTTTCACTGAATGGAAAGCAGCGTTTACTTCGCTAGTTGACCAAAGGGCGATCTCTCCAGCGGAAAAACTCTACTATCTCAAGAAATATGTTGGCGGCCCAGCACGCCAAGCTCTTGATGGCACCTTTTACCGAAACGATAATGAGGCCTACCAAGATGCATGGAACAAGTTAAATCGTCGCGTTGGCCAGCCATTTGCTATTCAGAGAGCGTTCAGAGAAAGACTTTCTAAATGGCCAAGAATTCAACCTAAGGACACTGAGGGACCCAAAAACTTCTCAGACATTCTGAATGCCTGTCAAGATGCCATGCCTCATGTCAAGGGCCTTGACATACTAAATGATTGCGAGCAAAACCAGAAGCTCGTTCATAAACTTCCAGACTGGGCGGCTTCACGCTGGAACGGTCTAGTCACACAAAGCCTGAATGAGAAACAAGAATTTCCCACTTTCAAGGACTTTGCTAACTTCATTTCAACTGAAGCTGAGATTGCCTGCAATCCCAATACGTCTTTACATGCCCTTCGTTCATCAAATTCAAGCACTGAAAAGAGAAATCCCAGAGACTTGAAGAGAAACAAGGCCAGTGTTCTCACCACTCAAACAGTTGCTGATAATGAGAATCAAAGGTCAGATGAGAATCAAAATTACAGAAAGGCTAAGAACCCATGTGTTCTTTGTCAAGATGCTAAACATCAGCTCCATGCATGCTCCAAGTTCACAAAGATGTCATTGGGCGAGCGACGGAAGTACGTAAAGGAGCAGAAACTCTGCTATGGTTGTCTAAAAACAGGCCACAGCGCGAAAGACTGTCGTCATCGTCATTTCTGTGACACCTGCAAGGGAAGGCATCCTACAGCCCTTCAAGATAACAACTATGTGAGGGAAAGGTCTTCACCAGAAGTAGGATCAAGTCAAAGTCCTGCTGCAACATCACTTAGTGTAACAGCAGAAGGCTCCTTCAGCACATCAATGGTGATACCAGTGTGGGTGTCATCCAAAAATAATCCTACGGCTGCGAAACTTGACTACGCCCTTCTTGACTCCCAGAGTGACACTACATTCATCGACCAAGAAGTGAGCAATGGTCTCGATGCAGACAAGCTTCCAGTGAAGCTGAAGTTGACTACCATGAGTGGAAAAGACACAATCATCACAAGCGAGAGTGTTTCAGGCCTTCGTGTAAGAGGATACGGTTCTGCCATACAAGTCAATCTTCCAGTGACCTACACAAAGGACGGTATACCAATAAACCGCTCCCACATTCCTACTTGTGAGACAGCAAAACAATGGAGTCATCTTGCAGAAATAGTTGATGAAATTCAACCACTGAAGGACTGCGAAGTAGGACTTCTCATTGGCTACAACAGCTCCAGGGCCATGGCTCCAAGGCAAGTCATATTAGGAGGAGACGAGGAATCCTATGCTATACAAACGGACCTAGGATGGAGCATAGTGGGGCGCTCATCACCAAGCCATGATTCCCTGAGCACAAGTCATCTGTGTTATAGGATCACAGTTAAGGAGCTTCCTCCAGCAACCCCTGTCGATGTGATCCGTATCCTGGAATCGGACTTCAAGGATGGCAGTGAAGGTGGAAAAGCAGTGTCACAAGATGACATCACCTTCCTTAAGAAGGTAGAGGAGGGCATACGGAAGAACATTCATGGTCATTATGAAATGCCTCTGCCCTTTAAATCCAGACCCAGCTTGCCTGACAACAAGGACTCAGCCATGATACGCCTCAACCACCTCAAACGGAAACTGCAACGGGACGAAAAATATAAGGAGCAGTACGTTAAGTTCATGGAAGAGGTCACTGAAAGAGGGGACGCCAAGCTGATCGAAGATGGTGGGACCAAGGGAGAGAGAAGTGATTTGGTTCATCTAGATAATGTCACCATACCCCGCACATACTCACCTGCTGGATTTGGGAAGGTCTTAAAGGCAGAGCTCCATCATTTCTCTGACGCCAGCACTGAGAGCTACGGTCAGTGTTCATATCTGAGACTGAATGAAGAGGGAGATGTTCACTGCGCCCTAGTTGTTGGGAAATCACGTGTCTCACCAACAAAACTCACTACCATTCCAAGATTGGAGTTGACGGCGGCAGTGGTTTCAGTGAAGACAAGCAACCTGCTCAAGGAGGAATTTGGATCTGCTGACACTGAGGAGTTCTTCTGGACCGATTCAAAGGTGGTCTTAGGATATATAAAAAATGAAGCACGGCGGCTCCTCACCAGTGGAGATACGTACCAACCAAAGAGAATCCCGCCAACCACGCTTCCCGGGGCTTGACCACCAGTGAACTTCTGTCATCTGGACCCAAGTTCTTGTGGGACAAGGAAATGAAGCTGCCAGAAGATGAGATTCCAGAGTTGACTATCGGAGATCCAGAGGTCAGAAGTGCTTTAGCACTCACCACAAGGACCACAGAACAAGTTAGCCTGGCTGATCGCTTGTGCAGGTTCTCGTCTTGGTCAATTGCTACTCGAGCTGTTGCACGCATTTTAAGACGCATCAGCAAGAACAAGTCAAACAGCCTCACCTCTGTAACAGAACGAGAAGATGCAGAACATTGCATAATCAAAAATCTGCAGGAAAATGTGTATCAAGAAGAGTTGAAACTGCTGAGCAAAGGGATTCCCCTACCATCTCACAATCCACTTTACTGTCTTGATGCATTTCTTGATGAAGTTGGTGTCCTCAGGGTGGGAGGAAGATTGCGTAACTCTTCTCTTCCTAACCCCATCAAGCACCCTGCAATCATTCCCAAAGATCATCACATCACAAAGATGTTGATTGCACCCTCTCACGAAAGGATAAAACATCAGGGTAAAGGTCTCACCATTAACGAGATTAGGGCCAACGGCTACTGGATAACAGGTATTAACCGGGCAGTAGCATCCTACATTCATCAATTCGTCACCTGTAGATGGCACCGGAAACCGACTGAAGAGCACAGGATGGCTGATCTTCCCCTGGAACGTGTGGAACCATCACCCCCCTTTTCCTTCTGCGGCATGGACTGCTTCGGCCCATTTCTTACGAAGCAAGGAAGAAAGGAGAGCAAGAGGTATGGACTACTCTTTACTTGCTTCTGTTCCCGTGCCATCCATATTGAGATGCTTGACAGCATGTCAACGGACTCCCTGATCGACGGGTTGAGATGTGTCATCGCCATACGGGGCGCTGTTCGTCAGATTAAGTCTGACCAAGGAAACAACTTTGTCGGAGCCAAAAATGAGCTCAAAGATGCTCTCAAGGAAGTTGATGCAGACCGGCTGGCTGCATTTCTTGCCGACAAACAACGTGACTTTGTCATGAACGCACCCTATTCGAGTCATGTTGGAGGGGTTTGGGAAAGACAGATTAGGACCGTGAGAAGCGTCCTAAGGTCCATTCTTGCCCTTTCCTTGGGCAGGCTGAATGACTTGTCGCTCTGGGCCTTCCTCTATGAGGCTGTGGCAATAGTTAATAGCCGCCCACTGACTGTTAACAACCTTAACGATCCCCACAGCCTCGAACCGCTTACCCCAAACCATCTGCTGACTATGAAATCTGCCAAGGCCTTACCTCCTCCAGGAGAATTTGTCAGGGAGGACATGTATGGTAAGAAAAGGTGGCGACATGTTCAATTCTTGGCAGAACGGTTTTGGAGTCGGTGGCGAAGGGAATACCTTGCCAATGTCGCTCTCAGACAAAGGTGGCACACCCCCAGAAGGAACTTGCAAGTTGGAGACATCATAATGATGAAAGGAGATGAGGCTCATAGGAATGAGTGGAGATTCGCTAGGGTCACAGGAACCACTACTGACAAAGACGGACTTGTAAAGAGGGTTAAGATCTGCCTCGGTGACAGGAAGCTTGGCAAAAATGGGGAGCGTCTCCACAAGATTTCTGGAGTAGAGCGCCCAATCCAGAAACTAGTCCTGTTGCTGGAAGCTGACTAAACTGGCTTCCTTCCCCTATGGTTCATAGTATCCTCCTCTCACACCTTATAATATTGACACAGTGGTTAAAGGTTGTCATAAGTTGTTATATGTGTGTTCTTATATAAGAAAGGTCATTTTCTGTTAGAATCATTCGTGCCTAATGTAAATGGTATGTTGTTACATTATTCACTCATGATTGGTGGGAGTGTAAGTAACTCTAAAAATGACATTTCTGGTAAAAGGAGATTCACTTCCTGTGCTTTTATTTTGGCGATCAAGAGGCGGAAGCTCCCGTATCGGCAAACAGTGCAGTAAGGCATGAAAATTCTGCTCCTAAAAGGGTTCCACATCATATGGTTAAGCACCCAGCTGGAATTGGGAACAAGGTATTGTGTAAACAACATGTTTTTATGTCCAGCCATGTGTAATTTGTTCGATTTAATG
>CAEMYA010000024.1:155823-177130 GCA_903131615.1 Diplodus sargus
TTGGTCAACAGGTTGACCCTCATTGTCAAACTTCAGTTTGTTTTCACATGGAGTAAATCTAGGTTTACAGTCAATCATTTCAAACCTCTCCAAAATCTTTGTAATGTACCTTTTTTGACTCATTTTCACCTCCTCTTTGGCCTCATGGTGGTGATGTTGAGCTAATAATAGTCTTTGAATCTGTTTATGTGTTTGTGGCAAACGTTTTATTGTCATTATCTCATGTGAAATGTTGATTAGGGCTCAAATATATTATCATAAGGCATATTTTGGTAAGAATCATTTACAAAGGTTAATTTTATTTATTTTATAAGAGCTCATTTTATTTCATTTATCTGTCCTTCAGCTCTTACGGTGTTGAAAGAAGAACGGATATGAATGAAAGGAAAAGGAGATTTATGTTCAAATAAGGATGACGGCTGGGCATAAATAAAGGCTTCTTTGAAAATATCAGTAAGCTTCACCATTGTCTGGCTGCGGTTAGCTATATTCAGCTTTGCAAAGCAGATACCCCGTAAGAAACTGATACCTTGGCCTTGGCCAGAGGTTACAAATTCTGGCTCCCAGGACCTCTGATAGCTTTTCTAATACATGTATAGATATTATTATCAATAGCTACACATCCAGTATACCACTTCACATGTGAAAAAGAAACAAATAAAAACAAAAACAACTTTCGACAGAGTACCTGTCTCTCTTTCTGAGAGAGTAGCATCATGAATAAAAATCTACTTCATTGCTATTGCAGACATTTTTTTCATGCATCAAGGCAAGATTAATTCAAAGAGGGAGGGGATGTTTGAAGAGAGAAAATACAGAGAAATATACAGCTCTTCAATCTGCATGGAGGAAGATGTGGCTATTTACCACAGTGTGTAACAAGGATTCACTGTGCGTGATGAATTGTCTGGGGATGAGGCATGAAGTGTTCGGTCTGGGCTTTGACCTCTTGTGGCAGATATTAGGGGGGATGTGTCCATGAAGGTAAAAAGGTGTGTATGGAGGGAGAATTAAATATTTATGCAAATGAGATGGCTTCTACAGTAGCCACTTCAGCCCCAAGTGAATAATAGCACCACAACGCTATTCTCCACCCCCATCTCCATATTTACTTTATTTAATCAGACTTCATCTGTATTCAAATGTGCAGCAAGACACTGTTGACCTTGCAAACCCACACCTTAAAAACCTTACCTTTAAGCCTTTGTCTGTGCAATTCACCCAAATCTCCTGCAATCAAGGTTTACATTTTATCACTAACAACTTAGAACCTGTATGAAAATGACATTATCCCTGAGTATTTAAAAATGTACAATCCTACTGTGGGCTGTAGTATGATGGGCTCTATCCTCACTGCTCACTCTGATTTACTGTAACTGTGCTCTCAGTTCTGAATGTGTACAGCTCACGTCATTAACTGCTCTATTTTTCCAGCACAAGTGTGCTCAGGCAACATATTATACTGGGGTTACAGTTCCTCCATGAGACATTTTCATGCAAAAATTCATTGTATCTGTCAAGTTAATTTCAAGATTCTAAACAGCAATCAACAAACAAAGTGTTCCGACAAGTAAGAAATCACTGAACCAAGCCCCCAGACCCAGCACCAGTCTTTGAATTGTACATAATTGCAAATTACAACATCACATAACGCACACTAGTCCTAAACTCTTCCTTAAGCCACTGCAGGAGCAGGGCACTGAACATCGTCAGGGACACCTCCCGTCCTCTCCAAACATTCTTTGAACTGCTCCCATCAGGAAACCGGTTCCGGAGTCAAAAAGGCCGAACTAACAGACTAATCAACAGCTTCCTTCCACAAGATGTTAGATTCCTGAAATGCTGATTTGGAGCATGCATACTACTGCATTTCATGCACCTTAATCATAGTTTTAGTTCTATTTTATTATATTTATATACTGTGTGTGTTTATTGTGTTCGTGCTATGGGATCCCGGAGAAACACAATCTAATTGTTGCTGCACTACTTTTATTTGTACAGCTAAAGGACAATAAAGCTTTGATTGATTGATTGACTGAAAGGTGTTTTCCCATAAGCTTACATTGTGAAAGAAGTAGCTGTTCAACAGTAGATAACATTTTTCAGTGTCACACCCCACACAAAATGTCCAATATTACTATCAGAATTTGATACATTTGTTGTAACATTAGGTCTAGATGAGACTTTTAACTATTTCATTCCATTGAAGCTAGCAGAGGGCTAAACTGCAACCACAATTTGCCACTGAGCAACTTTCATTGGGAAGAACAGGACTCCGCCATGACAATGTATCCAGATATCAATGCTGCGTACTTCCTGCCCAAGACAGTAGTCCTCTACAAAGCTAAGGAGATCTATTGCTAAAGCTACTACAATAATAATAGAGAAAGTGCAGCGTAACCTGCGAGCATGACAGTGGTCAGTAATAACAATAGCCATGCTTATTGTTTACATTTGCAATTATAATGTTTTCTTACATGCGAGTAAGACATAAGGTAGTTGGACGTAGTTGCACGGGTGCCTTGCGTGTTTGTGGTAATTACGGTAATGCCTCAAAATGAATGTGGTGTGTGTAGTTAAATTACTGATCTCAAAATGCTGCACCATTAAAGTTATAATATGTAACTATATTCTTGTTATATTTGCTAAAAAGGCCATTATGATCTGACATTAGAATAAGACACAGGTCAGCTGTGAAAAAATCCACTGTGGCTCCACCCAGTGGCTGTAATTTGATTTGCAAAACTCAACCTCCAGTCTGGACTGGACTGGGAGGAACTGGGAAGGACTGGGAGGAGTCCCTCGGGAGGTGTTCCCGGTGTTCCTGACATGTCCCGCCGGGAGGAGACCCAGAGGAAGACCCAGGACACGCTGGAGTGACTATGTCACCCGGCTGGCCTGGGAATGCCTTGGGATCCTCCCGGGGGAGCTGTAGGAAGTGTCCAGGGTGAGGGAAGTCTGGGCATCCCTGCTCAGACGGCTGCCCCCGCGACCCAGCCCCGGATAAGCAGAAGAAAGTGGATGGAAGGATGGAACCTCTCAAGGATCAACACAACCAATCAGAGCAAAGGAGAGTGTCCGAGAAGTGTCACTCTCGTGCATACGCTGCTGGCAGCCCCCCTCCCTCCCTCTCTCAGCGCGTACTGGGCAGTGCCCCTCCCTTGTGCAGCCACAGTGTCTGCTCTTACTTGGTCAGATACTTTCAAGCCCAAACTGTAAACAATGGTGGAGAACAGACAACAGCAACAGAGCCGAAAAATGCCCCACCACTGCCCACATCAAAGAGAAGAAATAAGAAGACTGACGAAGAAAAACAGCGTAAAAACAAAGAATTGGACCGTGCCAGAGAGGAAACAAGGATAAACATTGGCGCGTCATTTCAGAGGTGGAGGGAGCTGCAGGATTTGTAAGGACTCGAGAGCAACGCAGAGTTTGCAGCTTTTCTGCTGAACAAGTAAGGGCCCCTGCTTGATATAGGCCTATGTATCATTATATCTTTTAACCACAAGGCTATGGTGGCGGCGCTTACAGTAATACTAGCAATAGCGCATATCAGTGTTGCCAAAGGTTGCAGTCGAGCTACGTAGCTTGTTGGTAAATCTAGCTTGCTAGCTTGTATGCTAATTCCAGTTTTTAGCTTTGTCTTTATGGCTACTGGTTAGCAAAAAATGTCTTTCAAGTGACCGGGCAGTTATAAAGTTGTTCAGTACGCTCTGAGGTGGTTGATTTGGTTCAGAGAAAAAACGTTACTCACGCTTCAGAAAGGCAGCATGCCGTTGCACCGGGTAATGAATACGCGGTAACTCCGTCGACCGCAATATAAGGAATATTGTTTGTTACTTGGGCTATATACACATATCTGCATGTGGCACTCGTTATTGTATTTTAGTTGT
Source organism: Diplodus sargus (assembly GCA_903131615.1). Classification (NCBI taxonomy): domain Eukaryota; kingdom Metazoa; phylum Chordata; class Actinopteri; order Spariformes; family Sparidae; genus Diplodus; species Diplodus sargus. The sequence goes on from CAEMYA010000024.1 coordinate 159,717, forward strand.
ATTGGTCACAAACAGAACAATCAGAGCATATGTTGTTGTTGTTATTTCAAATGCGCCGTCTTGGTTATGTGGCGTCCTCTGTTACCGTGGTTACAAGCCTGCTCATGCACAGCAGGCTCCTCTGTGGGGAGGGGCTTTGAAGGCAGGGCTGCAGGCAGCAGAGAGGAAGAGCGGAGGACCTGGAAGCTGTATACTTCAAATATTCTCATGACCGGATCATCTGAACTTCAGATTTCACTTAACAGGTACCCCTGTGTGGATCCCTCTGCAGTCTCACACACTGCAGCAGTAAAGGTCATCCCCTCTGTCAGTGCATGAGTACTTATTCTCCCCACCAAGAAACTAAACTAACGGGGAAACAGATTCCAAAGACTGCAAGCATACACAGGATTGCTCCTCTTTGCAAGGCCTTGGTTTTGTAAAAGGATGCAAGATGTAACACTACTGCTGTGTGCAGTGCAGAGGACAGGGGTATTTGGAAGTTACTCTGCTGTACAAAGCTAAACTTGTTATTTTTTCTTTACTTATTTCCCTCCATGAAATTAGAGGCAGAGTGTGAAATTTTATTGAGACTGGGTGGATGGGTTCAATGTGCTTATCATTCCTATAATAGGCGTTTCAAAACAGAGAATTCATGAGAAACAAAAAGGAGGCAGCTTCAGAGATGCAGCACAGACAAACAGAGCAGCGGAGGTATCACGATGTTGCTCTCTTTATTGTTGCCGCCACAAGTTCCAAATCATCCTCAAAGGATGACTTGTAAAGACATTATTTTGGATTGAAAAAATGTGTTGAAACTTTCTAGGTTTAAAACATATTAGGTAGGTAGGCTAGGTCTTTCTTTCTTTCTTTCTTTCTTTCTTTCTTGTGTGTTTATGTGTCTGGAACTTTAAATCATGTGACATTCTATGATCATGTTTGTGCAACTCTTAGAAACTATAAATATTTAATATGCCTCTGCAAAGTAATATGTATTCAGACACATTTAGATGTAAAAATGTTCAATTACGGTGGCCAATTAGATTGAATTAAATATCCTATATCTTTTATTCAGGGTTTGTCAAGAATTACAATGGAGAATAAAAGACAAGTTCTAGAATTTACAACTTTCAGCATAGCAATTCAGACTTACGTATGTAAAGACATGGCGCCAGCATAAAAAATTGACTGATCATTGTAACCTTGAATGATGACACCCCAGCAAACAGGTGACATCCCCTGCTCTTAAGAACTTGCCATTCAAAGGCCCGAGCAACGATGTGCTCCCCTCGCTCCCCTGAGTCGCATCCATGTCTGTTGTCACCTGCTTTGACTAGCGACTAGGGCTGTAACGATATACCAATACATCACTATTCAGTTTGTATCACGATTTTTGACCCACGGTTCGATACAAACCTCGATTTCTCTTTTCTTTCTAAATTAAATATTTTATTTATGTAACATTTCAATAACTTATGATACTTGTCTGATAGTGTCAGAGGTGCAGTATTGTGGAGGGCGTGTCTATCTGATGGTCTGTTAACTGCACAGGTCCTTCACTCAACTTAATACAGAGAAATGTCCCACAAAACAACGTTACAGAACCAAACTAAGGTAACGTAGTAACTTTCACTGTCTTTGGCAACAAGTTAAATATACCACAGCTGTATGTGGAGAAGTGTCCTTCCTCCCGTCCGTCCTACAGACTCATCGACACATTTCTGCCCAATAAACAGCGCCTGTCACCGGCAAAACACTTTACCTCACCCAGTGTTTCTGATGAAAAAAAATCTCCGTGATGGTCAGCCCTCCGGACCGAGACTCCAGTGAACTTTACCCCGGAAGACAGTCTCCGTAGGTTTTGAGTGACAGGGGAGACACCGGGGAAACCCCTTGAAAAAACACACACGTCATCATCATGACGTGTACCATCACGTCTCTTTAGGAGCCGCAGCGCCGGCTTTCTGTGTGAATTACGCAGCGGTTCGTCTTTACAGCGATGTTTCGCTCTGTGAACGAACAACGGCGGAGAATTGGCGATTACGTGTAGCGTTACAGCCCTACTAGTGACGCAGGTGGAAAGTGATGAACGTGTCCGGACAAGTTCTAGTGCTACAGTGACATGCCACTGCCAAGTAGCCTACAGGTCATTCAATAGGCCAAATTTAAAATGCTCGCGCATTGAATTGCCACTCAATCTCAGAACTTATTTTTACCGCATTAATTTGCAGTGTAATTAATTAATCTAATAAACGCGTTAAACTGACAGCCCTAATATATTTTCTATATATATACATGCATACATACATACATAAATTTTTTGTGACTCTTATGCTCGTGTCTGTTTAATTAAAGTTAAGACTGTTGTAGGTTGATCAGCATAAGAGCTGGGGGGATACCAAAGTCTGTGGGAGAATATACAAGAGCTGGAGGTCATTGAGGCTCGAATATGAGAAACACAATACCTCTCATTCCAAAAGTGATTGTTAGCTTTTATATGTTGGCTGCTATGATGGCTACCTGCTTACCAGTGTCTTTTTTCTTCTACAGCTATTCCAAAATGTGATATTTTGTTACAGTCATCTCTTGTATATGAACTAAAAAAGCAGTGCACTCTCAACATTAGTGCAGGGTTTACTTTTGATTCTTAGTCTGTTTAATAAAACTGGAACACACTTCCACTGGCTAACAAGCAAATATAATTTTGCTGATGTATTCAATGAAAGCTTTTTCACTGCTGGAATGTAATGTCTGTGGGTGAACAGAGATTGTGTTGTCTATTGCATAAAACCACCAAATATAGCTTCAACAAAAGGCAAGAGCAAGACAAAAGAGTTGTCGAACAATAAAGCTTTGCTTATATATGATGAACAACCATCTAACACTCTGGCCATAATGGTTTTTTTTCTGTCTTTTGTTGCAGATGCTGATAATCAATCATGCAACGCCATTTGGAAATGTGTTATTCTATGTTAAGAACTGATGTTACTGATGTCAACAGACCACCACAGGCTGGCTGGTAACTGTGGTGATACTATTTTGGTGTGGGTGCCATCTTTTTGTCCAAAAGTTATGAAATCATTCCTAAATTATTCAAATTCTCATTGTATACAACAATGTCAGACTCAGGGGGTTAACCCTCAACAACCACTGGGTATACAGTTAGGAAAAAGCATGCTAGATGGTTAATTCTTGTCTCTCAGGCAGTCCGAATAATCAGTAAATTCATCGTGGCCCACTGGCCTCCCTACCCTCCTCTGGTTGTCCAGCGGAACTACAAGGGCACTGAAGGATAGCCGAAGATTCCAAACTAGAGAAGGCAAGTTCTGATGAACTTGCGATTATGAATGCTGGCTATGGAGAATGTGACACAAAATGTGCATTGCTGGCTGTAAAATATGGAAAATGTGAGATTTTTTAAGTTTGGCGAAAAAACAGAAGAGTTGGCTTTAAAATATTTGAGGTTGCATCTGAAGAGTAGGAGGAGTCTTAATTGTGGATTCAAAGGATACAAAATATACCGGCTGTGTCCCAATTCAGGGGCAGCATCCTTCAAGGACCCATCCTTCGTCACAAGTAAAGGCAGGGTCCTTTAGAGAGACCTGCAGGCTGCGTCAGCCTGTTGTGAAATGGGATAGTCTACGCCTCGGGGCATTTCCTGGTTGCCTCACCAGATGTTCCCGCCCCTACCCCTACATCACTGTTAGTGGTAACGGACAGAGAGAATTGATTTTATGGAGATTTTAGCTGAGTTTTACTGAACAATATCACGTTTCTCTCTCAAAGACAGTAACTTCTATCACTGAAATAGTGATATGTTAGGAAAATATTAGGAACTAAATTAAGTGTTAAGTGCCTACTCAGCACTAGTTAAGAAAAGTGGATTTGTTTGTCTCAAGATCATTTTCCTCTTAGTTTAATGGGCCTTAATGCAGCAGTTGATCAGCACTCTTTTTATTTAAAATCCCATCTAGTCCAAAGTATTGCCTGAAGAGTGAATGTTGTGGGCATTTAATTGGAATTTCAGAATGTTTAAAGCTCCTCTTCATTCAGTGTATTCCTCTACTGTGGCTGTCAGCACCACTGTAAAAATGCCTAAAATATTATGAATTGAAATGAAATTAGTTATGAAAAAGTTGAATTGTTATTTATCATTGTGAAGTTTGAGTTTGGAGTTTCAATATGAATGGATCAAGGAGTGGGAAGAGTTTGAAAATGAGTGGGTTTGAAGGGATTTCTAATTGACCTCTATTAAAATTAAGCTAAGACTAGGCTTCAAAGAAGGTTGACTATTTTGAAAAAATGTAATGGGATTTGTAAGTTGACTGGAAGTTTAAATGTATACAAAATATTGAGTGTTTAAAAGTTCAAATGGAGTTTCTAACAGAAAGCATGAATGAGTTAAGTCTTGAAAACGTTTTTAAAACATTGCAGTAAATAGTGAATATTTCTGAAACTATTAAAGATGTCAAAATTCCAAATAGACACATGTCCTAACTGAGATGACCATCTTGATGTTTGAATGGAGTTAACATACTAAAAAATGTGGAAGGGGTTGGATACCAAAAAAGCAATATTAAAGAATTCCATATTTTCAGCATTCACAACCAATCATTGGGGAGCTAAGACCAAGTATTAACGTGATGGATAGTTTCTGCGAGCAAACTCCTATTCGTGGAAGTTTAACACAGTCAACGTTTTACTCTGAGTAGCTTTATACTGTGCATGTTTGCCCTGGCCTATTTATTATACAAAGTCAGTTTAAAGTGCATTATGTAAATGCATTTGAAAATGTGACCAACCTTCACATGGTTCCAGGATTTTTAAAACATCTAAACTGAGACTTGCTCATGCACAACAAACCTTTATTTAGCATGTGCTTCAGTGCAAAAGAGCAGAAGTGAGGTTAAACGAGGTTGTAGGACACACATTCATTGTATTGTAGAAATAACTTCTCTTACGTCTCTAACTCAATGTAATGGCCAAGTTTAAAAGATATTCTAGATTATATTTCTAAAGAAGGTGATGTTTAGCTTGTTATCTTTGACTAGCCATTGCCTTATATTCTTTTTTCTTTAATCTGTGGGTTTGACAGTTTGGCGGGGAGGCGGCATTTTGAAAATCATATATTTTTACTTTCACTTAACAGCTATCTGATAACATTGTTTTTCACTGGGTTGGGATCTTGATCCTGGTTCAGCCCTAACAAATCTCTTCTTGAACCTTTTATGATCAGTGCAGTTTAGAAGATATTTATGCAGTGCCTCCTCATTTTTTGCCTGTCCTGATCATTGCTTCTGTTTGCGAAATTAACATCTAGACTGTATGTCTTTTTACAATCATCGAAATATAAACACAACACTTTTTTGGGCACAAGTGTCAGATTTGTTTACTTCAGTTTCTGAAAAACAAGCAAAGCAAAACATATTACAATATTATGTCATTAGGCTGGAATCAAATTGGATCCAGTGTTATGGCGAAAATGCAGGTTTTCCCAGTCATTATGATGATGGTCATCTGTTTTTGCTGCTTGAAATGGCAAATGATTAATTGTACTGGAATATCTACGTAAATGTACAGGAAACCATTTTCAGCAACCAGCATTCATGTAGTCCGAAACCGAAATTGTGTAGCTGATCCAGGTTTTTAATGTTAAACGACAACCCATGAGCAGTTATGTCAGTACAGCTGAAAATTGTTGTGCCTTCCTTAAGATAGTTGGGTATCTGGAACATCAGCACTACTCTCCAACGTCCGCTCACTTGATAACAAGCTGGATGAGCTACATCTACTGAAAGAAACCCACGAGAGTGGAAAGACTGCTGTGTGTGTGCTATCCAAGAAACATGGCTCCATGACAAGTATCTCAGATGAGGCCATACAGCTGGAGGGGATGTAAAAGTAGAGGTGGGGGCCTGTGCATCTATATTAACAAGGACTGGTGTGTAAATGCCACGTTAGTCTCTAAACACTGCTCTCAGCTAGCGTTCCTCATCGTAAAATGCCGGTCATTCTATCTACCGAGGGATTTCACCATAGTGATTGTAGCTGTTGTTTACATAGCTCCTAGCACACATGCTAAAGCTAATGCCAATGAGGCACTTGGAGGGCTACATGATACCATCAGTGAGCTCCTCAGATAGACATTGAAGAGTATGCTGAGGTGGTAACCAGCTCAGCTAGGTCTGTGCTCTCAAAGGGAATCAAGGCTGCAAAAGGCACCTATGCAGAGAAAATCTAGGGACACCTCCGTGACACAGGAAACACCAGACGGATGTGGCAGGGAGTCCAAGCTGTGACAGATTACAAGTCAAAGCAGGGGGTCAATGACGATGATGCTTCTCCTCCAGACAGGCTCAACAACTTCTTTGCACGCTTTGAAGCACCAGACCCGATAACCAGAGGAAGGGCTGGTCCCTCTCCACCATCTATTGGGCCAGCTCTAACCATTAACGCAGCTGACACACGCAGGACTTTAACCAGGGTCAATCCACGGAAAGCGGTGGCCCAGATAACATCCTGGGACGTGCTCAGAACCTGCGCTGGTGAGCTAGCAGATGTCCTGACTGACATCTTTAACATCTCCTTCAGTCAGGCCATCGTCCCCAGATGCTTCAAAACATCCACTATAATACCAGTAGCAAAGAAATCAGTTGTATCCAGTCTAAACAACTACCGCCCCGTCGCCATACCTGTCAACATTGGTATGTTGACAACATTGGTATGTTGACAGGTACACACACACACACACACACACAAAACAAAAAACTACAACTAAGATGATCTGTAACTGTATACATTAAGTGTTTGGTATAGGCTATGGTGATTGATTGTGAGATAGAGAGAGATAGGTAACAATAAGTACTGTAATACCATAGCTTACAACAAGTATTACCTTTTTCTTCATCAGAGCAGTGACCCTGGCCTTTGTATGCAGCTGGGTCATGGGCTGATAATAGACCTGATTCCACATGCAACTCACTGGTTTCTTCTCCTGCTCTCTCTCCTCTCCTCCTGTCTCTGTCCCTTCAACCTCTTCATCTCTTTCTCCTGTCTCATCCTCTACTACTACTATACTACTGAGTCATGACCTAATATTGAATACTGAACATGGCCTTAAAATATTCTGATTCACTGCATGTCCTTTAATCTTTTAGCCTAGGCTACATTTGCTCTATCTCTATTGGCTATCTGTTGCATCTGTCGGCTAGTTCACTATTTTCCTCATTCTCTTAGCTTATTACAATTCTCACCTTTCCCCCTCCTTGCCTGATCATCCTCCTTTTTGACTGAAAAGTTTTTTCGAGCTGTAGCCAAGTCATATTCCCAATTTGTAATTTGTGAAACATGTTACAGGTCACATTACTTGACACGTGCAAAAAAAATCAAATAAGATTTCCAGCCTCTCCCCACACCATGTTCTCTAATGCAGACATCAAGTTTAAATATTTGACCAACGTTGTTTTACAGGAGAATGATCTGAACAGCTGGTCTATTCACACTTAAAATGTTTTTTTGTCTTTTCAATGTAATTTTCAATCAATAAAAATCAAACTTTGCCTTCTTTTTGGCCAAGCTTCCCTTACTCATTCTCTCCACTCTATTCTTCAAATAATCAACCATCTACAGAACTTTTCAGTACGCTATTTTTCTACTTCTTCTCATCATCATTATCATTAATTATTATTATTATTATTATTATTATTATTATTATTATTATTATTATATAGTTTAAAGTGAGCCTCCTCTCGTTTAACAGAAAAATACATCATACAAACAGCAACTTTTGCAGCCTTGTCAGTTTGATGGCGAGTTATCACCATTCTGTCATCACTAACATACTGCTAATAATCAAAGAAGCTTTGAGGCTTTACATTTGTTCCATATGTTATAATACAAGATTTCAGCATTGAGCTACAATCAGGCTACATTCATGATTTTGTACAGTCAAACTTATCAAAAACATCTTGTTGATCAACATTATAAAGTTTCAGTAACCATGGTAACTCACTGTGCCAGAGGGTAGGGAGAGACACTGAATAAAGCTTACATAGATACACTGCAGACAAAGTCCAAATAATAGTTGGTATTTCACACATGTAGCACACAACAGGAGACTCTCTGTGTCAGACGAGTTCTCACATGTTGACTAAACTCAAAAACTAATTGATAAGGTAGCTACGATTCATTCAATTGCCATTCTAAAAATAGACCTCCAGTCACGTCGCGACCGTGTTAACTTTCGGTTTTAATTAAACGAAACTTAAGGAATTAACTCGAATCCCACTTGAATCCCGAATCTCACAAATCTTCATGTGTAGTTGGGGCGATACAACTACCGTACTGCCACCTGCTGGGCTGGAGGGGAAACACGGGAGATTTAAGGGAAAATATGTAAACGGGAAGACGGCGGGATAGATGATTAAAATAGCAGAATTTCCCGGGGAAAACAGGAGGGTCGACTGGTATGCCCATCAACACCAATGTGATGAAGTGTTTTGAGCGGCTTGTCAAACCACACATCACAGCCAGCCTCCCTGCATCACATGACCCATATCAGTTTGCTTATCGTCCCAACCACTCCACAGAGGGTGCAATATCCACCACTTTGCACTCAGTCCTCACTCATCTGGACCAGAAAGACACCTACGCCAGAATCCTGTACATTTAAGCTCAGCATTCAATACCATCATCCCCCAGAAACTAATGGAGAAACTCCTCCTACTCAGCCTGAACACTGCCACATGCCTCTGGATCCAGGACTTTCTGACGGAGAGACCTCAGTCTGTCCGTGTCGGAAATAACACTTCCAACTCCATCACACTGAGCACTAGATCTCCTCAAGGCTGTATACTAAGGCCCCGTCCACACGGGCGAAAACGATCTTTTTTTTCTCCGTCTTCCTCGTCATCGTTTTAAGAATATCTGCGTCCACACGACTCCACTGAAAACGACCGAAAATGCTGTAGTTCATATTCCAGGCCTATAGGTGGCGCTTGACATTCACCAAAAACAGAGAAGAAGACACGGAGCATGCGCAGAAAGCTTTCGCTCTGTATTCAAACAGACAGTAGACGGAGAAACCGAACATAACAAGAAGAAGACAACAATGGCGTGTACAGGGAGACCAGGATCCTTTGTGTGGACCGATAACGAGGTTGAGATGCTGCTCAGACTCACACTCGACTACAAGGCGAGTAAATTACAGGAGAGTGTCGACTGGGAGTCTTGCCAGTCCAAATATACGGACATCACAAGCTCATTTCGGGCACAGTATCCGAGGGAGCTAACAGAGGACTTCCCTCACGATGCCATGACCATTTCAAAGACCCAGGTCACCACAAAGCTAAAATGTATTCGTGGCAAGTACAGACGTGCCGTGGACACGGGACGTCGAATTGGCCAAGGACGGGTAGTCATGCTGCTGTTTGAGCTCTGCCAGGAGATCTGGGGTGGGTCGCCTGCTACTCGCTCCATTGATTCAAGCATCGAGACGGGCGACCTGGTGGAGTCGTCGTCGGAGCCCTAGACAGAGCCCTCGACGGAGCCCTCGATATCAACAGAGGAGATGTCTTCATCACCCATCCCTCCAGCAGAATCCCTCGACTGTCTCCCTCCCGTAGTTGTGAAGCAGCGCCGGCATTTGCTCCAGGTAGGCTCATGATTTCAAGCTTAGCTAACGTTAGCTGTATGCTACAGTATGCTACAGTGCCATTTGTTGTGGGCATTAGGACTGTTGTGTGTGTGTGTGTGTGTGTGTGTGTGTGTGTGTGTGTAGTTGTGTTGCGTGTGTAGTTGTGTTGCGTGTGTGTGTGTGTGTAGTTGTGTTGCTTTAGTGCATAATTCACACACAGTTTTGGCCTTAACTTGTTTTGCCCAATAGTAATGCAATTCTGCTCTGCTTTTTTTTCCTAGGCCAAGCTGGACAGCCACAGAGGAGATAAACTGAATAGGAAAGCTCAGGCTGACCTAGCAGAGGAAGACATGAAGATCAAGAGGAGGATGCTGGAGTTGACCGAGGAGTCAGCAAGAGTGCATGCAGAAAACATGGTGCAAATAAACACGAACATAGCCAGTATCACCAGCACCATACAGGATGGCTTCTCCCTGATGAGGGAACTGCTGTTAAGACCCCAGTCTGTACATCCCCACAGTAGCTATGGATACTCACAAGCATATGTGACACCACAGCCCACTACACCGGCCTTCCTGCACACACCAACACCCAATCAGACGGCATACCAACAAGGGCGATACAATCCAACACGCAGCTCAGAAGATGAGACCAACTTTTCATTTAGAAGAGCACTCATGCGAAATGGGTCACCAAGAAGGAAAATTGGTATGGCCTCCTCATCATCCACAATCTGCTTTTTCAGAGGAGGGATCTTGCCAGACTTTAATTGTGAGCTTAGCTTTGAATTAGCAAAAACTTGTGCGTCGTGTACACTCCCAGGCCACTTCATCACGACATCCATGAATCTGTACTTGTAGTCACAGACAGCCTGTACATTAAGGGAAGCATCTCGATCGGTGCCCTCATGACAGTTGTTTGCCCTTCGATGTGTGGATGGAGTTCTTCGCTCAAGGCAACGAGAGATGCTCTGGACATGCGGAAGTTCTCCCTCCATTCGTCGTCCACAACAACGCCATTAACGAAGTTGTCCCACCAACTGCTGGTTTGACCTGGTCTAACCCAAAATCTTCTCCTGGTTGCCCTCCTGGTAACCCTTCGCGGTGGATCCAAAATGATGTGGCGTATGCGGTTGTCCAAAATCCTTTTTTGCTCAGCGTAGTGGCAGAGGAGCATAATATTTTGCCCTAGTAACCCTAATAGGCTCAATATCTGCTGCAGTAGGAGCACAAGCATGTTGTCCGCCGCCATTGTTGTTGTTGTTGTTGTGAGACATCGCGGGGTTCAGAGGTTGGAGGCTAGAGGTCGAGGGGTGGGGGCGATGGCGTCATCGTTTTGGAAAGTATGCAGATTCGCCGTCCACATGAAAACGGGAGAGCTGCGTTTTCGGATTTCTCCACCCTGAGACCCGTTTTCAAAAAAGTGCGTTTTCAAGCGCTGCGTTTTCAGGAGCCTTATGGACGGTCGGCCAAAACGGTGCAATACGTGTGCGTTTTTGAAAAACCTTAGGCCCTTAGGCCCCGTCCAGACGACAACGCCGGGAAGACGGGAAGAAGTACACGGAAGAAGTTAAACACCTAGAGGGTTGGTGCAGAGAAAATAATCTGTTACTCAATGCAGACAAAACAAAGGAGATGATCACAGACTTCCGGAGGTCACAGCCTGAGCATGCTCCTCACAGCATCAGTGGCCGCACAGTGGAGAGAGTGGAGAACATCAAGTTCCTCGGAGTGCAGATCTTACAGGACCTAAGCTGGAATAAAAACACCTCAGGGATTACAAAATGGGCCCAGCAGAGACTGTATTTCCTGAGGAAGCTGAAACAAGCCTCTCTCCCCACCAGCATCCTCAGGACTTTCTACAGTGGTGTGGTGGAGAGTGTTCTGACGTATTGTATCTCAACATGGTACTCCAGCTGCAGTATGTCGAACAAAAAAGACCTGCAGAGAATAGTGAGAGGAGCTGAGAGGGTCACTGTGCACTGAACATCATCGGGTACGCCTCCCACCCTCTCCACACACTCTTTGAACTGCTCCCATCAGGTAAACGGTTCAGGAGTCATAAAGGCCGAACTAACAGACTTATCAACAGCTTCCTTCCACAAGGTGTTAGATTGAAGTGCTGCTGATCTGGAGCATGTGCACTGATGCACTTCACGAGTCCTTAGTCATAGTTTTAGTTTTAAATGATTATATTTATATATTGTGTGTTATTTATTGTCTGTTATTTATCATGGAGAAACGTAATCTCATTTTTCTTGTGCTGCTTAGTAAATGACAGTAAAGCTTTGACTGACTGATTGATTGATTGATTGATGTGTCGGTTAGAAACTTGTGAAGAAATCAACAATGAATTATAATTATCGCGTTGAGTATCAGGCCTGCAAACCACTTGTTTCTTACCACATTCCCTTATATGGTAAAGTGTACTGCATTGCAAAAATCTTGCCTTACATCTTGATCAATATTTATTGGTATAAATATTCCTTCTTAGTGTAAAAGAGCAGTCCTTCCAGTGTAACGTAACTGCACAGAATTTGTTCTGTAGACATGTAGTTCATTGACTGTCACAGGCTCAGTGCTAGCAGCAGCCAGCCATTGAAGCATTTCCAAATGAAGTCAAATATCTTCCCTTGTGGAACTTGCTTCGTCTTCACACACAGTCAACCTGACAAAAAACTCCTCAGCTGCAAGATAAGACTGAGTGTTGCTCAGGTTTTTTCTTCATCAGGGATTGAGGTTTTTACAGCTGTTGCCTCGACTCAGCTTTTTTCTTAGTGTAGGAACTTGGGAACAGTTTCACCTACTTAATATAGCCAGTAGCTTAAGAAGTATCTTAATATCTTAAGAAATAATTTGATACCCCATTTTAATAGTCCTGCGGCCCACCTTTGGGTCTTGACCCATGCTTTGAAAAACAGTTGTACACATGCATAACAGTGTGCCCAGGGCTCAGCTGTGACCCATATACCCCCTACCAAGTCAAGCTGAGTGGGTAATTAAAGTATTTGTGTGCGGCTCAGGCACTGTGTCTGCCCACCGGGGCATGAATGTCGCTGTAATTGAGGCATTACAAATTGTTTCATTCAGAATGAATCCCTTGGTCAAAATAGGCAATTTAAATGACGATCTACTCAATGGAATGAACGACATGGGAGTTGGTGGATGTGCTTACACCAAAAACTGATGACTCAGCACGTTTGACTTTTTGTGAGTCCTTAGAGAGAAATTGACGACATAAAGATGAAAAAGGCTAAAGAGGATCGAAATGAGTTTGTGCCTGCTTAGAACAAAACTGAAAATAATTCTTCCCCTTCCTATTATAGTGATGTGAAACGCTTTGATTGGAAAGAGCTTTGATAGAATATGGCATATTATTCAGTCCCATCAAATCATTTGAAAGGTTGTGACAAACTCAAAAAAGCTCAGGACTCGTACAAATCACTTTAGCATTCATAATCACATCCCACGTTTTGTATCCAAACCGATAACAATAAAGCAGTATGTCAAGCATTTCTACTATTTAAAGGATACTTTGAATATATTATATAAAAATGCCTCCTCAATTTAACTTGAATAACTCTGCAGAGCAGCACATGTATTTTATGCTTCTTGAAGCGTTGCCTGTGTTTCTAAAAGCTCCTTTGTAATACCATCAGTCTTCCCAACAGGGAGCAGGCAACAGAAGGAGAATGCAATTACCCAAATGTGTATACTCACAATGCCTAACCGCAGCAGCATATATTACACAAACATGGGAAGGAAAAGGATTGCTCCTGGAATGTGTGTGTGAGCTGCATGCACCATGTATGCCTCCTGAGATATAAAAGTGTACCATTGTTATTCAGGACCAGTTCTGTGTGTCCAACATATGTTACATCTCTTCCATATGTGTGAGTTTAGATCTGCTGGTAGTGCTCCACTGATCTGAATCCCATGGTGATTCAATAACATGACCTTAGTATGACACATTCTTTTCATCCAGTTAGCAACTCTATGGCTATATCCAAAGATCACGTCAGACATGCCTCACCCACAATCGCATAGCTTGCTGTGGACACACATACATATACATGAACACTTATACACGTTCAGCTTTACATACTGTCTAGGACACAAGTTCTCAACCGAATCTGAGCAGCATGAGTATCAGTTGCAGGGCACTTTGTCGGCATAGATCAGCTAGGTGGTTTCTTAAAGCATCGGTTCTCAACGGGTTCGGGCACCCAAGGAACATTTTTTTGACTTGGGAATAGTTTTTAGATAACAATGCCTGTGCCATTGATACAATTTATGTGATCAATGTGATTGTGTAGGCTACATAGACAAAATTGATTTGAATTGATTGGATACATTTTTTTATTAGATTAAAAATCCTCTTCCCCATTTTTCATATTTGCTCTTGTGACTAGTGCTGGGGTTCGGAGATTTACGGGTCAGACCACCAACCTGATTTTTCTGGGGGCTGCTGGCGTATGCACCACCAGATGGAGCAGGAGACAGAAACAGTTTTACAATCACAAGTCATCTACTGCATTTATTATTTTAATGCGCCAAGAAGTAAAACTGAACCTGCTCCAAAGTAGGGCCAAGCTGAGCTCGTCCTGCCTCCAAAAAGTTTCACTTAATCATGTTCACTTTCTGCTGTTTCAGGAGTCATGTTTAGTTAAAACACAACATGTTCTGGAATATTTGTCATAATAAGAGCTTTTACATAAATAAATAGCGTGGAAAAGTTTATGAAAGTGTTTGTAACTGAATTAGCAGAGCCACGTTGTTAGCGCTGTTTCTTCGATAGCACTGTGGGGATTGAGATAAGCCTGTCATTGGTTTAAGATACACCTTCAAATAGGTAACTCAGTTGTGGTGGAGATAAAAATCCTGGCTGGGCTGAGTATAGCAAGGCTTGCAGATGTAATGAAAAAAAACTACATTCAATACCCACAAAGCAACTGGACTCGATTTGCTCCGCTTCAGAGATTCAGCAATATTTTGCTAGTAACAGCTAAGCTAATGTAGCTCAAGCCACTCGCAGAGATAAAGAGCCAACTCCAGTGGTTTGTTAAGCTTAGTTATTTCCCATTCCATTTCCCAAAAATTTTGGCATTTTCAAACCTGTAGTCTTGACTCTACTTGAGTGAATTTGTTAATTAGCAGCTTATGCTAGCACCAACGTTAACTTGTCAGTGTAAGCCTAACAAGCACATTATACTCAAGCAGCAATGTTACCTATAAGAATCCATGGTGACACAAGTGGCACAAACCATTTAAATCTTCTGGAAAGTTCCTTACGCAGCTTAATCTTTGGATTTAATTCATAAAGCACTGAAGTGACATCTACTGAACATCCTGGTGCAGTCATGTGTGACAATGTGTGAATTTGTGTACCCATGACATAATTTCCAAGATGGAGCTGTGCCTGATTAGCACATGACAGAACTATATATATATACATATATACACAATAGAGAATCATTCATGCTTGAAATGAAATCGAATTAAAGTCGTAAGAGGTTGAAAAACTCATTTTCTAACTCTGCAAATAAATTTAGACAAAGAGAGATACATCTTTTCCACAACCAAGACATATTTTCTTTTTTTACTTTTCATCCAAGTCTCAATGTTGCTTAAATGTCAATCAAAGTTGTATTCTATCGATGGTTATTCAACAAGTTTTTGCTTGGCAGGGTTCGTAGCGTTCGTGAGCAAGGATTAGCTTGCTAGGCAGATTTAATAAAATTTGCCAGTGGGAGTTGTCATTTCAGCAAGCAAAAGAAAAAGGAAAATAGAAAAAAAGAAAAAGAAACAAAATTGGATAACAGCTAAAATGAGATGCTGTGTCTCCAAAATCAAGTGAGTTCTAGCACTCAAAATGATTAATGTGTCATGAATAGAAAGCATAACAGTTTTAGCAACAGGCAGGGCAGTCTGGTACAGACACTGACACACAGTCATGTACAAAAATATAACATTTGCACATGGATTACCTGCTTCACACTCACATTCTCAAGTATAGGGGGAAGGTGGAATCAAACCATCCACAATCTCTTACAAGAAAAAAAAATGATGGGGTGATCAAAAGAGTGGAAAGAAAAAAATAACATGAAAAATAGACTGCAAGTGTGACCGGAAGAACGTGAAAATGTGTGGTGGAGAAAAAAAACAAGAACTCAAGCAAGTGGAGATTGATGATACAGTATCAAAAGGGAAAAGATAGTGTGCTACAGCAAAATAGCTGAAAGAGCAAGCCAGATATGGTAGTAAGCAAAAGTCTGATACCACAAGCTGGGAAAGGTAACAAGATACTAAGGGAAAGAGAGGGAGAAAAATATTTCATAATCAGAATGTGATAATAAAAGCAAAGGAGCAAAGACTTGATAAGAGAGGGGAAAGTTGAGAGAGCAACCTCAAAAGGCAGAACAGCAACACAGACAGAGGCAGAGAGAAAGAAGTTATTACTAATGAGCAATTGTGCTGAGGTTGGCTCGGTACATGTGGGATTTCAGGACTGCACTGTAAAAACTCATAATCCGGAACCTCTGTGGAGTTTGCCAGTTTCAAAAAGATGTCTCAAACCTCTGAGCTTCTAAGCTCATGTAATAAACTTTGACTCAGAACTAGTTAAAAGAACACTATGTCATTTCTGCTGGGTCTTGTGTGTTGTGTTGGTTCATGAACGATCGTTCAAGGAACGCGTTCAGGCACAACACTGCCAAAGAGTGCTCTATTCAATAAAAGGTTGGTCTGAAAACACACCATTGTGTGAACTTTGTGTCTAGACGCACCAGAAAATTCTTCTTTTTTCTAGATGATAGAGACTTTTCTTGATATGACTTCTTACTTTCCATATATCCCATAGGTTTTTGAAGAGCCACAATGATGCTCAAAGTGGGTGATACCACATGAATCAAAAATGGACAAAGAGATGGAGCGCGAATGGAGCTGAAGTGAGTCTAGTTAGTTAAACAACAACCACCAAGCTGGAAGTGTTGTGTGATGAGTGCATTTCACAGCCAGGGGAAGGAAGCTGCTCCATAGTCTGGTGATATAGCAGCATAGTGGTATCTGTGTTCACAAATAAAGATTAGTGATTTTACAAAGCACCATGAGGCGCGGCATCAGTCAACAAGCGATGGAGTTTCATGGTGACCACAGTATAGCCTAATTAAACTATTTCCACTATTGCAATTGTGTATACCCTGTAGTCTTGTGTGACATCCATTTTTCATACCTTCCCTACATCTCAGGGCATGATGTTATGGTATTTAAAGTGAAAATAAACAACAAAAAAACAGAGGCATAAATTGCTACCTTCCTCCTCATTGGCCAAGCCCAATTTATGTCTGGTAAACAGTGATTCCTTGATACTGCAAAATACCATTGTGCGGGTCAAGGTTTTTTAAGCCTGAAACACACCGGGCAAACCGTTGGCCATCTGAACCGTTTGGGGAGACTCGGACGAGTTCGGGAACAAATCTATTCGGTGTGTTCAGCTGGGTTGGAAGCTTTTGGGACAGCGTGGACAGCGTCTGTTTCGATTCAACATGCGAGGTCTGAAAAGGTTGGCTATTGGCTGTCTGAGCCATTGGATTCTCTGATTGGTTGTATGCTAGCTGTATGACCATTCTGATTGGCGGTGTGCTAGCGAATCAGTGCGGTGTGTGGGAGGGGCGGAATACTGTGTGCGCTTTGTTTTTCCAGTGGCGAATCCTCAGGGCCTTCAAGGTATTCAGAGAAGGTCCTAAAATCCTCAGATGAAAAAGAAGCGTATCTTATTAATTTTATAAATAAAATAAAATTAC
>CAEMYA010000024.1:177882-188158 GCA_903131615.1 Diplodus sargus
AGATGCCGTATTAATGGTGGAGGCAGAGTCTGAGGTAGTGCTGCTGCCTTCATTTGTTTTGTCTCCATGCTTAGCACATCGATGATCCATGCGGCTGTGCAACTCTGTGGTGGCTGGTGTTGTCAGATTGGGTGGTTTTGTCGACACGTATTAAGGCCTGTTTATGGTGTGTGTTATCCGGGTTTTCGCCTGGAAGGCTCAATGGAAATCTAGCACTCTCTTGAACGAAGTTAAACTGTGAGAGAGTGCCGTTCACAAACGTTCAGTTCACGTTCGGCCAAAAATGAACGAGTTCATGAACGACCGTTCAAGGAACGCGTTCAGGCACAACACTGCCAAAGAGTGCTCTATTCAATAAAAGGTTGGTCTGAAAACACACCATTGTGTGAACATTGTGTTAAGACACACCAGAAAATTCTTCTTTTTTCTAGATGATAGAGACTTTTTTTGATTTGACTTCTTACTTTCCATATATCCCATAGGTTTTTGAAGAGCCACAATGATGCTCAAAGTGGGTGATACCACATGAATCAAAAATGGACAAAGATGGAGCGCGAATGGAGCTGAAGTGAGTCTAGTTAGTTAAACAACAACCACCAAGCTGGAAGCTCGCCAACAGCAACACGCTGTTTTTAATTAATTGTTATTTTCCACACAAGAGTTTAAAGAACAAAATTATGCATGAGTCCTTTGTGCTACATCTGTTTGTGTCATCGTAAGTGTTGTGTGATGAGTGCATTTCACAGCCAGGGGAAGGAAGCTGCTCCATAGTCTGGTGATATGGCAGCATGGTGGTATCTGTGTTCACAAATAAAGATTAGTGATTTTACAAAGCACCATGAGGCGCGGCATCAGTCAACAAGCGATGGAGTTTCATGGTGACCACAGTCTAGCCTAATTAAACTATTTCCACTATTGCAATTGTGTATACCCTGTAGTCTTGTGTGACATCTACTTTCCATACCTTCCCTACATCTCAGGGCATGATGTTATGGTATATAAAGTGAAGATAAACAACAAAAAACAGATGCATAAATTGCTACCTTCCTCCTCATTGGCCAAGCCCAATTTATGTCTGGTAAACAGTGATTCCTTGATACTGCAAAATACTATTGTGTGGGTCAAGGTTTTTTAAGCCTGAAACACACCGGTGCAAACCGTTGGCCATCTGAAGCATTTGGGGAGACTCGGACGAGTTCGGGAACAAATCTGTTCGATATGTTCAGCTGGGTTGGAAGCTTTTGGGACAGCGTGGACAGCGTCTGCTCCGATTCAACATGCGAAGTCTGAGAAGGTTGGCTATTGGCTGTCAGAGCCATTGGATTCTCTGATTGGTTGTGTGCTAGCTGTATGACCATTCTGATTGGCGGTGTGCTAGCGAATCAGTGCGGTGTGTGGGAGGGGCGGAATACTGTGTGTGCTTTGTTTTTCTATGCACTCTGTTCCGCCATTTCTTGTTTTCATGTTTTGGAGTACTGGCATGAGACTAGCGCCACCCGCTGTTAAGGAGGCTTATTGCATCTCCCTCAAGCGCAAAACGTATGCGCTACTGTGGAGTTGGCAGCACGTTGAAGTGGTATGTTCAATGCAACTTTTCTGCCGAACGGGTCAGACGGGAGGCAACGGCGTGGTCGGATAAAGGCAGTTGGCTGTTGGTTTGAGTCTGGGCTGTGTGTGGGGGCCTTTAAGACCTGCACTCATCTAACACCTTATCAGAGCCAGCCCTTGGAGGAGCGGGACGCCCCCCTCGCTAAAAGTTGTGCTAATCAACGACCTGTACTCAGCCTGACCTACAAAACAATTAAATGCATCATGTTGGCCCAATTGTTAAGACTGAGGAATGAGATAAAGGGCAAAAGCGAGCGTCATTCCAAGGTGCTGATCCCTCTGCTGACAACGGAGGAGTCTGCAGAGCGCACTAGCTCTTGTCTTTTTTTCTCTTTCTCCCACACTCTCAGTAGTGGGAAGATCTTGAATAAATGTATAAAGGTATTTTATTGTATATTGTATATGGGTATTTATTGTTGAATATAGCTAAATAACTTGAAACTTTGAGCATGAACTCTGCTCTGTTCGCATGTTCACATGTTATCTTCACATCATCTCAGTGAACTGTTACAGAATAGTAGCCATATGTGTTGGCCTACTCTGGAGCTAAAACATATATATATATATATATATATATATATATATATATATATATAAAAAAAAACATAATAGACAATCACAAATTCATGCTTGAAATGAACTCGAATTAAAGTCATTGTAAGAGCTTGAAAAACTGTTTTTTTAACTCGACAAATAAATGTAGACAAAGAGGGATAGGCCTACATCTTTTCCACAACCTGAAAGACATATTTACTTTTCAACCAAGTCTCAATGTTGCTGAAATGTCAATCAAAGTTCAACAAGTTTTTGCTTGGTGGGGTTCATAGCGGACTCACTAATGAGCGAGGATTAGCTTGCTAGCGAGATTTAATAAAATTTGCCGGTGGGAGTTGTCATTTCAGCAAGCAATTCATATCATCACAGTGAACTGTTACAGAATAGTAGCCTCATGTGTTGGCCTACTCTGGAATGTTTCAGCGTAGCGTTTTGCTGCACTGTGTTGAGGAAGGCCACACTTCCAGGATTACAACCCATCGCGCTGAGCTGAAAGCATGCTCACTGGATGCACTTGTTGCCGGAATGCCCAGCACGGCTTGAGTCAGCATAGAGAGGAGAGGGTATGTGAGAGTATTTGAGAGTGTGTGTGTGCGTGTGTGTGTGCATGTGTAATTGAGAGACAGGGAGAGTGACAGAAAGATGGAAAAGAAATGAAAAGTTGATCAGAATTTTTCATGAAATTTAAATTGTTTTTGTGGTTGCATAAAGTCAGGATTTGGGACTGGTTAATGCACTATCCTGAAGCAAAAAATATAAAATACACATTTCTTTAGGTCATTTTCATTTAAAGTGACAACATGATATGTACTGGACTGCACCGTATACTGTTGTGTGAACATTTCAGTTTCAGTTGGGCTTAAAGACTGTTTAAGCAGAACAAGCGGCTCAGTGAGCCTTGTGAGACTAGATGGCGCATTAAACAAATGTCAAACTTGGAAATAGTAATGATGACCTTTCACGACTGTAGTCAGTGGTTTTGAATGTATTGATGAAGTTCTGCCTGCAGTGAAGCAGCAGTGTCAGTAATTCACTCTTACGTACAGCAGTAAAGATGTAAACACTGCTTTCTGTGTAGCAGATGAAGCAGATAGAGAGCTTTTCACCTGGTGTTCACACTGAGAATAAGAATTCTCAGTGTGAACACTAGGTGGAAAGCTTTCTATTTGGTTTCCATGTTCCATCATGTGAGGAGACGGCATGAATGAAGCAGTGGGAAGCGGGGGTTTACTGCATCAGGTGGAGGGATAGCAGGGCAAGGTAATGATTATTTGATATTCCTCCTCTGGCTATCTCCATCAAGCTCACACACTAACACACACTGTGTCTCACTTTTCCATCTTTCCACCGCTATCATTTCTCCCCATGGGGATCTCGTTGTCAATTCCTCCCAAGACTCATAATTGCTTTGCTGGACTCTCCATGTAATGGCCCCATACTGAGTAATCCTGAGCACTGAGCCCATGCTCTGCTCTACCTATGACTAAAGATTACTTTATTGATTCCTCCCTCTCTTCCCTTCCTTCCCTCTGTCTTTTGCTCTCATTTCTCTACTTTTTCATGCCCATCAGTAATTTCCCCACTGTTATCCTCTGCTGTTTCCTGTCCCCGGGTTCACATGACCTCATGCAGAGCAAAGCAGGGTCCCTGTGGGTAATTTGCTCCCACCCGGTGGTCGATGCCTTGCTTTTTCTTCAGCATTGCTGACTCAGTCTGATAAAGATTTCTGCTTTTGCAAAGTGGCGGCACCACAGCATTTCTGCTGAATCTAAGCGCTTATTCAGAGTACACGATACAGTGTAGGTGGTGAAGCAGACAACAAGAAGGTTGAAATAATGAGATAACACATTTGTTTCGATATGGAAGAGCATTGCAGCACTTAAGAGGGAGAGAGAAAGCAAGAGGAAGAACAAGAATGAGATTCTACATACTTGGCACGAGGCCATGTTGGATTGACAACTAGATTGCGGCAGAGATGAGGACCCTTGACTTTTGGGTCAGTGTTGTAATCGTAGGTGGCTTTTAGATGTGCTGCCCACTCTTGCCTTTCTCATAGAATCCACTGGACGCAGCCTTGTTCAGAAACCCATTTCACAGTCAGTTTAACAGCCCACTCCAGCAGGAAATATTCATACAAACGTTCCTCGACACTGCAATCTCTTTTGGGGGAAATTGAGGCTCAGATTCTTCAGGAATGGAGTTCATATTTCTTTTGTTTATTGTAGAGAGACAGAGAGAAAAGTCATAAAAATGACAATATCATGTTCTCAGAGTGAATGCGCATGGAACAACGCCTGTATTCTGTTCTGGCTCAGCAGTAATCCAAGAAGCGATTCTTTCATTTTCTGTTTTACTGTGCAGCAATAAACAGAACACTATATTACATGCAATGCTGAACAGAGCACCACAAATGACACAAGTTATGAATCTGAGAATGTGAAAACCAAAAAACATCCTTAGAGGGATAATAACATACACACAGACAGCTTGTATTAGAAACTGGAGTCAACTGGGACAGTTAATAATAAAAGGGCAACTTATCAAAATGTCAGAGGGTTATGGAGGCTGATAGATGTGAGTATTTCATTCATTTGGACTGTGGGCCATTTGTCAGGGGTTGAGGGGGTTATACAGTTGTAACTTTAGATTAATCGAATATGAACTGAACGTGGTCGTTAAGCACAAGTTTTCCTGCCCCTTTCTGTCGACGAATAAAATAAATCTGTATCTCGAATAAAAATCATTCATCCTCATTTTATGGTATTGTGTGGGCTGACTTATAACTGTACTAACTCTTTCATTCTAATAAACCTAGACTTTATGGCATGGATGCTTTATGTTTCTTTCAACAATATTGCCTCTTTATTTTTGTTTAATTTTAGAGCCATTAAAAGAGACTTGCAAAACTTTCTAATTATTTTCTTTTAGGCTTTTGGCTACCATAAAATGACCTGAATTTAAGAAATACAGGTTAGACTTACGCAGTACAACAGTGTTTGTTGGGATACGTTCTGCTCCAGTTCACATATAAGCGAAGGTTGGAATGAAATGTGAAACGAACAGTGGGTTATCCTGAATTACACATATGAAGTGAAGTCTGTGGCATAGTGTAAGACAAACAGTACATTACCTTACACTCTGCAATGTATGGTACATTCAACAGACCTTTTTCAATGTTTAGTGATCTCTGCTTACCCTTTTGTTGCTTCAGCTGGTCGTCCTGTTAGATGTGAATACAGTAAAAACTAGAGGCCAAAGTTATTTTGACTTGTGTCTTGGTATTATTTCAATGGACAAAATACACACCCAGCATTTACAGAAAGTGTCTCTCCATCTGGTCCACACTGGATGTAATAGTGCTTCCTCAACAATACTTCACATGCTTCACATTCACCTTCTCCTGCAGGTTTTGCATTGTGAAGCTCGGGTGAAGGTTACCTGTCAAGTTGTGATTTTATATGAGCTTTTCTGTTCTTTTGAAAATGGCAGAATAAGCCATCTGAGACAGCTTGAAAATTGCAGACAAGTAAGTAAGGCAGCTGCTTTCATTTCAGTGGGGCCGATTCTCAGATAACTGCTTGGAGTTGGGAAAAAAAAGTGAAGACAAGTGAGATACTTTGCATTACTGTGTGTGGGTTGAAATTACTATTGCATTTGAGTGGGTCTTTACCAGGGTTGGTATCTTTATTTTAATAGTTCTTTCTACTATTTGGTACCCTTTTTACTTCTTTGTGCTATTTTTAAGAGTAAAAAACAAAACAAATAGAGAACAGAATTAGCATTGCTACGTTTTCTCATGTGTGCTGTACACATTTATATTTTTCAGTTGCAAGTGCAACCAGCATTGTTTTGAACAAATCCCTTTTACAGACTATGATGTGATCATTTAACTGTAAAATGAATAAAATAACTACTAACTGGAACTACTACATCTATTTACATAAATACATTCAACTCAATAGGGTGTCACAGATTGTAGAATTGTTATGGAATTCATGAATGACTGATGAGTGATATGAATCGAGAGAAAATAGCACCAAGCGATTATGAGGTCAGACTTTTTCGTGGACAACGGTTTTATGATGCAAATTAATCACTCTTTTGAAAACATTTGTTTTGAGAAGAAAAAAGGCTTTATTTTCATGACCCCAGACAACTTGCCGGACTACTTTCGTCAGCACCAAAACAGGGCAAGAACTCGGCGCACAGGACACTGTCGGGGGTAAGTCAGTGTTGATGCACGACACTGCTGACGGGGATGCCATACAGATTCATATAAAAAAACCTGAACTATCCCTTTAAGAAAATAAATTTAAAAAAGATTTGAAAAAGTGTGTTTATTGCTTTCAAATAGGACTTAAATTGGGTCTACATATAGGTCTACAATTTGAGAGGGGTTCATTAATTGGTTAATTACATGGTTAATCAGTTGTGATTCATTCCCCAGAGTTAGACCCAGGATTACAACTTCATTTATTTTGCAGAAATACCCAAGCACACTTATTTAAGTACAGAAATCAGTGTACCACAGGCCTTGTCTATCAAGTACATTTACAAACAGCACCAACTAAAGACTTGCACACCGGTGAGGATCACAGAGCAGAAGTAGCTTTTGCGTAACGTTAACAGAGCCAGCGTAGCAAAACCATTTCCCACATGTAACCTATAGCCGGGTTTCAAATAACTGCAGGGTCCCCTTTAAACGCAGGGTGCACGTGTATATTTTGATAAATAACCGCCGGTTCTAAATAAATGCAGAGTCTAATTTATTTACTTATTTTTTAAATCAAGGAAGAAGACGTGACCTCTAACACTGCACGTTTTTCTTTTAGGGTGGAAAGGTGATGACAATTCTAAGGGCCCACAGCCCACTAGGGCCCACACACAGCCCCTAGTAGCCTCTATGACAAAATGATTATGCATACACTGAACTAATATATATTCATACGAATGAATCCAAATTAAAACAAAGCCACAAGTCATACAATATTCAAATTTTAATAATTTCAATAACCACCTTGGCCCCTTCTTAAAAAATGGTTTGGTCCACACCGCGGTTCGTTCTTCCCATGGTTTTTCCTCATCAGAATTAACTGAGCACGAGCGAACTCCAGCAGGGTCAGGGTGCCCCCCAAAAAGCGCAAGTCCGGACACCAGAAGCGAGTTGAGAAGGGGACCAGGAGTAGAAGAAGCAGAGCAGGGGCCTAGGACATCAAAAACTTTTTTTCTAAGAATGGTGAGAGTAAAACTACCAAGGGCGGCTGAAACAATTAGCGTACTTGTTCATTCATTTAATGCCTGTAACATTATCTTTGACGGGGCGCAGGCTGGAGCCTACGTTAGCTGTCATCTGGCCGCGCTACACTCTTCACAAGTCGCCAGTTCATTAATAATTAAAAAAAAATAAAAATTGCCAGTACATTGTAGAGCAACGGTCCCTAGAGTAGCTATAACTGAACGTTACTAATTTAGAGGCTACTACAGTGACTGTGTGTTTCACACATATCACTGTCGGACAGTGCTCCAGTATGCGCCCATTCAGAGGCTGCATTGAATTGCATTATGACGCATTCAAGTTCTACTCAGTAATTGAGCATCTGTTGAAGGTCAGTTACGTTATCATGATGTGTTCAATGTGGTCTTGTAAAGTGTGTTATTAGTGGGACATCTGAATAGCCTAAATACAAACAAGTTAAATGTTCAAAGATTTGTTGTTGTTGTTTGTTTTCATAGCAATATTAAATAAAAGACACCATAATAGCTGACAACAACAAAGTAAAAATCTGCATCAGTTTTTCCACGAAACATAACATTTAATGTTTACAATATATATAATGGAACAATAAAACTTTATGCTCTGCTGCTCCAGAATCAGCAGTGGCTGCTTCATCTGAGTTTGACCCCACAGCAGACACTTACCCCCAGCAGTCCAATGACACCTTTGATGGTGAGTAAGTGATGTAGACACTGGTTGGCTGTTTTGGTTTATTAGTTACCCACTACGTATTTGTTGAGTGGTTAATTGAAAATGTATTTGCAATCAGAGGTGTAATAACGTGTTGCAAATCAGTGAAATGAGAATAAGACAACTAATAATACATAATTTACATAATAATAATAATAATAATTAATAATTGTTAAGTCGTTAATCGTAAAAAAGGAAACAAATTGGGTGTAGGCGCCGTCAAGAACACTGAAAAACAAGAAAATTGAAGGTGGCAATGAATGGGGTAGAGGGGCCCACACCGATATTCTTTCAGGGGGCCCAGAATTCCTAGCAACTGCCCTGCGTAAGATATGCAGAGGAAAACTCAGGAGAAGCAGCCGCTAGACGTTTCTCTGTCGACCCCAAGACAGTGAGAGATTGCCGAAAAAAATCAAACGGACCTTCAGCGTCTGTCCGAGGAGGACAGCAACAGGGCCAGGCTGCCTGGTGGAGGGAGGAAGAAGGCTAGGGAGGAGCCTGAGATAAACATGCGGGGATGAGTTATCAGGAAACGGGCACGCCACGAGAGAGTGTCCCGCAAAATGATCAGGGCGATGGCCAAACAAATGTACGCCACCAGGAGTGACAGCAGAGATGAGGAGTTTGCTGCGAGTGTTGGTTGGCTGAATCGTTTCCTCCGCTGCAACAACTTCACTTGCATAAGACAAATATTGCCCAGAAGGATGCCAGAAAATTCATCGAGAAGCTGGCGAAATTTGTGACATTTTCATCCCGGATTTTTGAGAGGAAGGAATTAAACGCCTGTCCCAAATTGCTGCCTGGTCTGTTAAGTGATTGAAACAAATAAACGCCCCGGCTATTATTTGGTATTTTACGGTATTCTAGTTTTTCAAATGGTTACACTAAACAGAAAATGGAAAACTAACAGGTTCAAAATTTGAACTAACTTGAAGTTAGTTTTTAAAAAAACCTTTGACTGCATACAAGGCCTGAAATTTAACTGAAGTCCAGCAGCAAGGTTTCTACAGTCTGTACCCCTCCTATGATATCAGTGCAGACTCGCAGGGTAGGTGCACTTGTTATTTGATGACCTGACTGATAGCGTCAAGTTGTAGACAAATTGTGAGTGTCTATGCTTTTCTGTCTCCATCAGATAAATGTCAAATGGCATTGTGATAATGCAGAGATTGTTGCAGTAACACAAGAGAACCACAGCGGAAGACACCATATTGTGGAAAAAGTCTGGGCGTAACGCAAACACCATCTATGTACACTGATGACGTATGAAGGCTGATAGGTTGGAGGAGATTTTAAGCACTACCATTTGTAACTGTCCTGAGGGGCAAGGTGCTCATTCAAAAACAAGAGGAACAATTTGGAAATGAGATTGGGCCTACGTGTTGAAATGCATCCAATTTAAGTTGCCTCATTGAAAAAGTAGCCTAAAGTAAATGGTTAAACCAGATATGCAAGAGTTTTCCAGTTGTGGGTACATTTCCATCAAAATAATGGCAATGAAGATGAAGATGTTTGTGTAGGTTGTTGCAGCCAAACTGAAACTCTAACTCCTAACCCTAACCCTAACCCCATGTCATAGCAGAATGTTATATTGTGTAGGAAAGGAATGGTATATATCATATATGGGCCTCACATGGATGGCACCATAGATATATAAATGTAGGAGACAATACCTTGATAGTAATGTGATAATTAATGACTGGTAATTAATTATACTTTGTTCGTTATACGGGGCACCACCCTTTTATTGATTTTATCCGGATAATGAAAGGGGCATTTATCCAGAACCAATTATACGATTGGAATATCAATTTAATCAGTCTGTTAAATTTTAAACTT
This sequence comes from Diplodus sargus, assembly GCA_903131615.1. Classification (NCBI taxonomy): domain Eukaryota; kingdom Metazoa; phylum Chordata; class Actinopteri; order Spariformes; family Sparidae; genus Diplodus; species Diplodus sargus. Next base: position 187,850 of record CAEMYA010000024.1, read on the forward strand.
ATATTTGATCTCCTATTCTGAAGCCGTGAATTCTTTCCACGATCCCATCGATTTCCCACTTCAAATTAAACGTGCACAGACAACGACATAAGATTAAATATGTTTATTAACGAGGTTATATGAGAGATGTCTTTGAATTCACGATATATATATATTTGAAGCTTTCACAAACACCAACTCTGTTTGCATTCAGGTGTGACTCTTGTCGTGTGTGGAGTTTTCAGCCTACTTTGTTGAAGAGGAGAGTTCTCAAAATCCGGTTTCTCTCAGTCAGCTCTGTCTCAGCCTGGGTGCAGATGTAGAGGCGGG
>CAEMYA010000024.1:195246-236026 GCA_903131615.1 Diplodus sargus
ATCAGTTCAGGGAGTTGGAGAGCACTGAACGATTCGGTGAACGAATCTTTTGAACGAATCATTTTAATGAACTGATTCTAGAGATTCAGTACAGTAAAAAGAACTGCCGTTCCCATCACTACTGTGAGGGCCTTTTTAGAGGCCCTCACAGGAGAGAACAGAACAGGGGGTGGCATTTTTTGATCTCCTGAGAGCAGAGGCTGTCAGGAGTTTCGATAGAGGAGATGGCAAAGCATTTTGGCATAGCTTTTCCCATAGATTTGATAATATCAGAAAGCAGCAACTTCTGATCGGGACTCAAGGCTCTAGATTCTGTTTTAATAAGGATTGCTCTATCATCCATCCAGCCTTGCCGCCGCAGAATTCTTTTATCATCAAACTACACGCCAACACCTTTGAGGAGGAAAGTCCAGAAACTACAGTCAACAGACAAAAGAGTTCCAATACAGCAAAAAAAAAAAGAAATCATCATGACGATAATCATAAACATAGCTCTTTATTCAAATGTTTAGCTAGACTTTACAGCTTTACAGTTTGGAAATAAAGCAGCCTGATCTGAATCTGTTCATCTTGGTCCATTAATGTAAAAATAGTCTCTAACATCTCCACAGTCACAATAAGATATAAGTCTTAACATCTAACGTTTGGAAGTGAAGGCTTTTAAGGTTCAAAAGGCATCAAGCTGAGCATTACCAACGTATTTTAACTGGCATTGAGGTTTTAATGTCAGTTGAAGTTTAACACATCTGTTGTTGGATGTTCAAATAAGCAAAAACCGAGTATAGACCCAATACTTACATTTAAATGCGAGATCTGCGCCACTTTAGGTCGCCATTATTTATTTCTTTATTTCTTCTCCTCGGGCCCGTGCTGAATCTTGGGATATGTGAGACCACGAAGTGTGGTAGCGGCGCACACTCCAAAAACAGGTAAAAGGAGTGCGCATTTGTGGGGTGCATTATGAGAACACTTTGAATTGGGACACCCTTCGCATGGCGTAGTGACGTAATTCGCACTTCAAATGCGCACTTGAAGTTTGCAGACCCTGAATTGGGACACAGCATCTGTCACCATTGTCACCAGGGAAACAGGCTCCGCCTCTCTCCAGGCTTTGAGGAGGTTGAGGTGGTAAATCTGTGTTGCCCCCCCTGTCAGAACGCAACACCTCATAGTCAACATCGCCCACGAAGGGTCCTTGCCACTTTGCGAGTAATTTAGAGCTGGATGACGGGAGTAACACAAGCACTTTATTTCCTGGTGCAAATTATCTTAATCTAGTTTCTCAGTTGTACAGGTGCTGTTGACGTTCCTGGGCCTTAACACTAGAACGGCCAAGACGGTCATTTTGACCGTTTTCAAATTCATATGGGCAATAACTTTGCAGAATGAAAAAATGCAGTGCTGCCCTTCCACGACTTTTCCTAAACGTGTTTGAATTTTGATTTTAAAAAAGTTTTTATATAAATTACACAAAAGACAAAGAAAATATGATAGGTTATACCTATTCGGGCCATAGCGGTCATATTGACCGCACATCATTTCGCGGCTTTCATTGCTTAATTTTTTTTTTTTAATTTATTTAAATTTTTCGCGCGGTTTGTTGCTCTCTTTGTCTCTCTTGTCTCTAACTTTGTTAGCGGTCTACAGCTGCGCTTCTTTGTGAATTTACTTGTGAGATGATTATTATAAAGATGTGTTATATAACCTGGTTATCACCATGGGCAAACAAAAACGGGTGTTCCCCCTCCGTGAAACAGCTAACGGAGCTGTTCAAGACGACCGTGCTGAAGTGCTGTGACTGTAGAGGAAGAATGGAGGAAGAATGTCTGAATCCTGAGCACCGTGCACACAGCTGTGGAAGACACACGAGGTGTTGCAAAAACCACACGAAGTAGGCTACGGCGGGGACGTCCCGGACCAGATGCGAAGGCGTACGCCGTCAAAGCCGGTACGCGAAGGCGGTCTTCTATAACATCCTCGACCTGCTGGGATCAATGCCTGCATCTTATTCAAGGAGCAACAGCAGCAGGAGAGCCCGGAGGAAAGTCCTGCAGCAGCTGCAGAGGAGCTGAGGGCAGAATACATGGAGGGGAGAGCGGCCGCGGCAGGCAGCACAAGGTGGCAGCTGCGGAAGCGACCACCGCAGTAGCAGCAGCAGCAGACACGGACACAGAACCGGAGGCAGTGCCGGTCCGGAATAGCTGCAAACAGAACCGAACGTCGGACACTTGAAATGCCACAAGCTCGTAACTGTGCGAGGAGAGCGGAGGTAATCTCTGGAAACTGTGACCAGTGATCAAAACGGCTCTTTTTTTGTATTAGAGCAGCTCGTTTTCCAGCTTTTTAGATTATTATTTTTTTAATCATATATTATTAGGTATTAAAATAAATTGTTTAGTAATCAAATAAGTCACTTTTAATTATTACATTTCTTATTCTGAGATTTCTCTATTAAAATCGTGTGTAAATATATGCAATAATTACAGTTTACTATTTATCACGATATGAATATTGATAAATGTATAATTTAACCCGTTAAAATGTACATTTTGGTGTTATTTCGTTTTTCTAAAAATATCATGACACAATGAATGCATTCATCACTCATTTGAGTGTTTACATAAGGGATTATAGAGCTTAAAATCTAGCGGTCAAAATGACCGCTAACGGCCGTTCTAGTAGTGTTGGAATTCCGGCCGTTCTAGTGTTAAGCAAATTCTCCCGTGATAGCTGCCCTAGTGTGTGGAGTTTTGCTCTAAGGTCCAGGACATACTGAACTTCATTTTTACTCAGGCTCGGCCCTTCCTCCCAGCTTTCCTTAACCAGGTCCAGGCCCCCCCGCGGTGTTCTGCCGAACAGCAGTTCCCGCTAGTCTGCAGGTGGTATACGCTGGTCGGAATTGACTTGATGCCCAATAATCCATAAAGTTCCCATAGTGTAAGTGTTTTGTCGCCCCCATGTGCCCAGCCATCGGGTTATAATTAGCCACCTGGAAAACAGCTTCCTGGTGGCTTTTTGGTACCAGCAACTGGGTCTTTTCCTTTCCTGTCTGAGTGTCGCGACTCACTCTATACAATCTGTCCCTAATCAATGTAAAGTGTGGATATGCCTGCGCAGTGTCAGGGCGCACCAAATGACCATCAATTTATATCGCTTGGTCGAAGGCAAAGCGTAGAGTATCATCGCAAGTGGTGGAAAATCCATGTCCATGTAGTGTAATAGGGGAAACTGCAGGGCCTCCTGTGAAGGCACCACCGGCTCCCCCTTCCCATCTGCAGCGTTGGACAACCTCGCGTCACCACTGAGCACTGCACACATATCCCGTGTCCCTACCGGTCGTGAATGCATCCCCACACATTGCCCTACTAATTTATTGAACCCATACCAATCTGTGCCCAAAATTAGAGGGTGCACCAGGCGGGAGCTAACCGCAGCCTTAAAGTGAAACTCTCGCCAAAAAGCAACCAAGGCTTTATTTGTGATTGAATATGAGTCAACCCTTCGTGTAAATGCATAATTACGATGAAAGAGGCAATTGTAAGATTTACCGTAGTCTCTTTTGGGCAAGCTAATTTTCAATGGGATGCATGGGGCACTGGCACGCAGAGTTTACTAACAATAAGGTTTTTGAACTACTGCCGTCATGGCAGGCAAAAAGTGTCGATCCCCTGGGCGCGCAAGTAGTCGAGTGGTTAGAGCGCATGCCACAAACGCAGTGGACCCCGGTTCGAATGTGGCCGGAGGACCTGTACTGCATGCAGGGGCGCTGCCAGGGATTTTGGGCCCCATGAAAAGAAATATTTTCGGGCCCCCTGAAAATTTGTTATGCTGTTTACATAAAACTGTGCATTTTAATGATATTTTTGACTATAATTTCCTATATGTGTGAAAATAACAACATGACAGTTACTTGGTAGGGGAAGCACTGAACACTCAGAATTCAATGGAGTTTGTTATATATGTTTATATATTGTTAAAAAATGAAAAAAATCAATTAATAATAATAATAATAATAATAATAATAATAATAATTTATCTCCAAAACTGAATGTGGTGGAACTAGAGTTGGGGTGGAAAAAATACATAAATGAGGCTCTATGGTCGTTGCGATTGAAAGCAGTCACTTAGTCTGCAAGCACCAGAACATTTCTCCTCTGTTCCTACTGCAAAGCAAGAGGTGAGAGTCCCAAACTACTGACCAAACATAGTATTTCAGTGAGTTTATAGTTCAGTTTCAGTGATAGCTAAATTTCAACAAAACAAAATAAAGTAATAGACTATATGCTTTTTAAACCATTTATATCATTCTTAAATAAATACAGACTATGTGTTTTTATTTCAGAATGATCTTTATTCATTATTTCAATGTATCTTTTTTTTCCATAATAATAGATTAATTCAACATAGAGCTGCTCACCTCCTTCCTCAGTTGTGGGTATGCCTACTGGGGCAGGTTCAGGGGTAGGTGGGGGTACTGGGGCTGGTTAAGGGATAGGTGGGTGTACTGGGGCTGGTTCAGGGGTAGGGGGCTCACAGACAGCTTTGGCTGCTGCTGCTGCACTTGAGGTGTCTGTTCAAACATGCATCATTTTTGACAAGAGGGGTGGTCAACTGATTAAAGTAACACTAAACTTAGTGTTATTATCAGTACATTAAGTGATGCATATTTATGATTATAACCTAACAAATTCGTATCATATTATTTTTGTCAGTATTATAATTTTATAAGGGGCCTTTCTGGGCCCCTGTCAATGATGGGCCCCTAGAATCCTTCCCCTTACCCCCCCCCTATTCGGCGCCCCAGACTGCATGTCACACCCCCATCTCTCTCCCCTTTCTGATCCATCCACTGTCAAATAAAGGTGTCTATGCCTCAAAAAAATCTACACAGACAATGTTCTCAATGCTCGTGTTCATGTGTAGAGACCCTGGTGATACTATGAGCAAAGTTTCATGTTGTGTCGAGCCTTCTTAGTGTTTTAAATATAGGGATTTTGATGCTTGCGTTAAAGTGCCCCTGCACTCCATTGAAAATTAGCTTGCCCGAAAACGAACTACGGTAAATCTTAAAGTGCTTCTTTTGTCATAATTATGCATTGACACAAAGGTTTGAATCATATTCAATCACAAATAAAGCCTCGGTTGCTTTTTGGCGAGAGTTTCACTTTAACGCTATGCTTTCCCCCCCATGTCTAATTTCCACTGGCACCACAGGGTAAAGGAAAAGGAAAAGTCCACTTTTTTCTCAAAACTCAAGACTGCAGCTTTAAATTAACCAAGATTTCTCAAAAAGCAAAGATTGTGGAAAAGTCAGAAAAATGGAAAAAAAACTTTGTGCACAAAACTTTCTGAGGGAAGGTGTTTAAAGTCTGTGGGATTGTGAGGTAGTGTGAACCACTGGAAGCCTTAACCCTAGATTAAGAATCCTTAAACTACTAGCTCCTCCTCAACCAGCTTCAACAAGTTTAGATCCATCTGTGTTTGAAAGTTAAAACGTTGAAATGTCTAAGAGGTGTTGTTGAGTGTTTTGTGAAATATCCTCTGCTTAGAAAACTGCTTTGGAAAGTAGAGATATGTGCACTACATATTCAAAGCGGACATTGAACACTGATGCTAAGATATGGACAGTGTACAGCTAATGCATTAGAAGGGACTGAAAGATGCGTGACTGTGCATCAGTCAAGTTAAGAAACAGGCTATTTCACATCAAAGCAGTCCATCCATTTCATCCACAAAAAATAAGCAACTTTGAAAATGGCATGTTTCATTCTAATCATCCCATTGAGTGTGAAAAACACACAAAAACAGATTTTCAAGGTTGGCTAATGGAGGCAGCTGTGACAGTCCAATGCTAGATAATACAGGAGGCTGCAACAGTCATTTTCTTTCCAGTCACCTACTGTACTGTATGTCCCCTAATATTATGTAATAAAATGTTTTCTACCAACAGACTCTAAGATTTCTCTTGGGCTTTAAAGCTGTTTGAATTAGCAGAAAATGTCTATAATTAGTCTATAATTTGAATGAAGCCATTGTAACCCTGCTAACCTGCCTGTAAGGGTGTCGTTGCAACTGTAAATCAGTCAATTCTCACACACCAACAGTGCAGAGATGTTGACTGAGGAGAGGCAGTCTTTCCTCAGCTTTTATAATAATTAGCAACGATACACAAGAAAACATATGATCTCCATTGGCTTCACCAACCCCCGTAAGGATGACTCCTTACCTAAGTTCCTTTATGTTAATTTTCACAGCACATTAGCCCACATACAAAACATGAATACATCCATTCACACTCTGCAACCACATAGGTATCACAAGACAGAACTCACGCACACCAACAGTAAGATATGACTTTACCTTACATGATAATGTTGTATCTATTATTAAGTTTCATATGTAAACACAATATATCATAATAAGATGGGACATTTGAGAATTTCTCTCACGAAGGGGTAAGAACCTAAGGACCTTTGATCAGTTAACTGGACAGTGAACCAGTGTCTAGGTTCACTGAGGTAAATACTGTGCTGTGTAACAGCCAGAAAGGACTAACACAGACCAGGGGATGAGTTCAAGTTAAACACCTTGTATTAGAATACCTTGTAGAGATGAAACAGAAAAAATAAAGATTTACAACTTGGCAGTCGGCATCTCTATGCAAAAAATGCATTCATTAGTTCTATTTTCTGAAAGTTTAAATGTTCAAGTCAAAGTTCAACTCCAGCAGTTTATAGTTCTGTGCAGTGTCTTTCAGTCAAGTCATATAGTCGTCCAGGTAAAAGAGTTTGTTCACGTTTCTGTAAGTATCTTTTGTTCTTCTGGGTGGACCCTATTTGTAATAAGTCAACATCAGGATGAGGTCGTGACAAATCCTAACACAACAGCGAACTTGTGCTCAGAAGAAAGAATATATGGGTCCCCTCTCTGCTGGATAAGGATAAAGCAATCAGATCTCCCAGTGAATCGCCATCTCCCTCGTCAGGGAGAAAATCCAGTCTGCAGTTTCCCAAATTCAAGGGAGTTTCCAGTGGTATCACATACCTAGCCTGCATAGCACTATAAAACCCTTATTGTAGACAGTCATAAAATTATGATCACTTATGGACATATCTCAGATTAAATTTAGGAAAACAAAAATCATAGAGTATCACAGTAGATACTGTCTTTATCATATAGTTCTGTGATAACAGTAGCTTCATCCCACATAATTGTATGGACTGTTTTTCAAAATCAGAATCAGAATTTCCTTCATTTGTCCTGCAAATGGGGACATTTCTTCATCACAGCAGCCAAAGGACAGAGGTATTGTAATAAACAATAATAATAGTAAAATAATAAGAAATACAATACAAAAGTAAGACAAAGAAATAAACTCAAATACATTGGATATAAATAACGTTTTACACTGTTACAGTCTAATTGTAAGCACTATGGCAGTGTGTTGTTGAATAATAATACATTTGGGTATGTGAAATTGCCCAGTTAGTACAAAAAACGGGGTATTTTATGACATTGTGCACATGCTAGGTCTATTGGGAGCAGTGCTGGTTGTGCTGTCTGACAGCAGCAGGAAGAAAGGACCTGTGATACCTCTCCTTCACACATTAAGAGTGTATCAGTCAGTACTTGTAAGATGTCACCATCTCAATGTCTGTTCCCAGGATCGTCAGAGAACTTTTGTAGATGGCTGTGGGATGATTTGTGGAAGAAGTCTGCAGTGTACAGGGTGAACAGGAAAGGGGCCAGGACTGTTCCCTGTGGTGCCCCTGTACTCACATACTGTGGCCGGTTGGTGAGGTTATCGAGGATCCAGGACGTGAGGTGTTGGTTCACCCCCATGAGCTCCACCCCCAAAAGTGCAGGCTGTATGGTGTTGAAAGCACTGGGGAAATCAAAGAGCATGATCCTCACAGTGCTTCCAGGCTTCTTCAGGTAAGACAGTGATCTGTCCAGGAGAAAGGTGATGACGTCGTCTCTGATGCCGGGTTAATAGGCAAACTGGAGTGGGTCCATAAAAGGACCCACCAGAGGGCGGAGATGGATGAGGACCAGGGTTAGGGTAAGGGGGGATGAGTTGTATGCCTCCTTGCTGTTGTCATAAAATAAGTCCAGTGTTTTATTTTTTTGTGGCAGGTGACATGTTGAGTGAATCTGGGCAGGGTGGAGGACAGAGAGCCATGATTGAAGTCCCCAAAGATGAGGAAGAGGGCCTGTGGGTGCTATGTCTGCAGTGAGCTTGTGACTGAGTGGAGAATGTCACAAGCTGCATCAGCGTTAGCAGAGGGGGGATATACACAGCTAATACAATCACCTCTGTGAACTCCCTCGGGAGGTAGTACGCCCTAATGCTAACCACTAAAAGTTTGATGTCCTTACTAGAGACCTGTTCCTAAATAGTGCAGGAACACAAGCCCTTTCGTCTCTGCATCTTAAAGAGGTCCTGTTCTACCATGATTACCTTTGACCCAAATTGGCTCCTTCTTCCAGCATATGGGCCTGAGAGCCCCTGTCACCTCTTGACCTGGCAAGAAGAGGAGAAACTGTCTCTGCCTCTAACAGAGTCCCCGTTTCTGTCATTAATTACCAAGCTGACTGTTTTCTCTAAAGGCGCCTGTTTGTCTCAAAACCTCTTTACCAAGTAAGAAGAGAAAATGTTTTCTTGTCTTGCTATAAACACATCATTGGAGACTTCTTTTAGTAATTTACCACCAATACCCACATCTGTCTCCCCCCCTTTTAAAGAAGATGAACTCCTTTTCCTCAGGTCAAACGAGGTCAAGCACGATAGTCTTCTCTCTTCACATCAGAAGAAATGAGAACTGTTTTCTAACACAGATGTTGTGATTTAATGTCCCTTACCAATCTACATCTCTCTCCCTCTGAAACATTCTCCAGTGGGGGAAGGCTAGGTGGGAAACCTATTCCGTACGTTCTTCCACCTCATGTGTCAAACTGTTATTTATGACTGGGGATTTTGTGTCTGTGACATTCAAATGCCACTGCAGTCTCTATACTCATCCAAATTCCAACAAGTTCTAAATAACTATTAAACTAGAATCGCATCCTCTTAATTCAACTATATTAAGGAGATGTAGGATATATCCTTAAAACTGATGTTTTCCATGTTTCTCTATGCTATTGTTGAGCCGAGATAACATTTTATTGCTTAATAAACTTGGTTTGGGGAGAAACCAGCCCTCCCTTTGGTGATGGGTGACTTTCAGATCATTCTTCTTTGTGTTTAATACTGCTGTATTTACCAGTAAAATGTCTCTGACATGTTTTGTTAAGATAAAACTAGAAGGAATATGTATAAGCCCTTGGTTCTACTGTATATCCAAGTGTTTTATGCCTTAATCATGTTGTAATTCTTTTTGACTGATAAATGATTTACTCATGTCACATCTTTTCATGTAGACAAAATTCGACTTTTAAGCCATGGTGCAGTTTTGGGAAGGTAAAACACTATTTCCAAACATTAAAACAATCGCAGGAGGAGTGACACTGTCAGCCCAGCCAGCCCAGTTATTGTCTGATTCAGAAGCCGGACAAGTGTCTCCAACAAATGAGACTTTGTGTGTTCCCAACCGAGACCAATTCTGCCCCCAGCGCTCCCAATGTGGACCTCCTTCAGGGCCTTTTGGACTGAGAGCTCCTCAACAGGGTACCGGCCTTCCCTCTGGTTATTGGACCAACGCACCGAGCCAGCAGTCCAACCCAGAACACTCGAGGAACCAAAACTTCAGACCTCCTGACTCTCAGACAAAGCAGGCTGAATGTCTTCATACAGCTGGTTCCACACACATGAGAATAAGTTGGTGTCGAAAGTTCTGACTTCTGTTTTATAAACTTAAGAAAATTGAGATAGGGTCTCGTTAGTATTAAAATTTACTCCCGTAATATTTAATATATAAAACCCGACCCTCTAACTTCACCATCTGCCGACGGTCACATAACTTTATTACTTTACATTTCCTGTTATCTGTTGTTGTTCGTCTAAAATTGTCATTTCATTTATTTTACCCTGAATTATTTAGTTAGTAAACATATATAATCGTTTGTCATTGTCTGAAAAATTTTAATGTGGATAACTAATGGATCTGTGCAAAGAAATCACTGTTTCAGAATATGAGATTAAATATAGATTTTGAAATTGAATACATTGATTTGTTATTGATTTGAACTGTTCGAGCCAAACTTGTACAGTTAGATTTCTGGAATAATTCCCTCCGTATTATTCAATAGTTAAACAATGGCGGTGGTGCCCCATTTAGTGTGTTATTAATCGCTGATTAATGAATAATTAATTACCTTTATTATTAAGCAGTGTATCTCCTACAATAGTGATGTGCCCAGAGTTATACCATCTGTTATTAACAAGCACCATGATGCTGCACTCACGGTAGTCCCTCTGATGCCGGGTCAGTGCCGTTAGCTCATCCATCTTGTTGGGGAGAGATCCTATATTCCCCATGATGATAGAAGGCAGAACAGGTCTGTATCATCTCCTCCTGCTATGGTGAGCTGGTCCGGCACGGCACGCGTGTCTCTTCCTCTTCAGCATGCAGGGGACATCGGACCAGTTGTGTGGCAGCACTGCGGCGCTACAGAGGTTCAACAGCTGATCTCTGCTGTAAACAATATGGCTGCGTACAGGCTCCACTGACAAGGCGGAAAACAGTGAAAAAAGCACTATTAAGACCAGAGCGAAAACAGCAAGACTGGTCTCCATACTGCCCGGAGAAAGAGCTCCACAAAGAAGTAATTCAAAACAACTACAAAGTACAAAAACAATAGAAAAGAGGAAAAGGTGAGCGAGAGGTGCTCTAACAGGCTGCCACTCATGCTGCGCCAACTTTAATTCTTGTTTAATTCATGTTATATGAATTATTCATTGTTTTTAGCTTTAACCGTGGAATTATGATTTTTAACTTAACCATTATTTTTTTTTAATGTTCTTATTTCTACATCATGAATGAAAATGTGCCTCCTGTATGTGTGTTAGCCCTGTGAGTGACTTGTGGCATGTTCAGATTAAACCCTTCCTCTTGTCCAGCACATACTGTGAAAGGCTCCAACCTACATCTGTTTAAACTGGTGTTACCAGCGTTGCCTAGACTAATGCTTGTCTTAAACGACTACAAAGCAACAGACTTGTAATATAGTGTAATGTAATGTCAGTCTTTTGTGCAAATGTTTGTGTGTTTTGTAAATTACATTGGCAGGTGACACAACTCTGAGTGAACTCATGTGAATTCATGTTACTGCTGTTTTTATTCAGATGATGCTACTGAAGCATCAGTTGCCAAGTTTCTAGGAGTGCAACTGGTGCCAGACCACTGTGGCAATCACAGAAGATAAAAGAGACTTTCTACTCCCTGTGGTAATGAATAAAATATACGTTTTTTCTCATGTGTGCCTTAGTACCTCTATCTTTATGTAGACATCAATAGCTGCTCTATATGTTTCACCACAGAGAGAAGAATAACTATGGGGAAACCTTTCCTTCTCACTACTGCCTTCTGTAACATCCAGACAAGTCAGCCCACTTTGACCTTCTCTCAGCCAGAACAGCATGTGGAGACTACAGCTGGATTTGGAGCTCTATAGTGGTTACGGCGCAGCCATGGAGGGATTTTTGGATACTGGATTCTCGACAGTAAAGACAACATCAGGTATACTAAGGAAAGGCTCAATCACAATTGTGTCACAAAAGTCTCCCTACTGCAAACTTCAGAGTGAGTGAAACAAAGCAATCATGACAACTGCACATGACATGACATTACTAGAACTACAGAACCTCTTCTGATTATACCAGCCAGTCAGAAAAACAATCATCAAATTCAACTGTAAAAGCAGCTTATTTCAACCTCTAGTGGCAGAAGGAGGACGTCAGGTGATGAATATAGAGAGGAGGATGAGGTGCAGGACTTTCAGAGGATGCATTCAGGAGACTGCTCTTCATGTTCAGTGTGGAGCATTGACTGTATAAAATAGTGGACAGAGCCACCAAGTCATCAACCATAGGTTTCTGAAGAACCTGAATGTACCTCGAAGAGGGTGGTACTGGCCGCTGCTATCTTTGCAGTACCTGACTCGGTCTAATTCCCCGGCTTATCATAAATGGGCAAAGAGGAGAACAAGCCCACCTAACTGGAAGCTACTGGACTGGCTAGCACTAACACAGAGAATTTCACCTCAAATAACTCATGTGAGTTTCACTTCTGGCCTGACAAAATACCTCCTACATGAGCTGCAAAAGAAACGAGCAAAAACTGGCACCAGAAGTTTGATATGGCCTCTTAATTACTGATTAGAGATGCACCGATCAATCGGCCGCCGATTAAAAAAGCCAGTTTTATATCCAATCGGCCCCAACCGGTGACCGGCCGGTCACTGTCGTAAACTGACCCACGTGCGCAGCAGCTCAACGCGCCCAGAGCAAAACAGCTAAAAACTAGCAAGACTCAGGAAGAAAACATGTCGCTGATTTGGACTTATTTCACTTTGCCCCAGGACGACCCAAAACACGCTGTTTGTAATGCTTGCAAGTCAAAAGTAAGCCGTGGAGGATCAACGCCTAAGACATTTGAAACAACAAACTTAATACATCACTTGGACAAGAAGCAACCAGGTTTGTTAAGCAAATATAAGAAGGACACTGCTGCTAAGAGGAGGGATGCAGCAGAGTCGCAGCAACCACAACAACCCTCCACCGAGGCTCCTATGTTCGACATCAACACTGAAAAGTCCAACACCACCACTAGGAAAATAGTGGAGTTTATGGCACTGGACGACCAGCTGTTTAGCGTAGTACAGGATAAAGGCTTCGTAAATCTGATGAAACACCTGAGTCCACGGTACAAATGACCAAGTAGGCGGTACTTTTCTGACACAGCGCTGCCAGAGTTGTTTGAGAGCATTTCAAGCCATATACACAAACTGCTGGACGCCACTAAATCCCCGGTCAGTTTCACAACGGACATTTGGACTTCTAACATGAGCTTAATGTCAATGTTGAGCCTGACTGCTCAGTGGCTGGATGATGAATTTGAGCTACATCAAGTCCTTCTACACTGTGAAGAATGCCCCGGGTCCCACACCAAATTTGAAACATTAAAACTTTAAACATTCATTGCTAGCCTATTCAAAACTCCATGCTATCCAGGAGGAGTTGGGTCAACCCACGAAGCGCTTGCAACAGGATGTCCCCATGAGGTGGAACAGCACATTTTATATGTTGCAGTCGCTGTTGAAACAGAAATGTGCCCTGGGCTTATACGCAACAGAACACGAGCTCCAGTGCCAGCAGACCCACACCTGATCAGCCTTCTGAGGAACCTGCAGCCAAAAGGGCAAGTCTACTGCTTTCGGTGCATGATGAGATACTGAAGGACAGTGCTAGCAATGAGGAGCGACTGCTGGGCAGCCCTTCATCTGTGCAGTTACATCAATACCTGTCTGAGTTGCCCATCAAGAGATCTGAAGATGAAACTGTAAATGATGTACTGAAATACTGGCACGAAAACAAAACACACTACCCTGCACTTGCCCCGCTTGCCCAAGCCTACCTCTCTGCTCCATGTACAAGCATTGATAGTGAGCGCTTGTTTAGTTTGGCTGGTAATGTCATAGATGAGAAAAGAAACAGGCTTTCTGGTGAAAAGGCAGAGATGCTTCTGTTTGTGAAGAAGAACCTGCCATTGATGGTTAAGTGATTGCATTGAGAGTGGGGCGGAGTACTTTGTTCCCAACCTAAAGCTACCTGTTTGTATTAAAGTTTTTGTTTTATCCCATATTATGATGCACTTTTTTATTTAGAGATGTCAAGAGAGGTCAAAGGTCTGAAATGTGGTGCAATTTACTTTGAGAACCAGTTTTCATTTTCAAGTCTACTGTACTGTATTTTCATGTCAGTCATATTGGTGGTAATATTTCCATAGGTGGGAGGCCTACATGGTCTAAAAAAGTTTGAGAAACAGTGATCTATAATAAAAAATACAAATGAATTTTTTCAATACTAGCCAGAGTATTTCTCAGTATGAAATAATGAAACAACAATTCAAATGTTCAAGAGTGCTACACTGCAAAATCAACTCTACACTGTACAAAGCAACCATGAAACTGTGCTCCAGTTCTGCCCTTTGCCTTTAAGACAAGCTTCGGTTAAGGTGAACACAATAGTACTGCACTATTTTCATTGACTCTGAAGTTCTTTAGCTTATTGCTCTCTCATGCACATCATGTGTAATGTAGCACACACACTTTGTATGCAAAAGACAAATCGAAACATAAGTAGTTATTTGAATTTTGAGAAACTTCATGAGACATCATGACTCAACATCACGTCATCTTGCAACTTTCTGCGACTGCTGCCCAGGAGCAACAACAAGCTTGGAAATTGATTTCACACATTCTTCATCTAAAAGGCCCCCAATGTTCCCTGCAGCAGAATGCAGTCAGCAGGCTGTACCCTGAATACCCTGAAAAGACAGATCATCAGACAAAACTTCACTGAGGGCAACTTGCTCCAGCTGACAGCACTCTCCCCCCAGGAGGCCGCACCCTGAGAATGGCCTGCTCAACTCCATCATAGTTATTTCTGCCTGTTACACAATCTCACTCGTCTGCTTTAATCTACAGTCAATAACATATATAGTTGAATAGTTGAATCTATTGCACACTCCAGTTGTGAGTCTCTGAATCATAGTATTTAACTTCGTCTTATCCTGTTATTCTCAGCCTGGTAACATTTTTTTTTTTCCTCAAAGTAATATGTGTTCTTCCCATATGATCACTGTTATATATGTGTATTAAGACGTGTAATGTACAGAAGCTATAAGTAGGTGGAGGACAGCAACAAGCCAGAGAGAGGTGTCCTTTTACACAGTTGGAGCCTATTTCCAGGAAGCAGTATGTACCACAGCAGACTGCAGTCTGAGAACATATTGGACTTGAGCAGCTAGTTGCTAACTGTGTCTGCAGTTTCTGTTTTTTTTTAATAGAGGTCTGGCGAGATCTGAAGCTATCCAGCATTTGGCTAGAAAATGAACTGTAAATTTTAACTGTGCACCTGACTTGCACCACAAGCAAGTCAATGTTTTTTTTGTTTTTTTTTACCAATTCAGTGAAATATACCCGATAGATAAACCCGAGGATTTGTGCAGACACTAATACCACCATGATGTTGACATTTGGTGTTATGAGTACCATATCAATGGATCATTGTGTAACAGTTGGAGTTGTTGAATGTAGTGGCTCTCGGTGGCGCCTTGTTTTGTTTAGTGGGTGATGTAACCTGTACCTAGAAGAAAAGCAGGTGTACTTCAGCTTCAGCTGGTGTAGGATCTTGGCCTGTGTTTGTCAGTGCATGTATGCATGTAATAACTAGTGCCATAGAGACCTGTAAAGTGTAATGTGTGGAAAACTCCTCATGTTGTCTGCCATGTCTTTGAGTTAACCGGAGCCACCACCACTACAAGCGGACCACAACCTTCCCCTTCACCACAATTGGATGCCTTGCCACAAATGTTGGTACATGAGTAGTAATCATTTTGGTTATCACTAAATCCAGCACTATCTTCCACTTAGAAGTTCATTTTTTCTAGCACTTTATGACCAAAAAGATCAAGATCAAAGATGCAGCAAATTCTGGATCTACAATTTTGAGCCTTTTCTACATGTTTATGTTTTATTTGTAAAAATTCTGTCAAGCATAATATGTCTTAGTGTATTGAAAAATTTGACCAATATTGACCTTTAAATATGACTGTGCTATTCTGTTTTGGGGTCTGAGATAAACAGGGACCGAAAAATAATGGGGAAAAGCAGGAAACCTGCACACCAAACCGACATGCATGATTTCAGCAAACAGAACAGCACACACACATACATGCACGAGTGAACACGCACACGCACATACGCTTTGGAACGATAACTGGAAGTTACATGATTATTGGGAAAGATATGGAACAATGAGACAAAGATCATCTTAGCCTTTTGGTGGTGGTCCAGATCATCACTAAGAAACAGCTGAGGTATAAATGCTTGGAATAAACGGAACCCACTTTTTGCAACCCTGTCTCTGTGTCCATTCTTCCCAGAGTTTTGGCTTCAATATATGCATTTTGTATACATCCTCTAGAACAAGAGCAGTGATAGTGACAGCAGAAGTGAGGCTGCTGGGCGGGACTACTACAAAGAATATTTCAGATACTCAGATCCATCACATTGTTATTGTGTGATAGATTATTGCCTGTTTCAATACTAACTGACTGAAAATCACAATCTCGCCACCAAAGGACTATTGCTGCATAAATATTGTTTCATTCACTCAAAGAAATGTTGTTTCTGAGCAAATTTTGAGGCAGCGATTACAAATAACCATGAATTTTTTAATGGAAGCAATTTAGTGGCAACATACAAATGTCAAAGAAGTAAATCATAGCAGCTGAGCAGAGTCCAGCTGCAACACAGCAGTATGTAGTTACTGACAACTGCAGTGTTACCACAGTACCCCTTACAGATGGGTTAGTGAAGTCCGACACACACAAATCTGACCTGATCACTTACAGTTCGAAGTTATAGAAAACTATATGATTTGCCTGCAGTCTGAATAAAGCCATATTTGTGTCTGTTACACTGAATAACATAGGGGGTCTGGCACATACGTCCAGAGGCCTTGTTTGCTAGGAATTAGATCTATCACCTGACTTTAATCCATGGCATTATAATTCAGAATTTTCTCTCCGTGCAGCCCGTCCATATCATCCTCCTGATCTTTGACAGTTCAATCAATATCTGCGAGCACACGCTACCAGTCTCTCTCTACCAGAGACACAAACTAGAAATCTAGAAACTTCTTGGTAACAGCACCAGTAAACAAACCCTGGAGCTGCTTCACTGGCTGATCAGAGGACTGCAGACTGTGAATGAAATGAAGATGCACATTTCTTAGTTCCAGTCTCTAGAAGAATGTTGTACACATGCAGAGGGATTGATCAAGCTGTGAAGATCAATATGCCGCATGTATGAGGCAGTATGTGATCTACATTCTTATAGTTTAAGTGCTTGGTTATAACTAAGATGTGGGCAGGTAGATTTCTGTTTGATCTTCAAGTGCTCTAAATTCTTCAGCTAATGACTGTAGAAACAGAATAATTTGTGATAACGCTGTGAGAACAACTTACCTTCCTCATCTCGGTTATGTGAGAGTTAAAACGTATTAAAGGAATTAACCTTTGTCTCACGCTGAGCTCTCACCTTGAAACTGATTACAGAGAGCATTTTTGGAATATCAAATTGAGCTATCCCTAGGAGAATACATTACAAGTCCATACCTGCTGTGATTTTGTTCTCTGACCATTTTAAGTATTGGACATTAAAAAGTCACAGCACAATAAGGCCTATTACTGAGGTACTTCATTTCTACCTCCAGGCTAGTAATGTCTGATCAAAGACAGTACATGCAGGGAAAGATGCACGCATACGCACACAGACACACACACACACACACGCAGACACACCCTAACCCACACACAGAAAGACACACTCACACACACACAGAGAGAGAGAGAGAGAGAGAGAGAGAGAAAGGCACATACACAAATGAGCTCCAATTCATTTGTGCTTGCAATGGCTGCAAAAAGGGAAACACCTGTCAATGGTGGTCACCCCTGTTTAATGCTGTTGCTGGTTGATAAATGGGAATGGAGATAAATCCATGTTTTATTCACAAAAGTAAAAAAATAATCTCTGAAATATTATTTCCTTCCGACAATAAACGTTTGGATCAAAGCAATGTGACTCCTAGTCCAGGCACACAACTAGTGGTGTCGCAGAGAATTGTGTCAGTATCGGCAAATACTGTGATTTTCAAAGAATGAAATATTGATATTGTGTTAACTGACTTATGATAACATTGTGTAAATAATCCATTTATTATATCACAATTATATCATCATGAATTCTTTTGACCACTATAATCCTCCAGTGAAAATCTGATATTGTGATAGCTCTATACCCAACCCTGTCCACCAAAGCTACACAGGTTTGGCTGTTGAGACTAGGCTGTCCTTCCACACACAGGATATATCCACACATAACACACAACATTTTTGCCAAAAGCTTAATACTTTCAACTGGCCATTTGCACCGCCTGGTTTCAAAAAATGGACGTGTGTATATTTGTGTGATAACACTGACTTGAATCTAAATGAGTGAAAATTTGCTATGCATTTAGTCTGAAAGCATAAGATAAGTCCACCTGCCTCATGGGCAGGTAAACGTGCTGAGATGCTGTGGCTCATTTTGGTGACAATTACAGGCAAGCTGCTTCTCTCCATAGCTGTGTCTATGCTTCTCTACTGGACTGCCTGTTTTGAAGTTTGAAACGCACACAAAATTGACGTTGACTTGATGTTGCGTTAAAGTGCGAGTCGTACACGTAAAGATCTATACTCAAATGGTCATGGCATCTTTTGATAACTAAATACTTAAGTTGTGAGATGTGACAATAAATGATTAAATGTTATTTTGTTATTGTTAATTGTCCAGACCGTTGAGCATGAGCAATACATGTTAGAAGCCCTTTTTTAAACTATAGTTGAACAAAAGAAGCTTAGTGAAACTCTGATCAGGAAGAGTATCCTCATGCCTGCCCCTCTATATTTAAATCTAACTTCGCTTTGTATTTATTTTCTGCCTTTTTAACTCAATCAGCTGACTGAGGGTGGTCACACCTTTAGCTTAGTCAACCAGATTTTGTTCTGACGTTTTTGACCACATCGTATTGTTGCTGTCATACTTTAAAAGTGTTCCTTTCTCTGCTGCTGTCGGCTGTAATTTCTGTGTCAGATCAATGCAGCCTTGTTCTGCTCCATTCGTCTCTTGTTTTTATCACAGGTTTGGGTGCAACAAATCATCTTCCTGTTTCAAAGATGACAGGAGCAAATACTGTCAGTGTTTTCCCGGACATATCTTAACTTTTAACTTGATACCGAAGTATAAATAACAACAAGTCAGTCATCTGGAGTTTTTGGCAGGAAGTCAAATGGATTTTAGCACTGGGCTCCACCATTTGGCACTGGGCTCCACCATCATTTTGCCATGTCACCAATTCTGTCAGTGCATGTATGCATGTAATAGATCTCTCGGAATAACCAAGGTGTGAAGAGTGCCCGGTGTGATGACCTTGGAATTTCTTATCCCTGCTGTGTCATACCCACGTGTAACAGTGTGTACTGGGTTACTGGATGAACTACTCTGATGAAGCCAACAGGACAACATCATTTGCAATACAAAGACCTGCAATCCTAAATCTGAAACCTCGTTACTCAGCTGAAAAATGGTAGACTGCTCATTCTGGGCTGCGAGAGAGTCTCTGCACCAGGTGAATGAGTTCAAGTAACTTGTGGTATGCTGTTCATGGGTAAGGGAAAGACAGAGCATGGCATTGACAGGCAAATGGGGGCCCTATCTGCAGTCATTTACCTTTGCTTACAGTACCAGATTAGATTGTCTTGGTGAAGACTGTCTTGTCTTCAGGCTCAGCTCTTGATTCCTGAGACAATCTAGGCTCCAACCCTCACTGTTGGTCATGCGCTCTATGCGATGACTGAAACACTGACATTACTGATTTTGACTTTTAGTGACCTTTGGGCTAACCCTCTGTGCAGACA
Source organism: Diplodus sargus (assembly GCA_903131615.1). NCBI lineage: Eukaryota > Metazoa > Chordata > Actinopteri > Spariformes > Sparidae > Diplodus > Diplodus sargus. Next base: position 214,929 of record CAEMYA010000024.1, read on the forward strand.
TCTCACTTCTCTGATGTCACTGATTCTCTGTAGATGGTACCAGTGATGTTCTGGTGGTTTGGCTGAATTTAGACTTCTTAAGTTTTCATGGGAAATAAAGCCTTTTCTGTACCTTTTTAACCAGGGTAGATATGTGTGATGAACAAGAAAAAGAAAGGTTCTCCGTGTTGGTAATTTCAAAGAAGCTAAAACAATTCACCTGCTCCACCTCAGCTCCACTGATGTAGACATGGGTGTGTATCTTTGCCTCCTTCTTTCTAAAATCAGCTCCTTTGTTTTGCCTAAGTTGAGCAGTAGATAGTTCTCTTGCACTACTCTGCAAGATTGTTGATTCCCTCCCGATTTGAATTCTCATTGTTGTTTAAAATGTGACGCATATATTACAATTTGAACAGGAGGGGGCTGAGCACACAGCGCTGGGGGGGGCTCAAGTGTTGAGCAGTAACATAGAGAAAAGGTGCAACTGCCAGTCCATACTCTCTGGTGTCTGCTTATGAGGAAGCCTAACATCCAGTTGCAGAGTGCTGTACTCAAGCCCATAATGTCACGTTTTCCAATCAGCTTCAAGGGTGAGATTGTGTTGAATGCTGAGCTGAAGTCAACAAACAGCATTCTGATGTAGCTGTTCTTATGCCCCATGTGAGTGAAGACTGACTAAAGGATATGGCATCCTCTTTGGATCTGTTGTTTCTGCAGCATGCCGGTAAGGGTCCAGGCTGCAGGGATGCTGTCTTTGACGTGCTGGAGAACCAGTTTGTGCAAACACTTCACCTGGGTGGGGGTGAGAGCCGCATTAAGACTAGACACAGCAGACTTTTCAGGTGCAGGAGTAATGATGGCTGTGGTTACTGACAGTGGCCGATCGCCTCGAAGCGGAGCACACTTAACAGCTGACTCGTTGTTGAGGTGATCAAAGCAAGCATAGCATGTGTTCTGCGCGGTCCTGCTTTCTTAACGCCGTTTCACACTGGTGCAATACGAAAATGCGGCACGGATTTGCGGAATATCCGCGCAGCAATGTTCCGCATGTAAAGCATGCACACTGAGTCCGGTGCGAAATGTTCGCATTCTTGTGTCCTAATTTCACACCTAACGAAAAAAAGTCGCAGTTCATTATCTGACAGGAGTGTTCAAGCTCTTCAGCACCCACAGAGCCGGCTAATAACTCAAAGTAATGACTGTATTTCCAGCTAGAAAACACACAACTCTCTCCTCCCTCCATTGTTGTTTACGTTTGTGTCGCTGCGTGGTGTAGCACGTGAGTTTTCCTCATGCTGAAAACCTGACTTGTCGCACACGTGACGTCACTCTCCGAGACGCAAGAAGAAAGCAAAAGTGTATATTTTTACTTAGGAAAATGACAAAAAATAATAGTAACGCACAGCGCAACTTTAATCTGATTACTGGTGTGAAATATTAACGGGTTAGATCACTCGCTACTGAAAAAGTGGTCAGATTAGAGTAACGTGAATTGTAGTTGAGAACGTCATTAGCCCAAGTATTTAAAAAAATGTCAGGTTTAAATCGGGCTCGGCAGATAATTACAGTTAATGTGTCGGCCGGGCCGGACTCAGACACAACGGGCTCGAGTCGGGTCGGGCTTGATTTTTTGGGCCCGATAAGCTCTCGCTGGGACACCAGAATGATTAAACTTTTGCTCATTTTATCAGATAAATCATTTGCTTTGTATGATGTCACTTCCCGTCTACAAAGCAAACGATTTCATTGGTCAAGCGTGTAGTTTCGCAGACGGAATTCCGCAGACGATAAAGTGTTTCCGGAGATTTTTTTTGCCGCACGAAAGTTCCGCCCTGGTGTGTAAGCTCCCATTATAACCCATGAAATCATTTTTTATACATTTCCGTGCGAATAATCCGCACGGAAATTCGCACTTGGTGTGAAACGGCTTTTAGCCTGTGGCATTTTGAATCACCTGCCACATATCTTTAGGGCTGTTGGTGTTGAGGTTGAGTTTTGTTCTGGCAGCTTTTTTGGTTCTTGATAGAGCCCTCACTGCTCCATTTCCCGGTTGAGGGCTAGGGTTATGTCTGTCAGGGATGTAATGTTGTTAGGGATGTCATGTCATGTCTTGTCATGAAACAAAACTTGAACAAACAAAAGAAACATTGGCTTCAAATCGTTTGTGTTTGAAAATGTTGTGTTCACACTGGAGAAAACATTACAATGTTTCATTTAATTTATTGTCATTATTCATTATTAAAAGGTTCAATGATAGTGTTAGTGTGAACTTTTGACAATGTTTCAAAGTTCATTTTTATTTGTTGTCACTAATGTTAGCCTACAGGGAAATTCACCTTAAAATACATAATGAAGCATAATGACATTTTCCTCATTTTTAAACTTTGATAAAGACTTTGACGTTATATGTTTATATATATGTATATATATATGTAAAACTCCAGCTGAAATAACACTGACCACATCAACGGTTGGCGGCTAAACTACCCCACTTACATTCGTTGGAGTCCACACAAACAGTGTTGCTGCTGCAGTGCTGCTACTAACAGCCCTATTTCTACATTCAGTTTGCCCTTGATAATCATTAGTAAAGATGATGTCAAGATGATGACCCTCATTGAAAGAGAGAGAAACAGACTGCACCAGAAAACTGCTGCCTTTCACTTGAAGTATCTATTATTTTCGTGTCTGTGAAATATTCCACAGATATAGTTATTATAACTGTAGTGAAACGCTAGTATGATATTGATGACTATTACTCTTCTGGTCCCAAACTTGTACTGCATAAACTCAGGTCCAATTCCTACAGCCCTTGGTGGCATTACTTCCATATAATGAATTTGTGAGTGGGGGGGTTCATGTTGTAGCTGCCCTAGCATCTAATACTGGTTGGTCAAGACCATTTCAGAAAGGTGGCGATGGAAGGGGTGAGCTTCACCAGGATGACACACAGAGATTTGTGCCTCTGACTCCTCTTGTCATAATAATAACGATCAGAAACAAAATCCTTTTCAGTAGTGTGCCTTGTTTGTTGTTCCACGTCAAACCCCGCCTGTCTATATTTCTTGTATTATTTGTTACATCTTTATATCTGTGTCTGTCTCCTGTTCTCTATTCTCCACCTGCTTCTGTATGTCTGTTCTGCGTTTCAGTCAGATCTGAGATCCTCTGATTTTGCTCTCTTTTAATATTTTTTATTCTTTGTCTTGTTGTTTTTTTTTTGTTTTTTTTACAGATTCAGGAGTTGCTTGTGTAAACACACCCGGGACATCATGTGTTGCAAAATGGATTTTCAAGTTGTGTTTCAAAGACAGAAAAGCTGATGATGTCAAGTTTGTACGGTCTTTTAGAACTAACAATGTAGCACTTACATTTCTCTCCCCAGGAAACAGCTGCCAGTTTGCTATGAAACAATCCACAAAGCAGTGAGAGTAAAGCTTGACCAATGCTTCTGTGCTGAACCAATGCCATAGCTACAGCGCAGTATCTGCATAGGTGCAAGACGTGCACCTCCCCAGCAATGTAACTGCATGTTGCTTCTGCATGTGCTGCTGCTCTTCCTGGATCATACTACTCCTCCAGAGCTGCTTTTCACTACCACAGTGTCTCTGGGCTCGAGAGAGCAGACAGGCTGGATGTCCAAAGGGCAGGCAGGCCCTCCAGACGCTCTGCCTGTCCACTCTGCATAGCCCAGAAATACAGCTGCAAGACAAACGGTTCAGTGTGTTTAAAGGGGAAAGTACTGCTGGCAATCCACTCACCGCAATCAGCAACGTAGAGAGGCCAGCGCACAGGTTTAAAGATCCGCCGACAGCTCTGAGTAGAGCCTATGTGCAGCTATAAATCAGCCTTAAGACTTCACGTTTGGATTCACACAGTGGTGAAATAGGGATCTTCAACTTAGGGATGTAGGCAGGGCAATAATTATAGGCCCTGTGAAACTTTAAGTTTTACTCATTTAGATGGAAATGTAAACTCTAGCTGGAACATCAGATTACTTCTAAACATCAGTACGCTTTTATCACAGTTTAACAATTAAAACTTACCATGTAAAGATACTATTAAATCTCAAATGTGCCACCTTGATATCATTTAGCTGTTTTGGTTGTTTTGCCTGTTCACGAGAACGGGCTTTTAACACTTTTTTCAGGATTACTGCAGCTTCAATATCTGGTAGTCATTTGATGTTACTGTATGTTGAGTCTGTATTAACAGCTCAAAGGGGAAAAAAAACAAACAATAAAGAAATGGATTCAAAATCCATCAAGTCAAAACTGTGATTTAACATGGAACTGTTACGTAACATTTGAAGATTACTGTAAACTGTGCATCTGTCCAGGCTTTAACTGGCCTTTGTGGTACCCTCTGCAACAACTCCTTATCCAGCCCACTTTACACCTCTCACATTGCCAGGTAGGGCTTCTTTTGCAGAGATTGCAGAGATTGTCGTCTCCCGATCTTTGCTATTTTCAAATTGTCCTGTCCATTGTCCGTGGGAACAGAGAAGTAGTTATGACAAATGGTCTAGGTCTGCCATTCAGTGTAACTCCTAGGACCTGTGCACAATTTCATGGCACCCAAACAGATTTCTAGTATGTACAAGATCATGAATGTTTTTGGAGGAATTCGATATAGATTTTAGGGGAGATTCTGCAAGAGCCTGATGCTGGTGGCATGTTATCCACTTTGGATAGCAGATGCATAACTGAGCATCGCTTTGAGACTGTGCACACTTGTGTTAAATGAGATAAAAATACATACCGGTCCTGCTGCCTTCAGGTGGCTATAGAAATGTAACTGCTAGAGAAGGTTGTCATACAAACAGTGTGTGCCTGGGTGCAACAGTCAAATAAGCCTGATGCATAGTGCACCATGGCTCACATTGTTTTCTCTATAAGACCCTCCATAGCAATGATTAACACCAGAGTGGCACCATAATTGCACAAAAAACACACCCAGCTCAGCCGCTCCAGTCGGCACTGGCAAGTTCAGGCAGTCCAGGGGTCCGTTTCACAAAGCAGGTTCAACAAACTCTGAGTCTAACCCTGAACTCTGAGTTGATCTACTCTGAGATAGGAAACTCAGTTCGGTTCCAGAACAGCTGATTTGAGTTAGTTTGATCAACTTGGAGTAGTTTCACCAACTTGGAGTAGTTTCACCTGGAGTTAAGCGCGTGCACCACAAGTATAGAAAGACAGCATCAATGGAGCCCCGATTCGACGAGTCACCATGGCAACAGGGAAGAGGACGGCTACGTTTTTCACCCCACTGGAATTGGAAATATTAATGCGCTCATACGGTGAGTTTGCGCACGTTTTTAGAAGAAAGTGTAACACCGCTGCAGCAGCAAAAGAGAGGGAGACGGCGTGGGAGAACATTGCTGCTCGGGTCAATGCGTTAGTTTAAATGTAGTCCTTTGCAATCACAATATTACAACAGGGGGAAACTGCTTGAGTGGTAGCCTATTAATTTATTTTTATTTAGGTGCAATCCTGCGGGGGAGAAGCGCACTTGGCAGCAACTTAAGATGAAACATAAAAGCATTATACCTCGGCATAATCTCATGGGGATTCCTCATTATGATCATGTTTTACATTGTAAAGTAAATATTAAGTGGCTGTTTGACTGTATAGTTGTTTTATACCCAACATAATGCTGTTTTCACAAACATAAATGTCTTCTCATCTATATCATGTTCTGTTAAATAATTAAGCCTATTTAAACTAACGCAGACTTCTACTCAGCCAACAGAAAGAAAGCAGATGCCCGTAAAACGGGTGGTGGCCCAGCACCGCCACCTCTAACGGAGGCAGAGGAGCTGAAAATGATAAAGATGGGTAGAAGCCGTTTCAGGGCGAGGCACACTTTTCTGACCGCTCTGCATACAGTTGCCTTGCTCAAGTGCTCTGCATCTTCGACGTTGTATAAAAAACTCCCATTTGCAAAATGCAGCGCAACACACAATATCTGCTGGGATGTGAGAGCATGACTTCGGTTGGTAATGTTGGAAATGTAAGGACGGATTAGGTTGTGTATGTAAATGATGGACTGTGACGTGAAACGGTACCGCTCAAAAAGATAATTGTCTGGAAATGCAAGATCATCTGTGCGTGGTCTGATAATCATCTCCCGACGAATATTAAATTCTCTGCGCAGTAATGCTGCTCCTTCATCCACGGGATCATTATCAAAATGACATGCCATGGTAGTGAAAATAGTCGCCACCTAATATTACTTCTAATGTAGGACTACTGACTGATTTTTGCAATGATTTTCTCAAAAAACAGACGGCAGAACTATGCTACGCCAAAACTCGCCTGCTGACTGAATGAATGAAGAAATCAAATACCGTATGTGGCTGAAAGAGGGCGGGGACAGAGAGAAACTCGAGGTTTGTTGAGAAAAACCTGGTCCCGACCAGGTTAGGTTAATAGAGTATGTTACCATGGTAACTGACCGAAAGTTTAAGTTACCTCTCTCTGTGAAACAGGCAAGAGTTACTCCTCAAGCTCTGGTTTGAGTTACCTCCCTTTGTGAAACGGAAAACTCAGAGTTTCCCTCATTTCAGGGTTAACAGACTCAGAGTTTTCACTAAACCTGCTTTGTGAAACGGATCCCAGAGAGATCTCAAACCAACAGAAATGGTTTAAAGTTATAGAGTCGCTGAGTTTTGATCATCAAGTCTATTTTTTTTTTTTTCTATGATTGACTGGAGTATCTTTGCCCCATAATATTAACTGAAAAATGATTATTACAGCCAAACACAATTAACACCAGCCAAGAGGGCAACTGTGGAGTCTGGCGACAGGGATCCTCTGATAGAGCGCATCATCTGTATTTTGCCAGCACAAAACTGTCCCCCCAACCCTAGACAGGGTGGATGTTGGTACAAATGCAGACTTCTCTGGTATCTATGCCTAATACAGTGAATCAAGCTTCTTGGTTGCCCTTTGATCAAAGCATTTTCCTGAATGAATGTATGTCCCGCTAGCCTAAAATCCCTGTTGGCCCACGTGAAGGGGACTTGTATAGAAGCTATCACAATAAATGAGGTAGCCAGACCCCAGGAAGTCTTTTTTGACCGGTGATGTCACCTTGTGGCAGGAATGCCCCTTTCCTGATGCAAACTCCCCATATACAGCTTCCAGTTGATGGTGTAGCCATTTACATCCACAAGTACAAAAAACATCAGACCCCACTTAGCATCCATATGCGGCGTTATAGCCAATCGGGCTTTGGTAACAACCATCCTCTCATCCAATAAAAATGCCCTGTTTTGGATAGTAGATGGTCATTCAGCAGTTCCTCATCTTGTCTGACACTTTAGAGATCAAAGTTCCTTGTGCCCTATTCTTGGTCATTTATTGCAACTTCTCATGGATCGCTGATGTGTAGATTTGCAGGACCAATGCTTAGGAACAGTGGAGAGAAAGGCCACAAGACACTTTTGGAAAACCCCTCACTGCCATGTAAAGCAACAAGCCTGGGTACTTTTGTATTTGCTACAAGGTTGTTTCTTTCCAAGTTAATTTCTTCCCTTTTTCCAGATTTGTTTTTGCTGCATTCTCATTTGTATTTGTACAGAAGCCTTTGAGTATCAAAACACAACAGAAAATATCACCTGGTGATGGTTTTACAACATTGAGAGGGCACTGAACACCAAACATCATCAGGGACCCATCACATCCCGGACATAAACTCTTTGAACTGCTGCCCTCGGGCAGGAGATACAGCACAGTTAAATGCCAGACAACAGTTTTTACCCGAGAGCAATAATGTCGCTGAATACAATCAAGGCATAAAAGAATGTGTTTCTGACTGTGCAATAATGTCATGGCTATGAGTATGACATGGTGCATGGGAGCTGAGTGCTTGGTATTTATGTTTTTTTTATTTATTTTATGGTAGTATCAATGTTCTTATGTTTTTTATCTATAATTTGCACTAATAACGGGTTTGCTTTGCAATCTCGTTGTATAATGTACAATGACAATAAAGATCTATTCTATTCTATTCCATTCTATTCTAATCTACATGCCTACAGCCCTGACTGAATGACTGTGATCACGGCTGTGACTGCTGTCTTGTAAAGCTGTGGATGGCTCCTTGGCTTAAGTAAAATCATAGAGACATAAGATCAGACGGCAATAAGAAAGAATAGGTCAAATGAAACTTCATTCATCCCAGAGGAAATTCTTGTGCCAGATGTGAGAATTACAGCAGCATAACAATAATAACAAAAAAGTAATAAATATAGCACTAGTGCCTAATAGAAAAACAATATTCAGCAGAAGGCATTAAAAAAATAGACATAAGATCAGGTAAGACAAGCTAAGATGAACCTTAATTCATCCCAAAGGAAATTCTTATGCCAGATGTTGCCCGTGATCCTTTGAGAGTATCCTCTGTTTCAGCCGGACAACTTGCAGGAGCAGAATGCCACTTTAACCCACAAGTATGTTCCTTTAATAAGTCCAGAGCTACTTCTATTTGTGGGAATGACAGTTTTCCATCATAACATGCAGGGGCATATTGATATTCATATCTTTTGTGCAGAACTGTCCATACTGCAAGTCCAAAATATTGAGCAGCTTGGCTAGCAGTTGCTCCTGTGCTCAACAAGTAAGTTACATTGACTAGACCTCCATATACATTATTTTCAGGGCAAAACTGGAAACAGAAACTCACTAAAAGTATCCAACTGCAAACTATTTTCATCTGTAGGTAACATCAGCATAAGAACTACCTATAATGATAGAAACCATCTTTCAAAAAAAACAAACAAAAAAAAAACAAACAGATTTTACGTGTACTTAGTTTGGGCTATGTTCAACCAGACTACAGTCACCAGGGGGCGATTGAGATGTTTTGGCTTCACTTGAGGAGCTGTCATGCTGTCCATCATACTGTGCTACTAATGTACTATTCATACTACTTGAGATAAACATGCGGGAATGAGTGTCCCACAAAATGATCAGGGCAATGGCGAAACAAATGAATGCCACCAGGAGTGACAGCAGAGATGAGGAGTTTGCCGCGAGTGCTGGTTGGATAAATCGTTTCCTCCGCTGCAACAACTTCATTTGCAGAAGACAACTATTGCCCAGAAGGATGCCAGAGAATTCACCAAGAAGCTGGCCAAGTTTGTGACATATTCATCCCTGATTTTTGTGAGGAAGGAATTAAACGCCTGTCCCAAATTTCCGCCTGGTCTGTTAAGTGATTGAAACAAATAAACGACCCGGCTATTATTTGGTAATTTACGGTATGATAATTCTCCTGGCCCGGGGAGAGAGACATGTATCTGCTCGGCCCATAGTGCTCAGCTGCAGACACAGCAGAGAGGTGATGATTGGCCCAGTGGCTTGTCTGTTTAAAGAATACCTGGCCTGGTGATTGGACAGATTATAATTTCCTCCTTCTATGTCAACCACTCAGCGTTACCTTACCGATCTGCCCCCAGCTATTTCATTCACAAAAACAGGGGCCTGTGGCAATTCTGGATAGCTGTTTTATTTATTTTTGCACCGCCGATACTTACGCCACTGTCTGGGACACTTACCTCAAACGGCGTTTGGTTGACATGTCCACTGTGACTGTAACCAAGACAAGGCCAGCTGCAGTATTAAACATCCTTGATGATCATGCGTCCATGAAGGAACGTCTTTACAGCGTCGCCTTCCTAAAAAGTAATTTTTTGACAAAGATGATTTGTTTTGCCTAAATCATCTCCTCATGATGCTGCCCACCTCTGGTAAAATCGCCTACATCCTCAGTTGAACAGCTCATGTGATTCTACCCCTGTAGTATAATTGCCTATGTCAAGAGTGTGACTTATTGTCTTTTGACTTAGGCAAAATAAAACGGACTGCTACTTAGGCAATTTTCACATGAATTCCTCACTTTTCAAGATGGATGGCGTTTCAAGACCGAAAATCCATCACTCCATCACTGAAGTCATATCCAAGGTTCAGGGCTCGTCCCCTATTGGTAAGTGATGAGGTTTACAATAATATAGGCTAGGCTCTAAATATCAGTCTTTTTTTTCAGTCTTTTTAGTCAGCAAGATAGCTAACCTAGCATGAAGCCAGCATTTAGCAAAGAGTGGAAAGGCTTCAGAACATGTGGCTGATAGGCTTTCTGTTAACTTTTTTCCTGTCTTTTCAAACAATGTCTCATCTACAGTTCTTGTATTTTTTCCACATTACATGATCTAATTAAGAAAGATTTAAATACCGTATTGTAATCTAACAGCTAGAAATTATGTGTAAAACTAAACAATAAGAAGGATACTCTTTACTTTGGGTTTTTATTTTATGAAAATCCCACTTGAACGTAATATTAGAAATCACAATATCATTTGACCGATATTATAGTATGCCTGTTGTGCAGTGTCTCGAGGCAGCTTGTGCACCCCCGTGCATGCACACGACTTTGGGAATCCCTGATGTAGCTTAATACAAGTGATCACAAGGCAACGAATGTTTTTCAGAATGGTCACACATTTGTGACCGCACACCTCAAAGGGTTGAAATGTGTTTCCTTTTTGGTAGGAGATGCACTTGACAATTCTGACACCAATCAGGCCTCATCCGCTGAAAATGAAAATAAGACCCTAACCCATGACATATCGGACGATGATGATGTCATCAACAATCCAGACTACACCCCAACCTGTGATGAGTCCTCTGCCCCTGGCAAGAAAGACAGCCCAACTATGGTGGCAACAACTCCAGAACAGGAAGATGAGGATGAGGATGAGGATGTTGATTTGAACAATACGGTAAAAAGGAAAAGAAATAAACGCCTTAGTCCGGTAACATGGAAGCAAAATGAATCCAAGGAGAAATGTGTCAAAGGAATGTCATACAAGAGCAAAGGTGGCAAATAAGCGCAAAGGCTTTGGGTCCTCCCTGCAACTTGAAGCTCTATCAGTGAGTCTCAACTCAAGACTTCCAAATCATTACAGAAGAGCAGCGGCAGTGGATATTTCAGAAGATTTGGGCAATGAACACCTGGGAAGTGGCCACAAAGGTTAACATGAAGCAAAAGAAAGTTGCTGAGGGATCCCAACGCAATTCATTATTGTCCTACCAACTGAAGCTCCAAGATGGAAAGAGTCTCAAAATGTGCAAGGCACGTTTTTCCTCTACACTTGGTCTCCCAGAAAGAACCTTTACAGACCGGCTGAACAAAGACACCATCGACTATGACGAACAAGAGGCCGCACCGCAGCCTGAATGTGGACCTAAAAGTGGCAAGCATGCAAAGCTTGAAACTGATGTCAAGGATTTCCTTAAAGACTGGTTGAGGGACCTGCCCACTGTTGATTCACACTGCTGCAGAAGCACAGAGACCTACAAAGACAAGAAGTTCCTTCACCCAGGCACAACTATGTCCCAACTACAGCGGGAATATCAACAGGCAGCTGCAACTGCTCAAGGAATGCGATATTTCACAGATGTGTTCCATGAACTATTCCGTATTCATTCCGCGGAAAGACCAATGTGATGTTTGTGTTTCATTCAAGCATGGGAATATCCGTAAGACCGAATATAATGCACATATCACCCAGAAAGATAAAGTGAGTCAAGAGAAATCCAGTGACTAGGATTCTGCAAATAATGAGAAGTCCGTTTGGACAATGTACTTGCAAGCTGTGCTGCTGTGTCCAAAAACACAAGCCAGTAGCCTGTATTACAAACCGAAATTGCAGGTCCATAACTTTACCTTCTTCAACTTGAGATCAAAGCAAGGGTACTGCTACTTTTGGGACGAATCGGAGGCCAACCTGAGTAGCGAGGTATTTGCACACCTTCAATATCGCCATTTTGAAAGTGTGATCAAAGACCATCCAGAACTCAAGGAGATCATGATGTAATATCTATATCTTCACCCTGAGAGACTACGTCATCATACTCCAGACTGCAAGTGTAGCCCTGTCTAAATGTAAATAAATTAATCAGTTAACCCTAATAAATAAGTTCCTTCTATAAATACGTTTATGCTATTGTAATTCTTATAATAAGAACTGTTATTTAAAATGCTATGAGTTCAGTTTAAAAAGTATTAAAACAATTTATAGGTCAAAACAGTATTTCAAATGTGTTTATAATATGTTTGGTTAAAAGTACAGGCAACTGGTGTTTTATCTGTCACTCATCCCTGTATAGCCTGTCGATTGGTCGTCTGCTCTGGAGAGAAAGGGGCAGGGACTTGGAGTGTTGCCAACCTGGCGACTTTCTCGCTAGATTTAGCGACTTTTCAGACACTCTTAGCGACTTTATTTCTTAAAAGCGACTAGCGACAAATTTAGCGACTTATTCAGATCATCAGGGGAAAGGCGAGAAATATTTTATATTTATATTTGAGACCGGATAGCTGCCGTTTACTCTGTTTTGATATGTTAATTCTCTGACTTCGTAGTCTTTCGCAGTTCCACTAGTACTTTACCGGTGATAAGATGCTGAGTCTAGAATGATCTTCTCTCTCAAGCCTGATTTATGCTTCTGCGTCGCGGCGATGGCATAGCTACGTCATTGACGCAGACCCCTACGCGGACCCTACGCCGTAGCCTGACGTGCGCCTCCAAAAAATCCTGACTACGCGTCACGTTGACGCGTCGAGACACGAACGGCAAGGACTGTGATTGGTCCATTTCCGGCAGTTGCTTTTCCGGTCAACAGTAGAATAACACCGCCATTTTTAAAGTTTTTGTGGTACGAGTGGCACGGAAAAAATGGACCAGGCAGACGAGAGAATTATCGAGGAGGTCAGAAAATATGACCACCTTTACAACTCGTCTTCATGACATTACAAGGATTGCCAAATGGCAAACAATTCCTGGCGGGAAATTTTGCACAACACGGGGCTGGGGGGAGACAAATGTATGAAAAAGTGGAAGATCCTCAGCGACAAATATGTTCGGCTCCAGAGAAAAATGGCCACAAGAGGCGGCGACCCAGGCGGCCAAAAAGTGCCAGCTTTTTACCATTTTTTGTTGTGGCTGGCACCACATGTGAAGCACCGCGAAACGGACTCCAATTACGAGGCAAAGGTATGTGTGTACGTGTGCTTATGTGCAAACAACATGTAATATTGACTATTGGTTGTAATCAAACACATGGACTATTAAAGCATTCACTCTTGTATTAAAAACAGACGTCATCCAGTTCGGCAGAGAGCGACATGGTCTTATCTGCGCCATTGTCTCCCCGGCCTTCCACACCAGAATTGCCGGCTCCTGCATCTCCTAGTCCTGCTCCTCGTGCTGCCCCTGCATCTCCTGCTCCTCGTGCTCCTCCTGCATCTTTTGCCCCAGTTGAGTCCGCCTTGTCTCGGCCAAAAAGAAAGAGGGACCAGCAGGATGAGTGGTTTGTGAAACAGTTGGCAAACTTGGAGGAATGTAGAATGGAGCTACAACAGAAGATACAGCAGGGGACTGATGAGTGCTCCAGGTTCGGGCAAACAGTGGGCGACCTGCTCCGCAGAGTGCCAGAGGACCTGAGACCAGATCTTATGTTTAAAGTCCATGCACTCATCCATTAAGTAGACAGTAGTCATACTCAAACTCAAAAAAGTAAATAGTTGTAAATAATTTTGTTTGTTTTTGTGAAGTTTGAATGCACTTTGGTGTGACTTTTTAGATTGTACTTATATATATTCTGTATGTATATATTCTACTATTACTTGATATACATTACAATGTATATTGAAGAATAAAACACAAGTTTGTTTTCAAAGAGTTGTTTTGATGTTTATTTTCAACAACATAGACAGTTGACACACCATCATTACATTATGCACATCACTGATTGAGTCTGCCTCGGCAAACCATCTCATTTTGCCATGGCAAAACATCAATTTAGAGCATGTTGTTAGTGTGGTTACTGTGGATTTGTACACAGGTACCTGGCATCGCATGTTGCCATCAGCATAATGTAGTGATTCCCTTTGTAGTTGAAGTAGTGGCTTCCTGCATGTGGCGGTGCTTTTATGGTTACATGTTTACCATCGAGGCTTCCAACGCAGTTTGGGAAGTTCAACAGCCGCCGGTAATCTGCTGCCATGGCTTCCCACTGGCTGGTTGAAGGACATGGCAAAAACTCGGGCTGAAGGGCTGTCCACAATGCTTTGCAGACCTCAGACAAAGCGCTGGACACAGTGCTCGACGCCAGTTTGTAGCAGCCGCCACCTAGCCGTACATTTCTTCATACAGGTTCCTCAGTGGGCGAACCAATGTGGCAAATTCACCCGTTCTCAGCCTTGACTGGTTCAGTGGTCGGACAGACCACCTCCGCAAATGTCTTCTGCCTCGCCTGCACCTGAACATTTGTAATAACAGCATTTGTTGTTCAATTTCCACGAGCTCCATCTCCAAAAACACCTGCCCCATCTCAGTTGCCATTGTTTACTGTCTGACCGGAAAAAAACCAAGGAATCCGATATGAACCCCCCGAAACCAAACAAAGACACAGCCACACCCCCCTAGCGGCTTGGCGGTAAATTGCAGAACAACGCGTTCCCTCGACGCAGAACTTCGAATGCTCAATGACGGCGTAGGTTCGACGACGTAGCTACGCCGTCGCCGCGACGCAGAAGCATAAACCAGGCTTCACTCTTTCTCTCCAGATTAGGATGTTCCTCTATCTTGTAAAAATGCACATAGTTGGTTTGATCTTCTCCTTCCCTTTACTGCTTTTACTTCAAATATGCTTCTCTGTAGTGAGTTTGTGATAATTTGGTAAAGATTTCTCTTTAAACCATTTGTATATATGGCTTAAAATAATCTCTCCCTCACTGCATGAGACACAACCAGTAAGATATATGCAAATTGGTAGGTGATTACGTCATCAATATATACAGGAGCGTATGATGTCATCTGCCGACTTTAAGCGACTTTTGGAGCTAGTGCTAGCTACTTTCATTGGAAAAGAGTTGGCAACACTGCTTGGAGGAAGCAGGTTAGATCAAGCTTTTTGTGTTTTCTGAAAAACCTGAAAAAATGACTCAAGGGGGGTACACACATAACGCTAATCGGGCTGATTTTGCTCCGATTTTACTATCTTCTGTCTCATAAGATTATCCTGTACGATTATCCTGTGGTCTGTGATGTGTTAAGAGCCAATTTGTCCCGATAATTTGCTCGGAAACGGGTCGCAGCCAACAATCGTAAATGTTAAACTTACGACGAAAAATCTTCGTGTGTGGGGAAAGCCGACGACTGCTGAGTTGCTACTCCGTGAAATGTTACGCAAAACGCAGCGTAGCCAACCAGCTGGCCCAGTTGCGCTGAGCCTGGCTAAAAAGGAGGACACATGTGAGCCAAACTGAAGCTAAAAACATACTAACACTTAGAAAAGATGCGAAAGAAGAAGAAAAAGAAGTAGAACAAATGGGAAAAATAAACTATGAATCCACTCACCTCGAGCTCGCTCAGTAGACTATAAAGTCCTTGTTCCCGCTGTCTCCAGGATTTTTTCCACTCTCTTCTTTGTTTTTCCTGGATTTTTTGGACAGCAATAGTCAGAGGACCACCATTATTCCCTCTTCTATGTCTTCCATGTCTTAAAACGTTTATTTACTCATTTTTTTTATATGCAGTCTATGCTCTTTTCCGTTTATGATGAGCCTGGTGAAGCTGGGGTTGTTGCCATTGGTTACTGTAGATCACGTTTGATCACGCAATATTTCTGGCTCGTAGGACTAGATTCTAGATCGGCTATGAGACAGATAATCTTTATGTGTGTGGTGTCCTGTGCTGAGAATATTGGAGCACACCACAACCAGTACGATCAAAGCTGATTTTTTAATCTTCATGTGTGGGGGCTCTACAGATAAAAAATCTGTTAAGATTTATAAAATCCTTATGTGTGTGTGTACCCCCCTTTAGGCGATTATTTTAGGAATATTCATGACTCATGACACGCCCACTACGAACCTGATTGGACGGACACTAATCCCAACCTTTTGCATTCTTCAAACTTGTCAAACATCTGGCCATTTTTGGTTTACTCAGCCTGCAGGTTGGTCGTTATGGGCAGGATGAAGCAAACTGGAAATAGGTGTGAACTTTGAAATGAATTAAAAAAAAAAATAAAATATATATATATATATATATATATATATATATATATATATATATATATATACACACATACATACACATACATACACACATCTTTTTATTTATGTCATTATTTATTATTTACACACACACAGTGGGTTCAGACTGTATTCAGACTCCTTCACTTTTTTCACATTTTGTCCCATTTTGTTTCACATGTATCTGGAGCTTAACTGGAGTGATCATCTTGTATGTATGTAGGTGAAAGAGATGTAAAGCCGTTATGTCCATATATATATTTACATTAACTACCTGACAGGATGGTTGATAAAATATGTGTATTTCGAACTATCCAATAGATCCATGTAGATCCATGTGTGGAGGAATGACTGTGGATATATGCATTTGTATTAGCATATGAGCTACTAGCTGTCAAGGTGTCAACATATGAGCTGTCATAGTATATGTAAACATAATCCGTACTGTACTGTACTGTACTCACATTTGTTTAAGAAAAAGAGCAAAAAGTTTGATGAGTGGAATCCTGTGAAGTCTTCCTGAAATAAGCTACAGTGAGGGCCCTCGAAATCTGTATTATGGTGTCCTGCCCAGTCCTCATGGGCTGACAAGACACCGTAGAATCAAACAATCCAAGACCAAGAGGATTGTCCACGTATTTTCCAGCAACAAGTCCAGATTCATTAACAAAAAAGGAAACTGATATATCTCGTCAAATCTGAAGACTTTCACCAGTAATGGTGGGGAAAATATCATACATGACCCCACTGTACTTCACAGAAAAAAATAATCTAGTACTTTTTGTAAAATGTCTTTTTTTACATTAGTTTTTAGTGAATTACTTTTAAGTATGATGCATGGATTTTTTTTATGTATGATACCATTGAATCCCCGTTTTCAGAAAAACACTTTAAACATATGATTAGTTACCCATAATTTTAGGGAAAACATTTTGAATGACTGCTGATTTCTGTAATGTACATTGAATAGAAAAAAAAACAACATTAAATTGCCTTTAAAATTTTCCTAGAGTTCATTCACGTTTTCTCACTGTGAACACCCACAATCTTGGCTTCATCCAATCACAATTCCCCACGAAAAGGACCCGCGCAGTGTGAAAGTAACCTGTGAGAAGTCTACTAGTGTGTCTCTGAGCCGCCAGTACTGTGGTCAGTGGAGCATTACCTCGGCATCTGATCGTGCTGAAAAATCCGGGTTGTGTTGCCAAAGAGTACGTGTCAGGAGGAGGAATGAACCAGTGGATATTTCCAGTCGTTTTTCTTGGAGTTGCTGGTGTTTCGGATTAACACACGTCCATGTTAACTGGCGACCGTGAGCCGAATGCGTCTGTGGTTGCCGTAGCTACAACAGATGTTGAAAACGGGAAGAGACGACGTAGCTGTCCTCGGATATGTCTCTTTGTTCAGGTATTCTCTGTCCAAAACATACCTGATACGTGTTCGATCTCCTGTTTGAGTTAGTGTGTTTCTAACCCTCAGTCACTGTATTGTTGCTGGTTGTTACGGAAGACGTTGTAAACAGGAAAAAGGGAGAGTTGCTCTTCCTGTGAATTTTTATCTCTAATAAACCTTTATTAAATACACGTACCAATCTTTGCTATCTGAGTAAATATGCATCACGAACTATGGAAAAATGAATAAATAACGTACGAGACTCGAACTCATACTCGAGGAAAAAAAAAACTACAACGCAGCAATTAACTCATTAGACCAACGGAGCCACAAAACAACTTGGTGATATAAGCTATTTCACTCCTCACAGCATACACACAGCCACCTTTTGGACGCAGAAAGAGACGCACTTTAAAGGACTTTTTATTTAGTAGTTAAGAACAACTGATAACACGACTGAACAGCTGAAAAGCACAGATTACTTGAAATGACAACAACTGAACAAGTTTAAAAGTATGAAATATACAGTCCCTTATAACCAAATTCTAAGCTTCTCGCTTTTTTTATTTCTTCGAATTGAATCACGTGGTTGTACT
Organism: Diplodus sargus; assembly: GCA_903131615.1. NCBI lineage: Eukaryota > Metazoa > Chordata > Actinopteri > Spariformes > Sparidae > Diplodus > Diplodus sargus. The sequence goes on from CAEMYA010000024.1 coordinate 233,000, forward strand.
GCAGGTAGTGGAAGAGGTTGGATGTAAATAAATAAACATTTTGAGGACTTGAGACAAAATAGTGGAGAAGTTGACATTGCTGCTTAATAATATGTTAACTTCTTGAGCATTAGAAAACTTTTTTTACCATTATTTTCTTTATCATTATATATTTTGATAGACACAGAATCTGTTTCAGAAGTCAGTGGGTCACATGACATGGAAGCTACTGAGAAAAAAAGATCAAGATTTCTGCATATTAATATTCATATAAAGTAGAGGAAGCACTAAAGTACAATAAACAGCTGTGTCTCATCTCATCCAGTTTACTAATACAATCTGCTGCTGGAGTCATTGGGCCCCATGACATGGACGATATTGAAAGAACTGCAATTATTTTGTATTAATATATTTATGCTAAGTAATTTGATGACAGTCCCTAAATCAGTCAGCGATTCAGTGCCATGTTCTGGGAGGTGAGCTGACCGTCCTCCTGCTGCTGACACTGGGTGAACCTCAGTAAAGTTGCGGCTGGACCCGAGTAGAGCTTAGAATCAAGCCCGACCCGAGCCTGTGCACATTGTGTCCGAGCCCGGCTTGACACACTGAATGTAATTATGAGCCCGAGACCGATTTAAAACTGACAACTGTTTAATACGTGGGCTGTTATAACTGACGTTCTCGACTACAATTGCGAGTTGTTTGAAGTACAGAAATCTTAAGGAATACTGCAACAAGTGCGCATTTAATGCACTCAACAAAGCCGACACGTGTTATTATCACGGCCCACGACTTGTTTAAAATGGGTCCACACCTCCGACTTTCCTCCACACTTGCTCAAAGTTAATTCTACTGTTGAGTTTTTTTTTTCTTTACATCTTCATGCTCAATGTTGCACTTAAGCTACACAATCAGTGATGCCGGTAACGCGTTACCAGTTTTGTCATTTTCCTTAGTAAAAATATATATTTTTGCTTTCTTCTTGCGTCTCGGGCAATGAGGTCACGTACGCGAGAAGTCATGTTTCTCAGCATGAGGCCACTCACGTGTCAGACCACGCAGAGACACAAATGCAAACAACAATGGAGGGAGGAGAGAGATGCGCGTTTTCTAGCTGGAAATACAGTCATTATTTTGAGTGAATAAAAAACAAAACAGAAATGTTTGATCAATGGACCGGCCCGGCCGAAGACAAGTAAGTAAAGTAAGTAAAAATCAGTTACTTAAGATGTACAGTATATGACTAGATATATAAACAACATATTACATCCAAATGTGATTGCTGAGAAACCCATCAAAATGGCATGGGTATTAGTATGGCTTTGTTCCCCAGACTAGGCCTCATGGCAAAGGGTAATCAGGATGCATCAGTCCAAGCCTGTTCCAATCATCTCATCAGCAAACAATTGGGGGAAAAAAACATATATAAGGCTATGCAGATACGGCATCTGTGTTGGAAGTAAGGAGAGAAAAAACTAAAAAGAAACATGGATAAAGAGATGTTTCAAGAACTCATGGATTATAAAGTCCATGGTTCTTTACCAGAGGGCCTCACAATACATCAGAGGTACTCAATCAAACGAAGAGCATCGTCATATGTACTCAAGGGTAAGTATTGAATGGATCTACCATCAATTACAATTACAAGTACATTTGTTGTGTTGTATTAAGACTAAGACTAATGTTGTAATGATGTTTTTGTCCAGATGGCTGTCTTTATTATATATGTCGGAGAAGAAAAGATAAGAAAGAGCACCTGGCCAAAGTAGTAACTTCAGCCAAAGAGGCTGGCTTAATCTTTCAAGAGTTCCACTGCGGTCCGCTGGGCTCCCACTGTGGAGTGGAAAAAACGCACCATGCAGTGATCAGCCGATATTACTGGCCTGGAATGGAGGCTGATCTTCGCAAATGGGTAAGTAAATGTGGTCAACCAAATTTGCCATTGAGTATTTTCCGTTAAGGCCTACAAAACAATCTTTAAAGTTAAAGCAATAATACATTGGATTGAATTAAACAGGCAGTTTAAACCAAAAGCATATGATTGACATTTGACATTTATTTGGCTTGAGGTTGCCCAGTGTCCAGACTGTCAGGCCAAGCGGGCCATTCTCAAAGAAAAAAAGCAGTACAACCCAATAGAAGTGAGGTTAATTGTGCAACTCACACGCAGCCAAATGTGCTTACCCACTAACTACTTCTTGTACAGATGTCTAATTATCCTATGCCGTTTTCAGGTTTCAGAGTGGGGATGGACCTTATGAATTTGACTATTACAGAGGATGGTAATCAATACATTTGTGTAATGGTTGATTGTTTCACAAAGTGGGCAGAGGCCTACCCTTTGAAGAGTAAGGCTGCAGTGGAGGTAGCCAAGTGTATTCTTGATTTTGTATACAAATTTGGTGCACCTCAGAGACTGCTTACAGATCAGGGCAGAGTTTAAAAGCCAGGTAAAAATATGAGAAACATTTATATCTCACTCAGATATACATTAGATAATGAATTATTTTCAAAATTGATTTTAAGCTGAATCGCAACCTGTGTGAGTCACTGGGGATTCAGAGGAGCTTCTGTGCCCCATATCACCCTCAAACAAACGGCTTGGTGGAGAAACTAAATGGCACCATTCAGAGGTAAGATGCACATTGTTTTATTGGTATGTAATTGGTGAGACAAAATGGCTGCTTTTTTGTTGACCAATATGCACCATTGTAAGATCCCTAATACCTAATGTTTGGAAGGGAGGCCAGGTATCCTTTAGAGGTGCCACAGGAGTATGAGGTAAGTGTGTGTATAAGATTTTGTTTCATATTTTTGAAGTTAAGGGATTATGGTCATAACTTTGATAAATGGCTTGGAATATAACACCACATGGCATTTTCATAATTTAGGTGACAACAGAGAAGGTGGAGAACCTGGTCCAGAAGGAGGAGGTGTTCCATGGCCTTCATGACCAGCCTGACACATCTAAACGTGTCCCAAGATAACGTGTTTAAAAGCCACCAAAAAAATCACTTCACGGAAATTGGCCCAGGGCACAGATGACAA
>CAEMYA010000024.1:258201-272226 GCA_903131615.1 Diplodus sargus
CAGAAAAAAACTGTTAGCCAAAATTCGTTTCTCAGTAACAAACGAACATACCCTCCTGTCAATCTCTTGGAAGCGGCAGCTTAGGGGACCATGATAAGCTTTTCTCTTACTGTTAGCGTTTTCAGATGGTCTTTTTGGACCCGCCATCTTCGGACGTTACACTCCGTAACACCATACTTCTTGGCTGGCTGACAGCTGTTTGGTGCCTCCGCTGCATTGACCACCATTATCTATAAATTAGCATCATAGCTTTGCCTCAGATGTGTAAACTTGCCCCACTTTTGATCCACTTTGCTCTGTGCAATCACAGCGCCTCTCCATTTTCATCTGTAGTCACTTCTTCTCCGCTGTGATTGACAGATGACAACAGCCACAGTGTCAGTGACGTCTCTACAATAAGCTGGCGCCCTCTGCTGTTGCGGTCGTGTAGCGACCCAGACAACTATCAGCATGTGTCAATGGTTAGACCCCGATTACAAGACGACCCTACTTTTTCACATAATTTTAATCGGAAAAAAAACCTCGTCTTATATTCGGGTCAATACGGTAACTTTCCGTGATCAGCGATGTTGGTAATTGATGGGCTGCTACAGCAGTAGTTGCGTGGTGGTGTTTAACGCGAGCGGGCCCTTTAAATTTAGAAGCAAGAACGAACAGGGTGACAAAAGCGACTTAAGCGACTTAGGTGGAGCGGACAAGGCGCACTAGGCGGACAAGGAGGATTTTCCTCTTTGTGCGCTTTTGGTCTGAACGCACAGTTAGTGTGAAGACGTCTCCTCCGAGATGTAGAATGTGTTTTATAGAAGAGAAACACTCATTTCAGGACAGAACAAACGTTCTGTAATTTTCAGCCTCCTTTTATAGAGGGGGAACAATACTTGAGAGTAATATTCTCAGCTGTCAGGATGTGCAGTATGGTGCACTTCCAGGGTTGATATTAATCTAATCTTATTCTTGTACTCATTGGTTTCAATAAATAAATGTAAAATTGATCAAACTAAGCAAATGCATCATAATATTGACTAACCACCCTCTTCTGTTTGTCTACAGATATGAAGAATACATTCATTCAAAAGGGACGTCTGATCCCAGCCAGCCTTTCATCTCCCAATACATCAAATCAACAAAACAACATTCAGCTTCATGTTCAGCGACAGAAACTGTTCAGCTATCAACATGTTCAACTTTTTAAACTCTTTTGGCCTTGAACTTTTCAGCTTTTTCAGCTTTTCAGCAGTACATTCAGTAGATTTCGCTTCAGCCTTCAGCAATCAGCATTCACACTGTATTTTCGCAGGAAATACAATTTTTCTAGTTAAAGTTATTATTCCTGCTTCCGTACATTTTTTTGGACCTATCTGCTCCTACAAATATTGAGCTCTAGAAACAATTCAAGTATCAAAATGTTCAGCTTGTTTAGGACATGATCGGTCTATTTTTAACATTGACGCAAATGGGAAAATCTTAAAATCCTCTGCAAAACTCATCGCCTTTCAACCTCTACTTATCCCTCATACCTTGAGCTGGAGACGCCATTCCAACTTTAAACATTTATAATGGGTCTGTATTGCGTCAGCTAGAGTGCGTGACATCATCACCAGAGTATGAGGCCGTTTGCAGAGTGGGAGACAAAATTGTCTTCAGCTTGATATTGATCCCTCACCTTTTACTTGACATAGACAATATATGCATAAAAATGTAGGAAATCGTGTTGGGTGTCCGGTGGTGGTCTCATTCAGATGTGGGACTTACGGTTTTCCATTTAGAAGCCCCAGAGCGACACGAACTTGACCACCTGGTCCATAAGCCACAATGTTAATTTTGAGGCTAAATTTCTGGAGGATCGCAGACGGTACCTGATTTGTCTCTCGCTCCTGTGCCCTCATTTCTGACTCGACAGAAATAAAAACAACATGAGCGAGTTCAGCCATGTCTCCTCTCACTCACCATATAAATATTTTGGCCATGACCATTACAGTTTTTTCTAAAATCGCAGGGGTTTTGGGAGGCGTTTTCCCCTTTATTCTTATGGGATCCCTTCATCTCTGTCTCTGTTACTTCTCCAGCGTGTGTATCTTAACAATGCGTGTGTATTGCGTGAGCTAGAGTGTGTGACATCATCAGTTGATTGAGAGCAGCTGGAACACTGGAGAAAGAATTCTCTTCAGCTGGATTTGGATCCTACATCTTTTATTTTACACAGACCAGTGGTGTCAAACTGATCCAGGGAAGGGCCACTGTTGCTGCAGGTTTTTATTTCAACCAAGCAAGAGCACACCTGATTTAGATCAGATGTGCTCTTGCTTGGGGTTCCTCCTGCTCCAGGAATGTGCAGCCATTCTAAGTTCTTTCACCCTTAACTTTTGTACATTTTCATCCTTTTTTCACCTGTGTTAGCTTCTTCAGCCCTCTCACTCTACAGCTTTTCATCCTTTTCCATTCTTTTTCATGCTTTTTTCATCCTTTAAGCTCTTTCAGCCTTTAACCTTTCACCTTTTTAGCCTTTTTTCACCATTTTAACCTCTTCCAGCCCTCTTACTCTACAGCTTCATTTCACCTTATTGAGCTCTTTTAGCCCAATTTTTTACATGTTCATCATTTTTTCACCTGTTTTACCTTTTTATGGCCCTCTCTCTCTACAGCTTTTCTTCTTTTTCACCTTTTTAAACTTTTTCGGCTCTCTTACTTCATCCTCTTTAAACTTGTTCTACTGTCATACGCTACAGCTATTCACCTTTTCATCCTTTTGTCACCTGTTTTAGCTTTTTTCGGCCCTCTCATTCTATAGCTTTCCATCCTTTTTTCACACTTTTAAGCTCTTTCAGCCTTCACCTTTTCACCTTTTCAAGTTTTCAGGATTTTTCACCATTTTAACCTCTTCCAGCTCTCTTACTCTACAAGTTTTCACCGTTTCAGCTTTTTAAAAAATCTTTTTAACCTCTTCCAGCACTCTTACTCTATAGCTTTTATCCTTTTCAGATATTCACCTTTCTGCCTTTTCAGCTCTTTCAAACATTCAACTTCATGTTCAGCAATTAAAATGTTCAACTTTTTTAACTCCTTTGGCCTTTAACTTTTTTGCCTTTTCAGCTTTTTCATACATTCAACTTCATGTTCAGCTCCAGAAACTGTTCAGCTATCACTATGTTCAACTTTTTAAGCTCTTTCAGCCTTTAACTTTTCAACTTAGTCAGCTCTTCAGCCCTTTCAGCTTTTCTGGCATTTCAGCTTTCAGCTTTTTTAAACTTTTCGGCAGTACATTCAGCAGATTTTGTTTTAACCTTTAGCATTCACATTGTATTTTGGCAGGAAATGCAATTTGTCTAGTTGTTGACTACATAATGTAATTGTTTAATTTTTTAACATTATTTATTTTCATCTCTGTAATAGAGTGGCACTTTCAAGAGGTCCCTCCCTGCCAGTGGTGGAGGAAGGCGCCAGCGCTGTCGCTATGCTGTGGGCAATACCGCCTTGCCTAGCAATGCCGTGGAAGCTGCTGGTCCTGTACCACCGGAGGAGGGGGCTGCAGCCGAGGCGGCATCACCCGTCCCACCCCCCGCCACCACGTCGTCGCCTCACACGCCAGCAGTAGGAGGACCTCCTCCTCCAGCAGGAGGAGAAGGTAGAGGAGGAGGAGGAGGAGGAGGAGGAGGACGTCCTGCTGGCAGAGAAGGTGGAGGAGGAGGACATCCGGATGGCGGAGGAGGAGGACCTACTGCTGGCGGAGGACCTCCTGCTGGCGAACGAGGTGGAGGAGGAGGAGGAGGAGGACCTACTGCTGGCGGAGGACCTCCTGCTGGTGAAAGAGGTGGAGGAGGAGGAGGAGGACCTACTGCTGGCAGAGGACGTCCTGCTGGCAAACGAGGAGGAGGAGGAGGAGCAGGAGGAAACACTCAATTTTTAAAAAAAAGTTTTAACATTATTTTTATCTCTGTAATAGAGTGACCCTTTCAACAAGCCCCCCCCCCAGTGGTGGGAGGAGGTGCGGGCGGCGTCGCCTGCCACGCCTAACAACACCGCGGTAGCTTCCAGTCCTCCACCACCGGAGGAGGGAGCGACAGCCGGGGGGCCATCTACAACACCAATGCCAGGACGTCCTCGCCTCACACGGTAGCAGGAGGAGGACCTCCTGCTGGATGACCCCGGCTTGCTCACCCTGCTGGATGAGGAAGCCAGGCAGGTGGTCACGGATACCAGGGTAGGTATGATTCCATATTCCGATCTAATATATGACTAAAAAGGTCATTCATAGTGAATGTGGAACTTATTGTTGTTGTTTTTTTCTTTTTTTTAACAGAGATGTAGCGGGGGCGCCCCCCTCGTTCCATCTCTGCGCAGGGAGGAGTCTACCGGCAGGAGGAGGGCAGCGGATTCCCGATTACAGAAGAGAAGCCGAGCACATGGACCTGACTCTCTTGCTGACAATCGAAAAGGTACGTCCCAGCAAACTCAAGACCACAAATAATGTTTTGTAGATGTTTTACTGAATTGACATTTGCATCTCTTTTTGTGTTTCTACATGTATCTTCAATCTTTCATCAAGTTTTTTCAAGACAAATAGCATAGTAAGCTATACTCATTTCTCCGTATACTCTTAGATCTCACGTTTTCAGCCTTCACTGTTACATTAATTGGTGACTACATAATCTAATTGTTTAATGTTTTAACATTAATTATTTTCATCTCTGTAATAGAGTGGCACTTTCAAGAGGTCCCTCCCTGCCAGTGGTGGAGGAAGGCGCCAGCACCGTCGCTATGCGGGCAATACCACCGTGCCCAATACCGCCGTGGAAGCTGCTGGTCCTGCACCACTGGAGGAGGGGGCGACAGCCAAGGCGGCATCACCCATCCCACCCCTGCCACCACGTCGTCGCCTCACACACCAGCAGGAGGAGGCCCTCAAGGTTGAGGAGGAGGACATCCTGCAGGCGGAGGTGGACGTCCTGCTAGCAAAGAAGGTGGAGGAGGAGGACATCCAGATAGCGGAGGAGAGCCTCCTGCTGGCGAACGAGGTGGAGGAGGAGGAGGAGGAGGATGACCTACTGCTGGCGGAGGACCTCCTGCTTGCGAACAAGGTGGAGAAGGAGGAGGAGGAGGCGGACCTACTGCTGGCAGACGACCCCCTGCTGGCAAACGAGGTGGAGGAGCAGGAGCAGGAGGAAACACTGCACCTGTTTCTGTGGGTGGAATGACTGGGAGGACTGATTATTTTTGTTTTTTGTTGATTTAAATGGATAAGATATACATTTTAATTGTTTTTTATGTTGTTTGTTTGGTGTTTTGTATATATGTCCATGTTGAGGACAATAAATCAGGTGTGACTGCAACATTTATGTTTCTGTCTATTTATTATTAACCCTTAGGTGTCTTGGGCTTTTTTGGCCGTTTTTGAATACTTTTGATTTTGCCTTTAAATACCACATGTTTAAAAAAATGTTTAACATGCCAATGTTATCTTTTTTTTCAGCACAACCCCATCTATATGACCTGACAATTATTTTTTTCACTTTTACATACTGTAACAACATATTGGACCCCAAAACACAAAAAAAACATGAAATCAGAGTTGTAAAATGATGGGTTTTTTTACTGTCAAAAATACAAACATGCTCAACGAAGCATTTTAAAGGTTGCAAATGTAAACACAGGTTGTAAATATAACATATGGAAGTTAAAATTCAGATACAATCAAGCTATATGCAACTTTTTACCACAAAAAGCAGGTGTAGTCATAGGCATTTTTTTTCCTCTTTAGCTATGCCACTCTTCAAAAAACTGCATGAACACAATTATACAGAGAACTACATAACAGGCTTTGCATTCCCAGAGTTTGAGGGGTTCTCAAATAGTGTAAGTAGAACATATAAAAGGTCAAATTCAGATAAAATCTCATTATATACAACTATTTCAGACAAAAAGCAATAGGCGTTTTTTTTTCTTTTCAGCTGCCATTCTTCAAAACATTTCATTCATGAACACAATTGTACAGACAGCTACATAACAGGCCTTGCATTCCCAGAGAGTGAGGGGTTCTCAAATATTGCAAGTATTACATATAAAAAGGTCAAATTCAGATAAAATCTCATTATATACAACTATTTAAGACAAAAAGCAATAGGCTTTTTTTTTTTCAGCTGCCATTTTTCAAAACAGTTTATGTACACAATTACACAGAGTTACATAACAGGCCTTGCAATCCCAAAGAGTGAGGGGTTCTCAAATAGTGCAAGTAGAACATATAAAGGGTTAAATTTGGATAAAATCACATTATATACAACTATTTAAGACAAAAAGCAGGTTTGGATACAGGTGTTTTGATTCTTGTGTTGTTTCTGTTTTTTATCGGTGCCACTCCTCAAAACAGTTCCTGTCAACAATGACACAGAGGGGTACATCACAGCACTTGCACTTCCACGGTGTGAGGTTCCTTTTTTTGTCCACTTGCTGCGGCGTTGGCAGGTCCTGCGGCCTTGTGTGGCCTTCTCTCTGGCATCAGTGACAGTGGCAATGGCAACAGGAACATGGTCAGTGCTCCTGTTGCTGGGAACACAACTGGTTGTGTTTTTGTTAATGTCAATCAATCAATCAATCTTCATTTGTATAGCGCTTTTTATACAGGAGTAGCTCAAAGTGCGTTACAGAGATTAAAAACAACAACAGAAAAGAGAAACAGCAAATAAAATCAAGAGAAGAAAATTAAAAGACATAAATACATACACACTCAAACACACACTCACACATACGCACGCAGACACACTGACTCAAACACTCACATCCACACATACACTAGCTGTCACTAGAGAGACATGGCTGGGCAGCGAGACCTGAGGCGTGGAGGAAGTCACCTTTCGGGGGGCCAACCACACTGAGATTAATCCCGGTCCAAGACCGCAGGGAGCGCCGCCACAGGGACCACCCCAACCTGGGCAGACAGGAGGCCCCACACCATGGTGCGTAGCCCTCTAGCTACCCGGGCCGAAACTGCCCATGGGACAGCACCCCCAATGGCCAGACCAGAGACAACTCCCAGTCTAGCAGTCCCTCATAAGGAAACACAGGAGATTAAAAACTGACAGTCTAAAGCACTAAAATAAGGCAAAAAGCATAGAGGCTAAAAACGTGAGAGATTGAAACAGAAAAAAAGGATAAAGGATACAAGTACTTTGATTAGCACAGCATAAAAGGAATTAAAAAGAATTTAAAAATCAATTGAAAGCCTGGTTAAAAAGGTGGGTCTTGAGCCTCTTTTTAAAAACCTCAACAGTCTCCGCGACCCTGAGGCTCTCCGGCAGGCTGTTCCACAGTCGGGGCCCATAATAACTGAAAGCCGCCTCCCGTGTTTTTTCGAACTAACCTGTGGTATGGTCAAAGGGCTGGTGCCGGAGGACCTCAGGGTCCACGGGGGCTGATAGAGTAAAAGCAGGTCAGATAGGTAAGAGAGCCCAGGACCGTTAAGACACTTAAAAACTAGTAAAAGAACCTTAAAATGAATCCTGAAATGCACAGGGAGCCAATGCAGTGACTTTAAAACCGGTGTGATGCGCTCCCGCCCTCTGTTCCTTGTCAGCACCCGTGCTAATGTGGTTGTGTTTTACTTTTTTTGGTTGTGTTTTTGTTAATGTGATTGTGTTTTATTTTGTGGTTGTGTTTTTGTTAATGTGATTGTGTTTCACTTTTTTTGGTTGTGTTTTTGTTAATGTGATTGTGTTTTACTTTTTGTGGTTGTGTTTTTGTTAATGTGGTTGTGTTTTAATTTTTGTGGTTGTGTTTTTGTTAATGTGGTTGTGTTTTACTTTTTGTGGTTGTGTTTTTGTCAATGGTGTTGTGCTTTTGTTTTTGTGATTGTTTTCTTGTAAATGTTGTTTTGTTTTTCTTTTTGTGGTTGTGTTTTTGTTAATGTGGTTGTGTTTTACTTTTTGTGGTTGTGTTTTTGTAAATGTTGTGCTTTTTTGTGATTGAGTTTTTTGTAGATGTTTTGTTTTTGTGATTTTTTGTTGTTATTGTTGTGTTCTTGTTAATGTCGTTGTGTTTCTCTTTTTGTGGTTGTGTTTTTCTTTTTGTCATTCAGTGCGTTTACATGACACTCAAGAAAACCTATCACTGGGTTAGTCCGACTATGATCGGATCTTTAAGATGCATGTAAACACCTTAGTCTGACTAAAATCGGACTGGATCGGATTTCTCATGGTCGAATTAAAGCACCCAGATTATTCAATTGATAGTCGCCTTACTTCTGCATGTATACGTTCCAGCGGATCTGATCGGATTTTGCGTTCTGCGCAGGCGGGAGATTTTTCCCCGGGGCCGTGAGCCGGAAGTAGACGGACAGTGGCGGCATCTTTCCTCCGAAATCACCGCAAGAAAGAGCGCCATTGTGCACCTAGTTTGTGTAATTATCATGTACACCATATACGAAGTGTACAAAGATGTAGCTTTGTCTCGCTCTTAGTACGCCATCTTTCTTGAATGCCGAGGCAGCTGGTGACGTAAAGAGGTCAGCCGGAGGTGTTTCTGTTACCACTAGTTGAAATGGGCACAGCACCACCTAGTGTACCGGGGTATGACATGCTCCGGCCCAATAATCCGATTTTCTCACCGGCATGTATACTCAGATAATTGCAATTGTCTGACTAGCAAGTAGCATAGCCGAACTATGCATGTAAACGCACTGATTGTCGTTTGCCCTTCAGGGCCATCGTACTATTCTCTTTACCTGAGGTGTTAACAGGGCGGTAGATACGATGACATTTACTGTCCAATGAAACATCAAGGGCTCACTGCCCTGGGGAAGGCAAGATCAACAGAAACATCAGGAGGTGATTGTTTTGGGGAAGGAGTGATTAACAAATGACAAATAACATAAAGTATGTAACCACTGCTCTGTATTTAAGTCAGAAACATTTGGAAGACTGGGGAGAACACTGTGGGTCACCGCTCCATGAGTGTATTAAATAGATCTGATTCATTACACCAAGTCTGAAATTCTTCAGACAATGAGCTACTCTCTACAAACAAGCAGAATTTCCTTTACAGGGGCTAGCTGGTTAGCAGACTAACTTCAGTAGACATATCTGCAACATAACACATATAGATCTTTAACATAATCTCAGCACTACAGAACAAACATTCCTGTCATATTGTTCTTTTAATGAATAAGTCTGTACCGAATTGTAACCAAGTCGTGTTGGTGCCTAAACCTACCCAAACATTTATCTTAGCATCATACATTTCCTTTTTTCAACAGTGGTTTATAAGGTTTAGAGAGGCATTGACAAATTATGTCATACTAACAATAGCAGCATCAATCAAAAAATGCTTCGAAATGGTGTTCTGGATGGCAGTCACAAATGGTGTTTTGTATTGTTTAATTTGCAAGACTTGTCGGCCCAAGCTTACCAGTCAGTGTGTTTTTATGGGACATTTCTGTGGCTGACATATACTGTCATTATATAAAAGGTAGCTTTGTGCTGTATGTGGACATATTGCTTCCATTCCAGATAATTGCTCATACTGGTTGGAAGAATAGATTAATCAATGCTCCATTTAAAAGCTTTCATGCCAATTTACATTAGCAGAGAATACAAATCCCCTACATCCATGTGCAATAGCCTGAAGCAGATAGTACAGATCGAGTCAGGTCACCTCACACTCCTCTGCTGAGTATTTCATTATTTTTAAGACAGCTATTGCAAGCCTTCTCTCAGCACCGTGTCCCCTGGATGTAATAATGTATAGCAATCCCCCGTGCTTACCCATTTTCTGCCCGCTCTCTTGTTTCCGATGGTAGCATCTCTCACTGTTGCAGCAGGCTATCTTGGTAATTCCACCTTCTGCCTTTCAAGTCTGAATTTTTAGTTCCTTCTGCAACTCTTACACACTTCCTCCCTTGCAAATTTGTATCCTGTCCCCATTGTTTTCTTTCAATACTTTTTTGTTGGTGGTTCCAGTTCTTTGTCTCATTTCTCTTACTCTCTACCCCCTATCCCCTATATATGCTAGGAATTCTTCCTTTATGTCTTTCTTCTCTGCCCCAAACGTTGCTGTGTTTGTTAAGATTCCCAACCTGAACGCATTGCCATGCCCATACTCTGTTACAGTCATAGCCCCACCTAATGGTAACAAGAAATACATTTTTTTCTATTCTCACAGCAGTGCCAGTGGCCAGTTTGACGTACATACAGGAAATCTTTTTCACATGTCTGTCGCACCTAGATCTATAAAAAAGACCTAAACTCAACAAGAAGTTGGGTTAAGAAACATTTTGAATTTCATTTTTGCGCTTTAAACTTGATGATATCAACAAATTTCTCCTACAGATATGACCTGATGGATCAGTGCAATGAGCAACACGATTTATTAGTTCACTTCTTTGTACTCCTGCTAGCAGGTTGACCAAATCCGCCCCAAATTTAGTCAGAAAAATCCTAAACGTCTTCATGATGGTATATTGTGAAGATTCTGAGGTCATGATGCTGATGCAGTTGCAGGGAATTATTCGGCATCAAACAGGAAGTTGTTAAAACTCATGTGTTAATGGTCCAAACTTTTCAAAATGTCACATTTTTGTCTTTTACATGCCATTAAAGAGGTAGTGTCATTGCCCCACCTACTGGCAACAGGAAGTAAGCCTTGTCGGACAATCATATCACGACCAGAATGCGTGCAATCTGGTAGTAAATCGCAAAAAAGACTATCAAACAAAACAGAGTGAAGTGATTTGAAAATACAATGACAGCAGTAAATGGCTTGGATGACCACACTTTAGTAATCTGCTGTGATGTATTTTAAATAAAACACTGGTGATGAAAATAAGGTGAAGCAAACTAGACACAGAGCTGCTGTGGCAGCCTGGTAGTGTTTCTGTTGTCTGTGTTTTGCCGTTCCCTCCTCCTTTCTCCCTCACCTGCTCCTTTCCTTTGTGTGTGTGTGTGTGTGTGTGTGTGTGTGTGTGTGTGTGTCTGTGGGCGGCCGAGTGGCACACCTGAGGAATATCAACTTGCCATCCACTGCCTATATCTACCTGGTCTCTCCACCACTTTGGCGCTAGATTACTGTGGCCCATACGGTGACTTCAGGGTGCTGCCTTTTGTGTTTGCTATACTCTGAGTATTTTGTGTTTCCTGTGTTTTTTTGCCTTTGCGCTCATGCCCTTCTCTTTGTTGGTTCATGCAGAAATCTCCAGCGCCGTTCTGCTTTGTTTCCTGCTCGCCTGCTCTCCTGAGTTCCTCCTCTCTGGCTCCAGTCAACTCCGTCTGCCTGCCTGCCTAACTGCAACCCCGGTCATCCCGTCCACATTACCCCCCTGCAGTTTGTTGAATAAATCATTTGCTCACTACTTCCTGTCACCTTTATCTGCATTTGGGTCCTAGAAATGTAACCTCACCCATAACAACTACATTGTTCCTAAATAACAAGCAGGTACAGCTGTGCTTAACTTTGGAAAAAACAGCTACTGTTGGATTTGGCAGGATTGTCATTCCTGTTCATGTTCCCAGCACTTCATTGCTTTGTACCCTTCTGTTTTTTTTTTGTTTTTTTTTTTACTTTTCATTGCCTGCCTGCTTCCTGTTTTTTAAATTCATTTTGTATCTTGCATGTTGGATTTTGTATTGTTTTATTTTAGTCTCTTTATTTTGATCCAGCTCATTATTAAAGCTCCCTTTTTTGTTTCTACCTACCTGGTTTTGCATTTGCTCTTTAACCTTAAAAACTCTATATTAAAAATATTAATTTATTAACCGTTTTATATTGAATCAGTTATTCTTATTTAGAATTTAGATTGACCTCAATATTTTAATCTAGGCAAAAGCCATGCCTGTTTCCAATTATTATTTTTTTCTATGTAAACATTCTGGAGCAGTAATATTCCTTTTAGTGGTAATATTTATTGCATATAAGTGCCATGTTAAGAAAAGAAGGAGAGTGTGGTAGACAGACATACTGTCATGCCATTATATGACTGAAAAGTCCACTGAATTTCCAATGTATTTGCAGTCGAGGCATTAATGATGCATTCAGTATAAGGTTTCTGTCATGCACAGGGCTGGACTAGGACAAAAAAATCGGCATTGATATTTTTGAATCAGTGAACTCACTCTGGGTAAATGAAGCTGACTCTCTGGGGATCAGAGGTGGTCACTTTGTCATAATGTCAAAATGTGATCGCCACACTAAAGATCTCCTCCAATGAGGCAACCTTTAAAAGAGTGATGGCGAGACAGAGAGAGAAAGTTGAGACTTATAGTTGATAGACCTAGAAGATCACAGTACTAGTTTCTTTCATCAAGAAAAATATGGAGAGATAGTTGCATCATGTATTTTATACAGTACTTAGTGAAAAACAGTGCAGGGCTTAAAAAACATGTGAAGTAATAGAGAGGTTCAGGCTGGACGAAAACAGTGCTGCCTGCTACATTACAATGAAAATTTTGATATTATTATTATATTTTACCTCATCAGGCTACAAGAGCAGCTTTCTCAAAAGCTCACTTTTCTCAGCTACCCTGTAAATGACCACATTGAAATGTACTAAAGTATACAGAATAAGTAAGTTGTACTAATGATATAGCATAAGTGCATTAAGGACAAATGTCTGTTAAAAAAGTATGCTTGAGAATACAATAATAATAATAATAATAATTATTATTATTATTATTATTATTATTATTATCATTATTATTATTATTAACTGTATAATACGTACAGTACTTTGGTAAACATATTTCCCCTGGGAATGCATGTATGTCTCAATTATATTACTTTATATTATGTATTGTACATCAACACTCTACACAGCATACATTGATGTTATAACGCAGCTGGCAACCACACATGCTCACAGACAGACACAGCGCAGTCATAGCCTCTCAACGCAAGTTCAGCTCTCTCTCCACTCTTGCTGCCAGCATCGTCATCTCTCTCTGGCCTCAGCCTCGCCTCATCCCCTTCACGGCCAGCTCCATCATCATGAGCCGCCAGTGCTGCCACAGGTGCAGAGGAAGGTCTACAAGCTCCAGCTGCTGTCCGGTTTTGCAGTTTTGACGGTATCTGCCTAAAGGTCTTTTTGCTTTTTTTTTTATCTCAATTTGTATGTACCTCCCTTGTGTTTCTTCTCCATTTGAACTGTTTTACAATCAGTAAAACTGATTGATTGATTGATTGATTGATTGATTGATTGATTGACAGGGAGGCCCAAGGAGGAGGGGGCCTCGGCAGTGATTGGGCCAGCCCAGTGTCAAATGAATATTGGGCCAATCAGTCAATAAAAATAAATAATGGATAAATAGAAGGACGTTCGGCCCAAAAGACCTGCTTGCCCATTGGGCAAAACAAAGAAATAAAAAAAACCCACAAGATCTGTTTCCAACATCAGGAATTAACTTTCAAGCTCAACTTTTACGTCAACATGGACAAGAAGTCATGAAAGCATTCAATAGAAAGATCTGTGACAACTCTCAGATGTTCCAGAACAGCTGATAAATTGTCCTTATTGTAAGATTATTTATTTAACTAACTGGATGGTTGCATATGAACAAGATCAAAAAGTCTAAGACCACCAGTTAAAATTGTTTTATTTTGCTTTTCTTTCAAATGTTATACTTCCTTTTTCATTACAGTTGACAGCTAAACAGTTTGAGTGAAAAGTTGAAATTTTAAAAAATGTCCATGGGTTTCAGAATTCAGTTGGTATGGCCCTCTTTTGCTTTAATGACACCATGCACCGGCATGGACGACACAAGTTAGTGTAAAACCTGATGACTCATGTTAATTGAGCATGATTTGACGGCATCTCAATGAGATGATGTATTTGGTATAGGCACATACCAAATACTAAGATATTCTTACATTTATAGACATTTTTTCAAGATTTAACTTTTGACCGAAATCATTAGGCTGGTATTATTATTTGTTATCAGAAAGAAATAGTGTGAAGTGGTGTCACACTGTATATGACAAAAGATCAGGCTGTACGTTTTTTTATTTCTTTTAATCTATGGGTAAAACTTATCTTTTTTTTTTTTTTTT
>CAEMYA010000024.1:272258-295784 GCA_903131615.1 Diplodus sargus
ATATTTGAATGTGTGTGTGTGTGTGTTTGTGTGTGTGTGTGTGTGTGTGTGTGTGTGTGTGTGTGTGTGTGTGTGTGTGTGTGTGTGTGTGTGTGTGTGTGTGTGTGCGTGCTGACAGGCATGATGCTGACATGTAAGGCTGAAGGAAGAAACAGCTGGGTTGAATGTTCGCCCTCACATGCTGAGCACGTCCAATTGATGAACAATTATCATTCATTACTGCTACCTGTCAGCCTCTTACTCTCTCTCCTGCCTTTGCTAACACTCTGTTTCCTTACCTCCTCCTCCTATTTCTACAACTCTCTTGCTTTTCCTCGATGTCCTTCAACGATCGGCATTGGGGCTGTCATTCTGTCAGCCCTCCGTCAGCCTATCGATTCACCGATCTTTGCCCGACCATGGACAAATGCTTGCATGCCAATTTCTCTGTTTTCCTCCCTTCTCAGTCCCCTCTGTCTCTCTGAATCGCTGCTTAGCTCTAAGTACTTTTGGCAGGGGGGTAAATAATCCATTCTAAACTTTATTTCACTGTGACAAGAAATATTGCTTTCTTAGACTGAGGGAAAAAGTGGTGTGCCATTGGAGTTTAGAAAGACTGATAAAGGTGGGCAGTGTGGTGTTGCAGATACTCAGAAATGATCTTCTCATGGCTCAGGGAAAA
Source organism: Diplodus sargus (assembly GCA_903131615.1). Taxonomy (NCBI): domain Eukaryota; kingdom Metazoa; phylum Chordata; class Actinopteri; order Spariformes; family Sparidae; genus Diplodus; species Diplodus sargus. The sequence goes on from CAEMYA010000024.1 coordinate 272,920, forward strand.
AACAAGCTGATATTCAGACTTAAAGGCCATTTTGTTTTCACTCATTATTCACTCTGACATCGACTTCATGTTTACTGTTTTCTGTGGGCGAGGATTTGACTTTGCCCATACCAAACACTAATATGCAACTCCCCTGACACTGTTTTCCTTTCAACGCTGAGGCTGTTAGCTAATATACAGCCAGTATTGAATATATATATATATATATATAATAAATGTGCATACCTTAAAATGTGACATGATGTATCCGTTTATAGAAAAATAATATAGGGAAGGCATCGCAAAAGATTTCCAAAACTTTCAAAATAAGACTTCCCATCACTGATCCAGTCCCCCATTACCAGGTATGTTGACCAAAAGCAGCACTGCGCTCTGAAATAAGAGTTACAGAAGGTCAGGAGCCATCCTAGCATCTGTGACAGGTTCTAAGGCTCACTGGTGCTTTCAAATAAATCCTTATGTCGTTTAAGAATGATGGGAATGTCTTATTGTATGTTATTTGGGCATAAAAAACATTTTTGGACAAACTGAAATTTTGATATATTTCATGGCAATACATCCAACGGTTGTTGAGACATTTTATAAAAAGACAAAAATGTTAACCTCATAGAGACTCTATAGGAATTATAAGGGGATCACCTGACACGATAGCACTCCATGAATGTCTGTACAAAACTTTGTGCCAATAAATCTAGTAGATGTCGATATGTTTCACTTGATAGGGAACAGCTTTGGCAAGAGGAAACATTTGGTGAAATGAAAATTGATGAAAACAACCAGTAAAAATGCCTTTTCAGTTCAAGGATGCCTTAAATACATAAATCTCACGTGAAAGAGAATCAAAATAATCAAATCAAATCAATGTTATGTATATAGCCCAAAATCACAATCGCATTGCCTCATTGAGCTTTACAATCTGTACAGTGAAGTGATAATTAAAGGCTAAATCAAATAAGTGAGTTTTGAGTTTAGATTTAAAGGCGTCAATAGAGCCGGAGTGTCTGATGTCAGCTGGGAGGTTATTCCAGAGGAAAGGAGCCCGATAGGAAAAAGCCCTGCAGCCAGCTGACTTAATCCTGGGAACCGTCAGGAGTCGGTCTGAATTTTGAAAGCGTAATGCCAGAGTTGGAATATGTGGTGTAATGAGATCTGACATGTACGACGGGGCAAGGCAGTGTACAGTTTTGTATGTCATTAGCTGCACCTTAAAGTCTGATTTTATGTGTTGTGGGAGCCAGTGCAGAGACGCTAAGATTGGTGTAATATGATCGAATTTTCTTCAACTTGTTAAGACTCTGGCTGCAGCATTCTGAACCATCTGAAGACTTTTAGTGCTCTCACGTGGAAGACTTGGAAATAAGCATTGCAATAATCCAGACTAGATGACACAAAGGCATGAATCAGGATCTCTGTGTCAGCTCTGGACAGGAAGGACCTAATTTTAGCTATATGGCGCAGGTGGTAGAAAGCGATCTTGGTAATTTATTTGATGTGCTGATCAAAAGAGAGTGTAGAATCAAAGGTAATACCTAGATTCTTGACAGTTGAACTTTAAGAAATAATACAGTTATCGAGAGTTACAGTCACTCTGTCAACATGATGTCTGGCGGGGGCGATGACCAGCATCTCAGTTTTATATTAATTTAGGAGCAGGAAGTTTTCTGACATCCATTTCTTCACCGCATATAAGCAGGTCTCTAATTTCGTGATGTGAAATTTTGCAGGTTTTCCCACTTACAAAGCATGTAGAGGTCTTTATGATTTTTAAATAATTATTTTGCATTTTATTGCATGACATAAGTATTTTATCACCTACCAACCAGTAAGAATTCCGGCTCTCACAGACCTGTTAGTTTTTCTTTAAGAAGTATTCCTGTTCTCCACTCATTGCCTGTATTAACTGCACCTGTTTGAGCTCGTTACCTGTATAAAAGACAACTGCCCACACACTCAATCAAACAGACTCCAACCTCTCCACAATGGCCAAGACCAGAGAGCTGTGTAAGGACATCAGGGACAAAATTATATATATATATATATATAATTAGATAAGATAAATTAAGATAATCCTTTTTTTGACCCACAATCAGGGACACAATTATATATATATATATATATACAGCATTTTTAGGAAAATATATAATAATACTTAAATATTTAAATATCATCAAATCAAATCATAATGAATATTATTATTAGTTGTAGCCGTATTTGCATTAATTGCATTTTAATCTTTGTGAGGCCAGTGTTTACATTAATTTCATTGTGTAATTTACCATTAAGACCAAAACGAATCTTAATAATCAGCTTGTATGATGGATTTCTTGTCATAACAAGGTCAATGCTGAAGTTTGTCACTAAGGGTGACACAGAGCCAGCGGCCAGCATGTCAGGGCCATCAAGCACCAAGTCATCTGTAAAAGGCTTGTTCCATTGTTGAAAGAGGCTGTTGATTTAATTTGTTCCTACTAATAAAGTTTGTAAACCTAAATGGCATTTCATGATACAGTCATTTTGTAATGGTGGGGGCCTCAAAATAAAATTCTGCTTAGGGCCCCAATTTGGCCAGGGGCGGGCCTGCCTGAACTCAATAGAAACTCTTTGGAGGGAGCTGAAAGTCCGTATTGCCCAGCGACAGACCCGAAACCGGAGGGATCTGGAGAAGATCTGTATGGAGGAGTGGGCCAAAATCCCTGCTGCAGTGTGTGCAAACCTGGTCAAGAACTACAGGAAACGTCTGATCTCTGTAATTGCAAACAGAGGTTTCTGTACCAAATATTAAGTTCTGTTTTTCTGATGTATCAAATAATTATGTCATGCAATAAAATGCTAATTAATTACTTTAAAAAAATACAATGTGATTTTCTGGATTTTTGTTTTAGATTACGTTACTCAGAGTTGAAGAGTACCTATGATAAAAATTACAGACTTCTACATGCTTTGTAAGTGGGAAAACCTGCAAAATCGACAGTATATCAAATACTTGTTCTCCCCACTGTAGCTGAGTGTCGTCCTCATAGCAGTGGAAATGTAATCCATATATCGGAATTATTTGGCAGAGAGGTCAAATATACTAAAAAAAGAGCAAAGGGAGCCCTGGGGGACCTCCGCGCTTCACATCAGTAAAAATTGATGAAGTACTCTTGTAAGAAACATATTGTGTTTTTTCGGACAGGTACAATTTTAGCCAGGCTAGAGCCAGGCCAGAGATGCCAAATTGACTTTCGTTGGTCTAACAATATGCCATGATCTATGGCAGCAAATGCCGCGCTAAGATCCATCAACAGAAACACTGAAATAGAGTCTAAAGTAAATAGAATGTCATTTACCACTTGAGTAAGGGCCGTTTTAATGGAGTGACAGGCTTTGACAGCTGATTGAAAAGGTTCCAGGAGATTATTATTAAGTAGGTAGCATGAAAGTTGCTGGGACACGACTCTTTCTAAGACTTTAGAGGAGAAAGGGAGGTTGGATACTGGTCTATAATTATTTATAGATCCTGGGTCGAGGTGTGGTTTCTTAAGTAGAGGCTTAACCACAGCAGACTTAAAACTAGCAGGGACAACACCGGTCATTAGTGATAAATTAACAATATTTAACATTGTAGGTCCCATTGTTGCCGGAAGGGGGTCCAGAGCACAAGTGGTTGGTTTTGAGGATGACATACGATATCTCAAGGGAGATATTTTCAAAAGTGTTTAGTTCTGATACTAACTGAGAATCAGCAGAAGGATGTGGTATAATAAACTTTGACGAGGAAGCCAGAGATGATGAATTTTGATGCTGATCTCATCAATTTTGTTGCATAAGAAATCTAACAAATCATTAGCATAAAAGGGTTCACAGACTTTAGATTTGGGTAAGTTTAGCCACGATGTTTGAAGAGAAATCTAGGATTGTGCTTATTATTGCTTATTTGGCCATAAAAATATGCTGTTCTGGCAATATTAAGAGCACGTTTATAATTAAGTACACTATCACGCCAAGCAAGATAAGAAATGTCCAGTTTAGATTTGAGCCATGCTCGTTCTATTTTCCTGCAGGCCTGCTTGAGATCTCTGGTTTCATTAGTAAACCAGGGATTAGATTTAAGAAACAAGTACCGAGTTAACTTTTTCCACAGGTTCTGTAACAGTCATAAAAAAATGTTCACTGAGCGTCGCTATGATTGCCAGGCTGATATGACGAGAGAAAACATTTGTCACTGATACAGGGACAGGCTGATGACGCTTCAAATGTAATGAGAGAGTGGTCCGACACAGCAGGGGAGACGGAGGCGATGTTCAGGGCTGACACATCTAGTCCATGGGAAATTATCAAATCCAGAGTGTTACCACTGGAATGATTTGGTTTATGGACAAACTGAATAAAGTTAGAAATATTGAGAAGTCCCAAAAAAGCTTTCCTTAGAGGATCACAGGGCTTATTTAAGTGGATATTGAAATCCCCAATAATTAGGATCTTATCTGAGCGAGTCATAAGATCTGCAATAAATTCACAGAATTCTTTTAGGAATTGGGAGTAAGGCCCCGGAGGTCTTTACAGTACAACCAGGTGAAAGCCTTTACCCAGGACAAGGCTGTTAATATAGGATGAAGATGGTTTCAAATCCAGAGCCTGAAATGAAGTGAATTTAATATCCTGGTTGAAGCTTAAACTGAAAGTAGATTTGTAGGCTTCATTTAATGGCAGAAAAGTATTAGGTTTCAGCCATGTTTCACATAAGACAATCATGTCCAGCTTATTCAGTGGAGCTTATGGTAAATCATTTAGGAATTGGAACAAGGTACATTTTAGTAGTAGTAAGTTTTGGCTGCCTATTCAATGATGTTATGTTTCCCAAACTTAAGTCTATCAATTAAAATTAAACAAAACATATATGTATGTTTTTTTCAAGGTTAAGAATAAACTTTCAAACTCAACTGTTAAGTCAACATGGACGAGAAGTAGTTGAAGTATCTATGGCATGTAGATGTTCATGATCATCAGAGGATTAATCCTGGGTGTCCAAAGCACATGGAATTTCAGGTTTTGTCGAGGTCCTGCTGGTGGGCCATGGCTGCCTCACACCCCAATGCATGCAGTGGTGCGAGGGCCTGTTCATCATTACTTGCACTTTCATTTATTATTGTGTTACTGAGCATTTCTGGCTGGTTTTCTGAAAGGAGCTACAGTTTGAAATGATTTGTGATCAATGCTTTACTGTTCAATATGAGATGGTTTGTGACTTACTGGCAGTTGCTAATTAAAGGTTAAGGGCAGACTGAGAAGGACTTGTCAGTTGCGGTTTGCAAACACAGCATTCAAAGTTAACCTCTCCTCCCAGCCCATAGCTGCTTCTTGCATCTGTAAATCGGAAAATACGGACAGAGAGCAGGTTCTCTGCAGATACAGACAACACCACACACTTCTAGTGTCATAAGGAATTACTTTTTGAATCAGTCTGTACATTGTGTGTAAGAAAAAACTTGCTTATTCTGTCTTTAACAGAAACAACAGACTGAAGTCTTCAGGTGACTTGGCTTGGTCTTTTCTCTCATTGTCTTGGCTATCTACAGTTAAGATACTGCTATACTAGCTTTAAAAAAAAAGAGAAATGATTTTGGCATCAACCATTTCAGTTCTAGGAAGAGTAAACTATATTTGATGTGTTGATGTTTTATGTAAGGATGATGATGAGGTCAACATTTGAGTGGTGTTGATTTAGGTTGATTTAGGTCTGAAACCAGGCAAGGGAAACACACATGACAAAAATAATGCCATATCAATGACAGGAGGATTGAAATTAATTTCTTCTGGCTCAACTGGAAACACCACAAGCTCAGCACCACATGGAGTGTGGATTGATGATTATAACTTGTGGAACATAGCTGGGATGAAGATTTTGAACTGTTACACACAGCAGCAGTGGCAGCGGGCAGAGAGTATTGTACACCACCATGACAACAACGGTGATATGCAGGGTTCAAAGGTCCATACAACATTAAGGCATTCAGATTGTTGCCTCATCTGATGATGATGTTTCATCCATGCGCAAATCTTGTCCATCCTCAATATTTCTTTCTGTCATGATCATGTAGTTAATTTCATTTTTTCATTTTCACTTATGTGCATTTACATTCTTATATTTTTTATTTACTTTATTGTTGAATAATAAAGAAGGGCTCTGTCTCATTACTGTGAACTGACTATTATCCTCAGCCTGGAAGTGCTACAATGCAACTTTACAACAGGCGGGTGTGCATCAATACACTGCACATGCCACTGAAAATTAGAGTGTGACTTTGTGTGCACCAATGCAACTGGTTCTGAGTTCTGACACAAGGATTCGCAAAACAACAATACACAGAATATCTGAGCTCTGACTCGCTCTCTCTCTCTCTCTCTCTCTCTCTCTCTCTCTCTTTCTCTCTCTCTCTCTCTCTTTCTCTCTCTCTCGCTCTCTCAGCTAAGAGCAGTGTATGACACATTCATCAACATTTCACAAAATGACAACCAGGCAGTGGCAGGTTATATCAGCTGTTGCTAATTAACATTAATTCTGTGTGGAGCTTGATGACAGGCCAAAATGAAACTTGCTAATTTGTGAAGGAAGATGCCGTAAAAAAACAGCTTGCACTGCTCCAGTCTTGAACAATATATTCAAGTGTTAGGGGGCAAAATCAGAATAAATAAATCTCTGGCATTTATAGATAATAAGTCTTCTTTTATATTGTGGGGGCAAAATAAACCAATGCATTTCAGAAGCTGAAGGGAATTGTAATAAATTGCGATTTATGCAGCTTTGGATTGCGCTTAAGATAGCTTCTCGCTGAAACGCATTTGTTTTTTTGTCCACAATAAGTAATATGACTAGTTATCGGTAAGTACTGAGCTAGACAGTCTTCCAAGGGCTGACAAACTCAGAATGAGACTCAGAACTCAACTATCTTTCTTTAGAATCGCTACAACAGTTTGCCTACATTAACAATACATACTGTTGCTTCAATCATCCACCTTAATGCATGCACACTGGTTTGTCTCCATTTTCTATGTCCTTTCTATTTTCTCTCTACAACTAATGTTATCTGCTTTCTTCCTCAGGCAGTGCGTTTACATGACACTCGAGAAAACCGAATTACTGGGTTAGTCCGACTATGATCAGATTTTTAAGATGCATGCACCTTAGTCTGACTTAAATCGGACCGGATCGGATTTCTGATAGTTGGATTAAAACACCTAGATTATTCGATTGATAGTCGCATTACTCCTGCATGTATACGTTCCATTAGATTGGATCTGATTTTGCATTCTGCACAGGCTCGAGATTTTTTTCCCGGGGCCGTGAGCCGGAATTAGAAGGATGGCGGCGGCGGCGTCTTTCCTCCAAAATAACCGCATGCAAGAGCTCCTTTGTGCATCTAGTTTGTGTAATTATCATGTACACTATATACGAAATGTACAAAGATGTAGCTTCGTCTCCGTCTTTGTACGCCATCTTTCTCAAATGCCGAAGCAGAGTTTGTTGTTGCTGTGACATAAAGAGGTCAGCTGGAAGTGGCTCTATTACAACCAGATGAAATGGGTACAGCACCACCTATCGTACTGGGGTATGACATGCTTCGGGCATTAATTCGATGTATATGTTTACATGCAGTTGTCTGATTGAGTAGCATTGTCGACCTATGGCTGTTATCCGATCAGGCTTTGCATGTAAACATACTGAGTGTTAAGTCGATGAAAAAACACACCTTGCTTTGAGGATTTTTTTCATCTGCAATCATGTAGTCATAGCAGCAGATGAACCATGTCTGGAGAAAGGTTGTTGTTCATTATGTAGCTGAACAAAACCACTGAGCACCGAATGACATCACACAACCAAGGGGGGAACAGCAAGGGGGGATTGTCCACTAGGTCAGTGATAATAACGTTGTTCTCACTGGCTGATTGAAAAATAAATGCGTCGCCAAATATATTTTGGCAGCCTTCAATACACCTGGGAGGCTCGCCAGTGTAAAGTCTATCTGTGGGAAACACTTTAATTAGAACAGCCAGCCATTTCATATTATCCCTCTTTAGTAAATAATATGTGCAGCCTCTTTTAAAGACTGAAAGGAGAATAAGAAGTATTGCAGAGCTGACTGGTATGATGATGGCATACCAGATCAGTTTGTACAAGAGCTCTTTTACAAAAGCAAAAAAATCATAAAACATTGTACAGCTCCCAGTGGTACATGGTTCAATTGTAACTGTACTTCAACTTGAGTGCAGGAACAGGAAGTAGCAGCAGTGTTTTTTTCTGCCCTGTGTGAACTGATTTCACTTTTCAGTTTGTTTACATTGTTACCAGCCCTCTTGACAGATTTACCTCTGAGTTCAATACCTCTGAGTCAAGCTTATGTCAGAATGAGTGTTCCCCTCTTCCGAATTATATTTCAGGAGTTCTTAAACATTTCCGCAAAACACAAAATGTGTCATCTTGGCCTTATCGAGACACACAGTCACATGTGGTCGAGTCATGAGGGGATCTGACGGAAACTGACTTCATGTGTCTTCAAGTAATTCCACTCTTTTTGCTTCACAAAAGATAACATGTCTTAGTTTTGGCAGAGTTTGAATGGTAGACACTGTAAGTCTTTTTGTGCAATCAATATGGATAGGCTACATAAACTAAAGAAACCAAAGACAGACACAAACAAAAAAAACAAAGACAAAATAGTAATTCAAGCATTCATCATTTTTGCTGTGTCATATTTAAGATGCCAGCATAATTATGTGTGTTTCAGGTGTTTAACAACCATATCAATCAGTGGCAAATTTAGAAGATTGGACACTGCATGAGATTTCCATTGAATCCCATTAGAATATAGAGCATTTGTCAAAGGGACAGTCAACGAACGTCTGATACACCTGACACTTGTAGCATACACTACTGCTTGATAATAAGGGTTAATTTATCACTGGTGATTAATAATACACTTGTAAATGGGGCACCGTCTCCGTTGTTTAGTTCTTGGAATAATCCGTAGGAAATCATTCCAAACACCAAATTGTACAAGTTTGACTTGAAAACTTTTATTCAATTTCAAATTAATTTATTCAGTCTCAATATTCTGAAGCAGTGACTTCTTTGCATGTATCCATCGGTTCTCCACATTAAAATTAATTTCCAGACAAAGACAAATGATTATATATGTTTATTGACTAACTAATTTGGGGTAAAATAAATGAAATGACAATTTAGACGAACAACAGCTAACTGAAAACGTAAGCACTGTATAAGCAAAGTAATAAAGTTATGTGACCGTCGGCAGATAGTAAAGTTAAAGGGTCGGGTTTTATATATATTAAATATTACAGGAGTAATTTTAAATACTAATGAACCCTTATCTCAATTCCCTTAAGTTCATAAGATAGAAGTCAGAACTTAGACAGAAGTCAGAACTTTAGACACCACCCATTCTCACATGTGTGGATCCAACTGTATGAAGACGTTTAGTCTGTTTTTGTCTGGGAGGCAGGAGGTCCTGAAGCTTGGTTTCCTCGAGTGTTCTGGGTTGGACTGTGGCACGGCGCGTTGGTCCAATAGCCAGAGGGAAGGCCGGTACTCTGTTGAGGGACTCTTGGTCCTAAGGCCCAGCGGGGTTTCCGCCTTGGGAGTGCTGGGGGCAGAGTCGGTCTTGGCTGGGAGTACACAAAGTCTCTTTTGTTGGAGACTCCTTGCAAGGCTTCTGAAGCAGACAATGACTGCAACGTTCTTCATCAAATGATCACAATCTTGAAAAAGACTTTTTCTTTGTTGTTTCAAGTGGTGGTTCTTAAGCTCTGATTCTTAAACTAATTCAACTTTTTCTGGATCAGGCGGTGATACTTTAACTGTATATTAAAATCAAAAGAAAATAATTTCTTTCTATTAAAAACTTGGATAAAGTAAAGCACTTAAAGTAGTGATTCAGTTCGCTTTTCTTAGAGCTTGTTGCAAAAATAAAAGTAAAGATTACTTTAAAAATAAAAATAAAATAAAAGAAGAGAGAAGAGAAGAGAAGACAGGAGAGAGAAAAAGTGAAGAGAGAAGTCAGGAGAAGAAGCAGGGAGAGAGGAGAAGAGGCAGGGAGAGAAGAGAAGAGATGAGAGGAGCAGAGAGTTTTATGACCTGCAGCAGATGGACCACAAGGGGGCCAGCTGAGTGTCCCAACTTCTGTGATCTGAGTTTAGGCTCCCAAAAGTTTAATTTAACTACACTATTGTGTTTAATGTTTCGAAATTATGTTTAACCTTCCCACAAACTTCACCATCTTAAAAGTCGAATGTTTGTCTTTGTGAAAAGATGCAACATGAGTATGATCACTTATCATTCAAAGGAATTATAACCTGATTAAGACATACAACAATAAAGTATACAATACACAGTAGGACCAAGGACTTATACATATGCCTTGTAGTTCTATCTCCACAAAACATATCAGACATTTAACTTGTAACTAACACAAGTATTACACAAGGAATAATGATCTGCAAGTCTTTCCTCCATCACCAACAGGAGGGGCTGGTTTCTCCCCAAACCAAGCTGATTAAGCAATAACTTCATTTTGGCTAAACAATGCATTGAGAAACAATCTATTGTATGACCTTCTTATGTTATTTTGGAATCTGCTAAAATTAAGAAAATGAGATGGTAGTTTATTAGTTATTCAGGACGTATTTGAATCTGGATGAGGATAGAGACTCGTGGGATTGAATTGTCAGTCCCAGGAACAACAACCGTCGTAACTTACAATTGGACATATGAGTTGGATGAACACACAGATTAGGTTTCCCACCTAGCCTTCCCCCACTGGAGAATGTTCCAGAGGGAGAGAGATGTAGATTAGTAAGACACCTTAAATCACAACATCCGTGTTAGAAAACAGTCCTCCTTTCTTCTGATGTGGAGAAAAAGACTCTATTGTGCTTGACCTCGTTTGACCTTAGGAAAAAGGGGTTCAGCTTCTTTGGAGGTGGGGGAAAAGACCAGGGCCCGTATTCACAAAGACTTTTAACTTAATGTTAGGAGTACTCCTAAATCGGACTAAACGTTTTTATGTAGGAGTCGTTTCTTAAAAGTAATTCACAAAGCCACTGAGACCTACTTTTAGTTATGAAAACAGTGAGCTCCTAAACGAGAAGTAACTCTCTGTTGCTATGGATGACGTCATTTTACAAGGACGCACTTCGAAGCGGTGACAACGGTGATTGGTTGTTGAGTGACAGGGTAGCCCATTGAAAAGTCATTCAGGCTACGCAATGCATCAAGTGAAAATAAGGAAGTTGCCTACAAGCCCATGACAAAGCCTATGAAAAGATATTGGATTAAGAAATCCAATAATCCCCCCCCCCAAAAAAATTATTACAAATTAGAAGATTGCGTGAAACGTGAATTGTCAATAAAAGCGGCATTTGATTTGCTTGAAAAGCTGCGTCAAACCACTCTCCATTAAAATTCGGGAATCGTGTGTTGATCCGGGTCATTTCGCAATAATATCCAGTATATTGTAACATGCGTGTGTATTGATGGAATGCAATTTTTTCCGATTGACAATTTGCACGGGACTAGTATAACCTGGGGACCTCCAGTAATTTGTAATAATTGCGGAGGTCGTCTGTGATCTTAATCCCGTGCGAATCTGCCATGTCTGTAATTTGTAAAGTAAAAATTCCACTGCAAATTACCTACCCTATTGCACCAAACACAGAGGTCATTTGATAATATTAGTCCCGTGCGATTCGGCATCTCTGTGATGATTTGGGGTCGTTTTTTGTTTTTCTTAAAGTCCTTAAGTCCTAAAGCCAAAAAATGTGTCTTATGAGTTTGTCACACCATAGAAACATGTATCATTGACCACGGAGCCAAATTTGAAAGATTAAAAAAATTGTTAAGTATATAAAATTAGGTCTCAAAATCCTGGAAAAACAAGCACTTCTCTCTGCTGTGAAACGCTGGGGAGCGTGTCAGTTAGAGGCGTTGGAATCATGCCCATGCACGCGCGCGCGGGGGGGCGGTGCTGCGGTGGCTCCTTAAGAGGTGACGGTACACGTCATGTTAATGACGTCTGTGTTTCCCCAGGTGTTCCCCTTGTCTATCTAAACCCACAGACAGTTTATAATCATATGGATGCTGTTATAATGTGTAGTGATTGAGATCCTGACCCACCAAACATCTTGGATAGTGACGAGTGAAGTTTTTCGCGCTAAATGACACAATTATACATTATCACCATCAGTAAACAGGACGCTGTCTGACTCTGTCACTCGCGGGGATGGAGGTTGTTTTCTGGGGGAAAGTTCCCTGAAGTCTCGGTTAGGAGGGCTGGCGGTCGCGGGTGATTTATTTTCGTCATAAACACTCGGTGAGTTAAAGTTTTTGCCGGTGACAAACGCTGTTTTCTGAGCAGAAATGTGATGAGGAGTCGGGAGGACAGGCGGAGGACGGACAGGAGGACAGACGCTTCTCCACATACAGCTGTGGTATTTGTTTTCCTCATATAAGTTGCTAAAGACAGTTACAGTTAGTACGTTACTTTTGTTCGGTCCTGTAACGTTACTTTGTGGGACATTTCTCTGTATTTAGTTGAATGAAGGACCTGTGCAGTTATCAGACTGTCAGACCGACACGCCCTCGCTCCGCGCCTCCGGATTATCCGTTCACACTGGGACGGCTCACCAATAATGCGGCCCTGATACTACCGCCACATACCGCCGTTGGGACCCGCCGTCGGTGGGACCCGCCGTCAGCGGGATGGAGAGGGTCGGCTGCGGCGGCCACATTATGCCATTTTTTTTGTGTTTTCCACACCTTTTTCTGCCTTTTTCCCGGTGGAGAATTATGGAGGCTGCGTTGGGAATTATAAATGAAAGTTTTGACTGCATTTTGGGTGCAAATTCAGGAGGCACATCAGAAGAGCGAAATCTTGAAAGATGATTAGATGAATTACATGCATGGCAGCATGCGTAAGAAACATCTTTCCATCTTTCAACAGGTTTACCAGTTATTATATTAAAGATTTCCATATCTAACCGTTGTGCTGCTCCAGCAAGGGTTATAATATCAGCAAATTCCAAAACACAGACTTCGCTTATCCTGTGCAAATGCGTTGCACGAAACACAGACGTGGTGGGATGATCCCAGGTAATACTAGTCCCGTGCGAAGAGCTGCATTTTCCCCGCAGCCAAATAGCGGAGTGTTGTTAAACATTTTAACAACAGTTGGTTGTGGACGTTATTGCGTCCCTCATCAACGCAACCATAACTTCAGTCCCTTCGCGGTCCATCCAACAGCGTTTTAATAATTCCCTGTCATTTAGCGTCTCCAAAACATTCGGCTGTGACCAGGTCTTAGCGAGTTAGGAGTCCTCTGGACTACTTCTAAGGTCTCCCAGACTTAGGTGCTACTTTTAGGCTTAAAATGTTTTGTGAATAACTCTTATTTTCAAAAATTAGGAGTCCTCAAGATTCTTTGTGAATGCGGGCCCAGATGTGCTTAGTCGTTGTAAATTACTAAAAGATGGTCTCTGGTGATCTGTTTATAGCAAGAAAAACAACATCCTCTCACTCTCTGTGGAGAGAAGAAGATCTTCCAGGTCAGGAGGGGGGGCTTTCAGGCCCATATGCTGGAAGAAGGAGTCGATTTGGGTTAAAGGTAATCATGAAAGAAATGGGACCACGTCAAGATGCAGAGACAAGGCTTGTGTTCCTACACACTGGTACACTGCAACATTTGTGTTTTTTTGGGAACAAATGTAGTTTTGGAGGTGGCAGACGATTGAATTACACAGTCATATCGGTACGACGATGTTTTGCAAGAATCGCCCCTCAGTCAGCTAACGCTACAGATCAGCTATGGAGGACACCATCCTTGTTCATGTCCCGTACTGTCACAAGCATGAGATCTTTTGTCCATGAGTAGATGCAAGCTTTGTTCTGCACTGTGATTACTCAGACTGGCTTTTTCTTCATAACAATAGCAGCCAAATCAAAGTATTAAGAGCCATCTGCCAGGCCAACAGATAGAAAAAAACAAGATTTCTCAGAAACCAGGCTGAAATAATTAAAACTGACAGCAGTAGCACAAACCTACAGGCTTTTTTATGTTGAGTAATAATGAGGATGTTAGTTCAAGAATTTTTTTTTTTTATAGGATTAAGAATTGGTATAAGTACAATCCAGGACAGTGGCCTTCCCCTGTTCACAACTTTATTTTTATTATTTTTTAATTAATCAGTTTCAATCAGGAGAGACTTTCAATCATTCTAAAAGAGTGACAGAACTTTAAGTTGAAGATTGAATGACTTCCCTTGCGGAGCACCGACACTGGTGGTGGTGATGAGGAATGGCTCCCCATGTCAGGAGGACTTCATGCAGCACTTTTGCTCGGGGGGGTTGATTGGAGATGGCCAAGGATTCATGGTTGAGGTGGTAGTGGGGAGAAGGAGGAGGGTCGCGCAGTCTTTACGTTGCTGAGATGACAGCTGAATGACAGCTGAAAGAGAGAACATTTCAAGTTTGACAGTTTACAAATGACTGGCTAGAGGACAATGTGACAGGTTGTGAATGGATGAAGAGGAGAATGAGCTGGAGGAGGTAAGGTATACCAGGAGAATGTGCTTGTGACTTAAGGCATTTACACACTGGTGATGTGACAAATAAATGACTTAAATATGCTCAATACTCACCTGCGAATATGTCACTTCAAAGCTAATTACACCTGCAGCGCAGTTGTGCGATAGCAAGCACCAGTATGCTATTCTTGGACATGGTTACATTATTGCATTAACATTATAGTTACCACGGACCACCTCTACCTGACCGGAGAAAGTAAAGAAAAATCACATTCTCCAGCTCCAGTCCAGTCTGTAGTGATGTATTAATATGTTAAAACCATGTTCAAAACAAACTAGCCATTTGAGGCAGCTTTAGATCAGCTCCCATGTTATGTGAGGTATAATTTGTGAGCCAGTTCAGGCAGATGGCTTGAGCTTCACTGACATGCCCCACCCTCCACCCTCATCGATCACACCCTGTCAATTTGGCAGTCAATTTAAACTGCAAAGATCTCCCATCCCTCCATCTGCTTGCCTCTCTGAGCTCCACCACCACCACAGCATCCACCTATAGGCTCCGACTGGGGAGGGCTCAAGATATTTTGTTCATCTCTCCACAATATCTCTATGTAAACATATCAGCAGTTAGTGATGAGGTTGGAGCCTAAAACTCTAACCATTTCTTTGCTGCTATCATAAACATTTCAAACATGCGAAGTAGTCTGGTGGATCTGAAGACAGCTCAGATGGATATAACAGCTTCCCTTCCCTGTCAGTAAATCCCGGTTACATTGTAATGAATTATTTGCAAGAAAATAATGCATCCAGCCTGTAAAGCCCTTTGGAGGGCCAAAACAAAAAATCCTCACAATTACAATTTTGTCAGTTGACTAAATGATTAAATGTCCATAAGCATCACAATTCTAAACGTAATTGCTTAATAATCGCAGTGATAATAGGTCCTGAAGACGCTATGAGCTAACCAATACTAATGTATATTCTCCATGCTTGTGCCTTGGCCTGTCTGCCTGTGAATGGTGGCAGCAGTCCCCTCACTCTGCTCAACAGGATAAACTGTCCTGTTCTGTTGTATGCTGTCCTCTTCTGTTCAGGCTCACGCTCAAATGACAGGATCGTTATCACAAGGGACAGCAACTTCCGCTGGGGAATATTTGCATGTCAGCCAGCCTGTCTGCCTCTTTCTCTGTCTCAATTTGTCATCCTTTCATTGTCTTATATTCTTGTTTTCTCTGTCCCTCTATTATTCCTCACAGCACACTCTTTCTGTCACTCATTCCAGCACTGTGGGGTGGATGAAAAAAATGGATCAACTGTGATGAACCAAACAGGCCTCCTATATGGAACTGTTAAGGTCTCAAAGGAAAGCAGAAACAAAATGTTTCCAGCACAGATAAACAAACTTAATCTTTCCTGTCACTATAAATATTGGTGTTCTTAGACTCCATGGACAAAGCAAGGAAAACACTACCAAAAAAACCTCCCAGCCTTTGATACTGTAGAAACAGATATCCAGCAGTTTTACATAGGCAACAGCAGCCTATTCACAGTGAAGGTGCTTTCCGACAGTGAGCAGTTGCCGCTGTGTCGGCTGTTGGGCAAAATTGAGGTTCTGTATTTTCAATGGGTGGCAGCAGGGTGCAACTCCCCTGCCAGTAACTCCTGGTGTGATGACCCTGGGCCATATGATGGTACCTGTAGTTTTGGCCTGCTGCTATTTCCCTCTCTGCTCACTGAGAGTTTGGCCTCACCTGCTTGAAAGTCGATGCAGGCTGGTTGGTTCCCACCTTTCAGGCATCAAATCTGTGTTAAGTCTTTCTATGCATGTGTCACTGAGCTAGTACAAGTGTATCTTATTGTAAATTATATTAGTGACAGATACAGCATAGCAAAAGTACTTTACTGTCCTAATATTGTTTTATATTGTTGTTTTATATTTTTTGGCAGCATATCATCATTTGGTATTGTAAAATGTATGATTTAACGATAAAACCTAATGCATTAATTGCCTTGTCTGGTTGTCCTGAAGCCTAGCTTGCCCTTCCACATGCTGTAACGCAGACTCTTATGTTTGTTACAACACATCCTCATACCAAAGTGACTGAATAGGTCACATGCCAATGACTCCCAAACCGACAAGCCTGCCCTGATAAAAACGACCACATAGGTTTAACAATAAAGCAGGTCATTGCGACCTGTATTCACGTTTTCGAAGAAGTCCAGCTTTTGTTGTTTGGGTGGTGGGTCTCTGCTTAACACCACCTGATGGGGCTTGCTCTGTAAAATTAACTGTGCTGTGACTCCAAATTTGACGTCGTGTTTTTGAAGCTTGATAGTACTTTATCGCCAGCACAGAAAGTACAACAAACCTTAGTATTCTCATCTTTAGCTGACACGAACTCAAAATAATGACTGTATTTCCAGCTAGAAAACGCGCATCTCTCTCCTCCCTCCATTGTTGTTTTTGTTTCTGTTGCTGCAAGGTGTAACAGCTGAGTTGTCCTCGGGCTGAAAACATGACATCACTCCCTGAGATGCAAGAAGAAAGCAAAAATATAAATTTTTACGAAGGAAAATGACGAAAATAATAGTAATGCACAGTGACTTGAATAAGTAACTTTAATCTGATAACTGGTTTGGAAATATTAATGCGTTAGATTACTCGTTACTGAAAAAAAGTGGTCAGATTAGACTGGCATCAGTCATAACATAACATACAGTAATTTACTTAGATTTGTTACTTACCTGAACCATTATGTTTTCCAAAAAAGAAAGTAATTTTTTTTTCCCCCCAAACAACTGTGACTACACTGTGAAAATCCGGTCACAGTGATCCGGTATCACGCTGCAAAGGTCATATTTTGGCAGTCTATGTCTTGGGAGATGCTGCCAATCGACCTATTCAGCCATTCAGGTAGGATGTGTTAAAAATGACATTTATCACTGTTCCCAAAACAGCATAACTGTTGCGGCTTACCAGCGACAGGTGTACCAGACCTTCACTGAGCGCTCCCAGTTTGGTTATGTTCAACCCTAGAACACGAGCATCAGGTGATTTTCACCCCCGTGATTGTGCTTGCATGATTTTCATTGTGCTCACATGCTTTTCATTGTGCTACTGCTGTCTGAGTTGCGTGGGTCCTTGGGTAGCTTCAGTCTGCTCACTGACATCATTGAAGGTAGGCGTGTTTCCCTGCTCCCATCCCTGCTTTTTTTTCAATAGGCATGTGTTCGAGTGATTTTCACACAATGTTAGTCTTGGAGGGTAAATATTTTTAACCTACATTATGCATATGTGTTAACTTATTTAGCTGTGTAAGTATGTTAGACCAACTCACAGTTGACTTCACACTGGAAATGAACAGTGTCTTAAGTTATAGTCCTGTGCTCACAACGCAGTGAGTGTGGCCACTACTCCAAATTAGTCTCATAGCCCAGTGCCATTCCTGTGGTTTTTGGCCTTTTGCAAGACTTTCAAGGAAGCCTTGGGTATCCAGCTCTTTAAATGTATACCTCCGTAACATTTATGCATTTACAAAAACACCAGAAAAGTTCAAAATGAATGGCTCAGGTATCCAGACGTTTGTTCCTAGTGTAATTCAAAACAGATCTTTTCGTTAAATCCTCCCCAACTTGTCCCAACTTACGCCCCAGCTAGTGGCATTGGTTTTCCACGTATAAATGTGAAGTCAAGCTTTTGCAAGCTCAATCTAAGATGATCCTGGTGGCGCCATTAGTCTTATTAACAATCACAAACACACTGCCCTTCATGAAATTATTATAATAATTTACAGATATCACATTTTCATTCTTCAGCTACTCTTACACTTACACAGGATCCACATTTACTCAATTTGGAACATTGTTACAGGTTGTTTTCACTGTGCATTTACTGTCTACTATAAACTGCTTTCATGTTAGAAGTAAGGTTGACTTCTCTTGGGACTGTTATTTAACATTATCCTGATTGTCCCATTCAGAGCTTAGGTCGCTAGCTGGTCGTCTAAGCTAGCTTTGTCATTCTCATGCTCCGGTTCTGCTTTTCAATGATCTGGTTCATACATAGTACAAAAAAAAAATCCCTGACACCCAGGTCCTGAACTATCATGCAACTGTGACTATAAGCTAATGTAAACAAGATGCAGGAACATTGTTAGAAACAAATACTACTTTGTGTTCTTGCTAGCATGGAGACACAGCCCCCAAGCTCTCACAGCAGTGTGTGTAAAGGTCAGTATGTTGATGCCAGTAGCCTGGCCAGAAGCCGGCAGCTTAATGACTGTGGTGACCTCCTGCAAGATGGCTGCAAACCAGCTGCTCAGAGACCAGCTGAGGCAGGTCATAAAGCAGTAATGAAACAGTCAAAATTGTCCTTACAATCCACAGTGAAGTCGAACAAAATCATGCCTGTTCAATACTGAAAGATCTGTGCTTTATCTTTAAAGTCTATCGAGACATTGCATATTTTTAGTATCACTAATTTGAATATGAAGTCTGTGAAAACTCCTGAAGGAGTATTTACAGCGTTGTAGTTCTAAGCTGACCAAAGTGGTGTATTTGATAAATTGAGAGTGAAAACATGTTGGACAGAGGCTAGTTTCTGGGTACACAAATTACATTCAATGTCTTTAATCTCCTGCTCCAAAATCAGAGCAGCCTCTTTGATTCTGCTGCTGCCTGAGAAGTTTAGTGTTGGCTAACACCCATATGCAGAGCCTTTTCCCACCACCAGCTTAAGGAGTCAAATTTCCCTATTTCTCTCTCTCTCCCTGCAGTGCCAAGGGAAAACTTAAAATCACTTCTTTTGCAAAAATCAAAACTGTGCCGCAGCTCAACACCAACTAACCAATAAGACTTACTGTCTGGGATAGTTGCCCATAGCAATGTGATGGTCTTTAAAACCAACAGCATATGTGTGTGTGTGTATATATGTATATATATATATATATATATATATATATATATATATATATATATATACATATATATAAACTGCTTACTACTTGAGAGTTGAAAATAAGAAGATATATATCTTGTCTGGCATTGCTGTACTGATCCTCTCTTTGTTGTCCTAACTTGGCCCTGCTGCCTTGCATTGAGTCCTTAACGCTCTATGCGTCGATTTAATCAAACTAAATCTGCGGTTAATCCTAACAGACAGATGGTAAATCTATTGTACATTTCCAGGCACATTGTGTAACACATTGATTGTGCTTGATTCTCAGTAAATGCTCCCTCAGTCTGCTAAAGACCTGGAAGCACTCTAATCCGTGGTGTTTGTTATAGACCCATACCAAACACAGACAAAAGATTAAATTCAAGCCTTAATCTCTGCTCTGACTTATATATGACACCACTTTACTAACTACGCTGTTAAGTTATTTACTCTTAAACTACAAAGAAATTGAAGTAAATCTCTGCAGTGACCATAGAAACATAGCTGTGAGAAAGCCACTTGTCCACATTGGTGTTGTTTTCCTCCAAAGCCACAACATCACTTTTCTGATCAACCCTACAAAAACTAGATGTATGTCAGTGCATTTCATCGAACTAGTTGTATGAGCACTTTCCTGATGACGCATCTGGAGCAATGAAGTTGAGAAAAAGGTTTTCAGGCTGCAGAGCAAACTGTGAAACACATATAAATGTTGCAAAAAATGAATTTATGTCTATTTAGGCTGATTGTTGAACCAAGTTAAATCATTTCCATAGCACCAGAACTGTAAGTAAATGCAGATACAACAAAATGGGTCCAGTTGCTTTCTCGTGCAAGTTTCTTTATATCTTATTACTATTTAAATGATCATTGAAATCAATATAATACATTGATTCACAATATAAAAACCCCTTTAAGCGGACAACTAGAAGTTTCTCCTCCTAACTGGAACCACTGTCAGAAAAATAGCACCGTGGCTACTGCTAGCAGTGTGGCTACTGTCCAAAGACAACAAAAAGAATCCCAGTCTGAACTAGAAACGGAGGTGTCTGCACAGTTACACATTCTGAGCTAAGATTTAACTAGTTTTAACAGTTTGTTTTTCCTTATGGTGAGGTAAGAAATGTGGCCGGTGTGGTGTTTATATGCCCAGGGGCCCCCGAAGCCATTAATCAGCTCTGTGTGTGAAGGGTTAGGGTTAGGGTCACTGAATTTATCTCTCATGCCTGCGGTTTGGAGCTGACTACATTTCCATATAAGCATGGAGAGACAATCCAGTCAATTTTAGGCTGTAAGCTCTCAATCTCTCATCAGCAGTTAGGTAATATACAGAGGATGAGCTATTCCAGATGGAGTGGAGATAGGCCACTCTTCTTTCTTCTATTGGATAGATGGACCCTCATCCACCAAAGTGACCAATTAGAAGAAGTAGGTAGGTGCGGGCGAATGGACTTTAAACAGGCTGCATAGGCAGAGAAAGTTAGGTGGTAATTTGTAGATTTCCTAAGATTGAAGGTTCGAGAGGATTTCTGGTAGAGCAGAGGGCAAAGCACTGGGAATAACTTTACCCTAAATTTGAGAACACCTAGTGCAGCCGCACTGGTTCGGATGCAGGCTTGAGATCTGTTTCAATAAAGATTCCTCTATCATTCCACCCAGCCTTGCCTCTGCAGAATTCTTTCATCTTCAAACTACACACCAACACCTTTGATGAAGACAGCCCAGAAATAACAAAACCTTGATGTCATTGGTATGAAACGGAAGAGTTACAGTTTTACTTAATTGCTAAAACACTAAAACCCACTGGCTGAACAATGTCTGCAGTTGCCTGAACTCATTTAGCTAATTGTGCAGTCTGTTGTCAATACTTTAAACCATTTCACATGGTAAAACACAATTTGCAGATCTCACTTAGGCTTTTCAGCAGAACTCTAAACACATTGTCATTCGCAAAACACATTCTGCACTCTAATGCACATGTCATCCATACTGGTAAACACAAGTGGCAACAATCAAATACAAAAAGAGAACACGTCATTGATTAAACACAACCTCTCAAAACTGATTTCACTTGTTTCAAATCATGTGACACAACCAATATAAGCCAGTTCAGAGAGCAAACAGGTAAATCTTCTGCAAGCCATGGATTTAGCCTGTGGTAATATAGGTGAGGAACCATGTCAGGGCTGGATACGGCACACAAGAGGCTTCTTCCCCCGGTTGCCTCAGGAGGGAAAATATTTCCTGTGATGTGGACGAAGTTCTCTGGCCTGACCCAGCCCAAAGACAAGAAGAAGCACATTGATCACGTGTTTACTCCTTGATTTTTGTATTATATACTGTAGGTACAGCGCATTGTAGGTTGTATACTGTACAATAAACAAATTGTCTGGCCCTGAACATTGTGCTTTTCATTCGTTTACAGTATTGACTGCTCAATAGATTTTGACTGGTTACAGGTTCATGTTGACAAAGAAGAAGAATTACAGTATCACAGGAACAAAGGACAAGTTTGTGAGATGCAGTACAGAGTACAGTACTGTAAAATAGGGGTACAAGGAGGAGGAGAAACAAAAACAATTGCAAAGAGCAAAACAGAGCATAATTTCTGATCAATTTTGAGCTAATTGATTTTAAGGTTCTTTTACTAGTTTTTAAGGGTCTTAACGGTCTTGGGCCTTCTTACCTGTCTGACCTGTTTTTACTCTATCAGCCCCCGCGGACCCTGAGGTCCTCCGGCACCGGCCTTTTGACCATACCGCAGGTTAGTTAAAAAAAACACGGGGAGGCGGCTTTCAGTTTTTATGGGCCCCGACTGTGGAACAGCCTGCCGGAGAGCCTCAGGGTCGCGGAGACTGTTGAGGTTTTTAAAAAGAGGCTCAAGACCCACCTTTTTAACCAGGCTTTTACTTAATTTTCAATTCTTTCTCTTAAAATTCCTTTCTTTTTAATTCCTTTTTACTGTTTTAATCTCTCATGTTTTTTAGCCTCTTTTATGTTTTAGTCTCTTGTGTTTTTAGCTGCTATGCTTTTATGTTTTAGTCTCTTATGTTTTTAGCCGCTATGTTTTTAGGTTTTTAGTCCTCAGTATTTTGATTCTTTATGCTTCTTGCTATTTTAATGTTTTTAGACTGTCAGTTTTTACAGTTTTTCTTGATTGTTTACACACAAAAATTGGTACTTGAGACACAATGACCACAACATGTAACCCATGCACCAACCCCCTGAATCAATTCTGCGAAACTACAAGCACAATTCCTGCTTTACACTCAAATTGCAGTTTTGAAACACACTTTTTTCAAAACACTACACACAATTCTCTGCATTTGGCACAATTTTCATAAAGAAAATCTCT
>CAEMYA010000024.1:296035-369029 GCA_903131615.1 Diplodus sargus
GGGCCTCCTGTCCGCCCGGGTTGGGGTGGTCCCTGTGGCGGCGCTCCCTGCGGCCTTGAACCGGGATCGCTCTCAGTGTGGTTGGCCCCCCCCCCAAAGGTAGCTTCCTCCACGCCTCAGGTCTCACTGCCCAGCCATGTCTCTCCGGTGACAGCCTGTGTATGTGTGAGTGTGAGTGTGCGTGTCTGTGTGTCTGCGTGCGTATGTGTGAGTGTGTGTTTGTGTGTGTATGTATTTGTGTATCTCTCTGTACATGTCTGTGGGGGTGGGAGGGTTGGGTTCTTTTAATTTTCTTCTCTGTTCTCCTTCTCTGTTGTTTTTAATTTCTGTAAGGCACTTTGAGTTGCTCCAATGTATGAAAAGCGCCATACAAATAAAGATTGATTGATTGATTGATTGATACTATGATTTTGCTACTATGAGTTTTCATTCATCAAAAGACAATGACGGAAAAATATGAAATTTGTTTTGAGATTAAAAATGTACTTCACCCTGAGAACTATATGTTTTGAACAACGTGTTTTCTATTTTTTGGTGTGTTGTTTACTGACTGCTTGAGAGTGTATGTCATTCTGATCACTTTGTTTAAGATCTGAGAGCACTGTTTGGTTTTGAGCACAGGTAAATCTATTTTGAGGCTAAAGTTTTATTTTGCACGAGGAGTCAGAGGTTTTGTAAATAGTGCTTGAAGCTGAGATTTTGTGTTTAATGTTTTCAGAAAATGGAGCAAGGTTTCAGAAATTGTGTTTTAGCAATTGAAAAAAACTAAAAAGAATCAATCACTCAATCTTCATTTGTATGGTGTATAATTCACAACAAAAGTCATCTCATGACACTTTCCAAATTGAGCAGGTCTAGAACATACTAATTGATAAATGTATTTACAGAGACCCAACATTTACCCCATGAACAAAAAGAGAGAGTGAGAGAGAGAGGGAGATAGAAGGAAAGGTAGCAAGGGAGGGAGAGAGAGAGAGAGAGAGAGAAAAAGAGAGAGTGGGTTGCTTAATGTGACTTAATGATTTACAGTTTTTGTCTAATGCGTAAACACTAAAAGTGGTTGCTATGCTCAAAACATCATAACCTCTAACTTTGGTGACCATGCACTAAACAAAAGCACCGACCCTGCAAACACAATATATGCTTTGTGCTGTGTTTGAAATTCTCCAACACACTTCTTGCAACTCAACTTACTCCATTATGCTACGTTCTGACCAAACGCAACACAAATTACTCACACGTCTAGATTACATGCAATGTCAATTATAAATCACGATTAGATGTGAATGGAAAACACTGGACTTGTGTGACCGTTGTGTCTCGAAAGCCTATGGGCATTGAAGTTCACACTGACATCATGACGTTGGAGGAGAGGAAAATAATCGGTAATTGTGTTGGTTTGCAGACACCCAAAGCCGGTGGCGTAAGTACTGGTGGTGCAACCAGTGCAGCTTCGCCGGGGTCCATGAAGAAAGAAAAAAAAAACACCTGTCCAGAATTGCGATTTTTTTTTAATGAAATAGCTGGGCGGGTTGGTATGGTAGCGCTGAGGTGTTGGTGTAGGAGGAGAAAATGATAATTTGTCCAATCACCAGGCCAGGTATTCTTTAGGCAGACAAGCCAATGGGCCAATCGTCAGTGCTGAGCACTGTGGGCTGAGCCGATGCATGTCTGTCTCCCCGGGCCGGGAGAGTTATCGTCCCGTATTTACCAAGGCAAGGTACAGCAGAAAAAATAAATAAATAAATAAAAATAAAATAAAAAACGGCCCTCTATTATTGATCAGCCCACTGTGAGAAATCCTGGTACTCCCCATGGTCAGTCCACCCCTGCAATAGCAGTTCTCTCCAGTGGCTGTGCGTGTGTCCAAGCTTGTGTATGTGTGTGCGTGCCTGCAGTGCACACAAGCGTGCGTTTGTGTTTCGGGCGGGGGTGGGGGGCACAAAAAAAATATTTGCACCGGGGCCTATCACCATGATGTTACGCTACTGCCTAAAGCTGTACAATAACACATCTACTCGTAGAAAGTAGAAAGCTAGAAAGTTAGAAAGTAAGACTACCTGGTAATATGTACATACATATTACAATACAGCACAACATTGCTCTTAATGACCTGAACTCCAATCAGGGAACAAGCAATTTAAAAGTTATGAATTCAAATCCTTTTTATTGCATTCTGATCCCTTAGAAATCTCTTCATTGCAGGTTCATACTGATGTGGTTTATGTTATTATATTAATATATTTATTTTTTTCACGTTTGGTCTGAATGCAGACTCAGAATGGTACGTTTAAGCAAATCAGTTTGCTATTTAAAAGGTATCTTAGCTAATCACCTGGAATTGATTTATGATATCTAGGGATAACAAATTGGGATACTCAAATCGATAACTAAAGGAGTCTAGCTGTGGCAGAGAGTACATAGGGTATGGTGAGTCCTACAGTGTTACCAAACCAGAGGGCACTGACTGCAGCCTTTGTAGAAATACACAGGCAAACTGCACATACTTAATTCAGACTTTAATTTTACGGCCTACATTTTATAAATTCTGCAAATTAAAAACAGTGTTAAAATCACATTTCTGTGAGACATTTTACTACCTGCTGGACAGAGTGCTGACCTGTAGCAGGCGTTTCTTTACTGATTTACTGCTTCTTGAGTGGGGATGCATGTAAATAGTGATGTGATATCATAAGAAACCATGGTCTCGTATGAGTCCGGTGAGCTTTTGATGTGGTGTTGAGTGATACCGACCAAAGGAGTTAGGATACTGGCTAAGTGCTTGGATATGTTATAGGTAACTGAGTTGATACTGCTGCTGAAGGCTCTTCGTGGTGCCCCTTCCTTATGTATCTCATCGTTGAGAGCATGTGTGAGCTCTGAATTTCAGAGTCGTTAGGGCCACTTGTGGGTCGTTAACCCAACCGGCCTTCATGTGGGTTGCCAGGGCCAGGCAAGCCCAGGTGTGAATGGTTGTTAAGCTGTCTGGGGAGGAAACTCTGCATTGTAGGTGGGTCATAAGTGTGATAAGTAATGTTGTGACGTCTGTTCAAAAACGGTTGTTCCAGTTTGACATAGATGGATTCTTTTACTCCTCTTTTAAGGCACCCACACACCGCCCAGACGTCCAACTGCCTTATCCGACCACTCTCCGACCACTCTGTTGCCTCTCATCTGACCCGTTCGGCACAAAAGTTACATTGAAACACACCACTTCGACGTGCTGCCTACTCCACAGCAGCGTGTATGTTCTGCGCTTGCGTGAGATGCAATAAGCGGCTGGCGCTTGTGTTGTGAGTTGTAAACGAGAGGCTTCTGCACGCAACTCTCTTTACTTTTGCTCAAAACGAAACTTAAAGCGAAACTCTCGAAACTCTTGGGCACATTCCTTTTGAACGGGAGAGTTAGGGGCATGACACGCTAGCATCAAAATCGCAAAAAGAAGGTTTTTGAACTACTCGCGTTAGCTGCTGCATCTCCTGCGTGTTGCCGTCATTCCAGGCAAAAAGTGTCCACCCCCGAGTGCGACCTGAGAGGCACGGTTAAGGAGCGGTTTACCATGAATCTCCTGCCTGTCAGGTCGCACTCGGGGATCGACACTTTTTGCCTGCCCTGACGGCGACACGCAGGAGATGCAGCAGCTAACGTGAGTAGTTCAAAAACCTTCTTTTTCATAAACTATGTGTACACAAACAATGTTCTCAATGCTCGTGTTCATGAGTAGAGACCCTGATGATGCTACGAGCAAAGTTTCATGTTGTGTCGAGCCTTCTTACTGTTCTAAAAATAGCGATTTTGGTGCTAGCTCGTCTCTCCAAATGCTTCAGACGTCCAATGGTTGGGCCTGTGTGTTGCTGCCTTTAAACCATCAAGACCCGCAAGTGGCCCTAATGACTCTAAAACTCAGAGCTCACTTGTGCATAAAAAAGTTGTGAAGCAGGAGAATTGTGCAAGTCTCCTGAAAAGAAGTTAAACCCTTAAATTGGTGCAGAGATATTTTACTGCTCATTTGAAGATAATTTTTTGGATTAAGTATTATATTTTGTGGACATTTTATTTTTGGAAGATTTGGAAGATTTCTCAAGTGGACTCATTCCCTTTCGGTTGTGTGCAGCCAACAAGGTTTATTTCTGTTATGTTGTATCGTGTGTATGTGTTAAAATTCTGTATTTCTATTTTGAACAAGTATGTCTTAATTTTGCATGCTGTGTATTTAAACAGTTTGATGGTGATTTATGGTGGTTTATGAGGAAGGAGGAGAATAAAGTCATCTGTAACTGAAGAACTGTGGTCCCATGTATTTCCTGGAGGGAGTGATAAGGCGTACAGAGTATTGGTAGTACCAATATTTTGGAATCAATCCACCCCTACTGTATTTATTGACACAAATGTCACACTAAAATATTACATTATAAATTGTATTAATACAGTAACACCAGTAACATATATATATATATATATATATATATATATATATATATATATATATATAAATATATATATATATAAAAATATAAATAAAAATACACCGCTTTGTTCGCTTATGCTTTGGGCCGGCTCTGCCTGCAGTATAATACACCATACCCTTCCTTATTTTGTGAAGACATGTCAAAGTTTGAGCTTTCCAAAAGTGCTGCAGTTGTGGTTCCAGATATGACCTGATTAACACTGCTAAATACATGACTTTGTGTGATCAGTGGTGACATAACACAACACAACAACAAATCGCTGGGAGCAATTCCACATTGAATCAGCTGAATAACAAAGGTTTCTATTAGAATTTCGCCACTGCTTCATTTTTAGAGAAAGAATATGACAGATTGCCAGCTTCCAATTTGGTTCTCAAATGCACCTAACATAAACTAACATCATCCCTCTGCCTTCATCTAAAACTATGACATTCGAACATTGTGGTTGGAGAGATAAAGGCACTGCTGTTAAAGTAACTAAGACTGAGTCTGATATTGCTTCTCAGTAAGTCTTTTCTAAATGTTTCTATGTACCACGCATACAGTACATCCCGACTCCCTGTTATGATATGACACCATTTCAAAATGAAGCGGCCACATTCTGTAGATAGTGTGTTTGCCTGCAAATCAACAAACCATTAATTTGTACAACTGTTGCCTCCTACAGTGATGAGTAAAAGCGGCCAGGATTCTAAGTTGACCTTTGCGCCCTTTACTGTATTTAATCCCCTCTCTCTTTAGCTACTACGTAGATAGAGGTGGTGTCTGATTTCATGGCTGTCAAGGTGAGGATGACTTTCATGTAGAGTTGATGATCGGGTTTCCTGTAAGATTCGAACACCTACCTTTCTTTGGCCCATTCAGTACAAATGAAGGCAAACCTGATGTACTTGCTGTGGTCCAATTTGTGCTTTCAGCAGGTCAGATCAACAAAGTATTGTCCAGAAGAGTCTTTGAACAAAGGCCTGCTATAATGATGCTATGGCAGCTATGGTAACCTCTTAAGGAACTGTCATTGTTTTCAAATGAACTGTCATTTTGTGAGATCGTTTTAAAAAACTGTGTGGAGGATTCATGGAATGCCCTTCTAAGCCTGCAGCCTCCACCTCCATCCATGGATGGATGGATGGAGGATTCATGTCAAAAGGTGGCATATGGACAAAACACAGAAATTGCTTATGGACAAAAATATTCTGATTTATATCAGTCACATCCTATGCCAGTATCCCTTTATGAATCCCAATCAACTCAAAACATGGTGCACCTTTTAAAGACTTCACGTAAGGCACATAGATGCCTTTTAAATAGTCAGTGAAGCGGCCCTGATTAATATGCATTCACACTGACGGCATGAAGATTATCACAGAAAACGCAGTGAAAAGGGGCAAAGCGGAATTTCACAGTGTTAATTCAAATGTCTTGCTGTTGAGGTTGAGACAAGAAAAAGATGCTGTTTGGTGGAGACAGTGTGGACATTACAAATGCAAAGAATGCATTGAGTCACAAAATGTAACTGTGCTAAGGTGCAGGGGAACGATGACACGCAGCTGTTATATCCTCCAGTTGATGGGGTCAGAGTTTCCATGGTGGACAGCACTTCTCCTGGCAAGTTTCTATTTTTCATAAATCCCAAACTTTGCCACTATAAATGAGGCCCAAGATGATCACGTGATTTTAGCTGCCTCACAAGGTAAGCAGCCAGGGATCATTCCCCTTGTTGAGCCCCTGACCCATTCAGCCTCTTTGACTTGTTCAAATGTTCTGTCAAGCATCATATGCTTGATGATTCCTTAAGTCCTCTCTTTAGAAATGACTCTGACAGTATCCAACACCACAGCACCTGACGTTAGTCTGACATGTTGCTTTTGCAAAGCCAATTGCTTTCTACGAAGAAGGCTTAGGGGGGTTTGAGGCACTGTACATATGCTTTGGCACAGGTCTAATGAACCTACTTTTTCATGGTCTGTGCACTGGTGGCAGCACCTCCAATTTTTCATATCACTGATGAATGCCAACTTATCAGTGAACTTGCCAAATGGTTAAACAATTTAGTGTATGGCACTTGACAGTAGGTAAGCTATTTCCCCGTTGTTGCCATCTTTTTGGAATACATTTTTAATGAGTTTTGTTTCTTTTTGGGAACAATAATCAAAAAACAACTTTGAGAGTTCACACTGAGGGCGAACATCAATCGGAAGAGAACAGACACATATGTTCTCTCTACTCCAAACAGCTTCTCTGCTTTCCCATTCCTATTTTTTTCTCATTTCCCCTGTCATCTCATTCATTCCACACTGAACCTCTCATCTCATCCCTCTGTCCCTTTCTCTATGCTCTTTGCTTTCACAACCTTCCATTTCTCCCCTGCTATATGTGCCTCTTTCATACCGTGTCCTCACTCCCCCTGCTGTGGACACACTGGGCAAAGCCTGCACATAGATGCAGATACAACAAGGGCAGGACAGCCATGCTGCACTCAATTGCATTTTTAATAAATGTATTTCTCAATGGAGAGTATACCAATCAATAAACCAAAATCCCAGCTTTTGCATCAAGACATTTCCAAGAACTCCAACCCACACTACCCTTTCTGCAGCACAATTTATTCTGCACTTATTTAGACAAACGATGATGCTGATTATTGGCTCATTGTAGAGTATCTAATTTGTTATTGTTGAATGATTTTTTTAAAAACATAGCCCACCTTATATTTAATTATTTATGTATTATTTGGTTACATAGCAACATTACGAAGCATCATGACTGGAAATATCACAAACTGTCATGGTTTGTGCACGGCCCAGGATAGGAAGACTCTGCAGCGGATGGACAGTTGATGCCTGGTACAAGATACAGAAGTAAACGCTGCCATACTACCAGACTACAATTTTACCAACATAATGTCAAAAATATCAAGCGTTATTGCCACTAATATGGCCAGAAAATGTTGTTTAAAAATACCCAGTGGTATGGCGTTTTCAGATTTTGAAATGCCGTCTTGAAAAGTTGTCGCTGACACATCGCCATCAAACCCTCCTCCTGATTTGAAAATCAGCTCATATGTATGTAATCAGACCACAATATTGACACATATTATAGACATCTAGATGTAAATGTGGAAGGGTGGAATGACAGCACTTTTGGTTGTCACTGTTTTTATTAGGTTGAAGAACAAGACAACACCATTCTCACTACGTTCAGTTTCCAGTGCAGACGTATAATGGTTTGTCTATCCCCTTTTGTCCCCATTCATCTTGATTTCTCAGAACCCTGATTTCCAACTCCTGTTGTTCTACTCTCTCCCCTCTCACAGGGTGGCATGGCAGCTCTCAGGTTAGCTCAACTGCCTCAGGGCAAAAAGGTCCCACATTTGAACCACGGATGTCCCAGATCCCAGGAGTTAGCTTGTGATTCCTTTGCATGCGGGGGTTCTTCCTTGCACTCTTTCTTCCCATCATCAAATACCTGTGTTAGACTTAATACTTCTCCATTATAGGAACTACAGGGAAATGACAAAACGATATGCTCATTGATCAGAGTCGAAGCCACCAGGTTCCTTTAATGATCCAGCCATAACACCACTCTATTCGAACCCGGTTGAGTCCTCAGCAATCGACCCCCTTTTCATCCCTTTCCTCAACCCCAATCATCCCCTAAACACAACACTCATCCTATCTATCTCAAATCTTCTAGCAATTTCAAATGATCAACTGTAACGCTACACAATGGCGAGGCCTCTGTCACGGAATCATGGGGCTGCCCGATAGCCAGTACATTCCGAGCAACCTTCAAAAAAATTGTATAGGGGAAGAAAAGGACAGTTGCTCTCACAGACTCTGTATGATTTATTTTATGATGTTTTGTTAAGGATGTTAGGACGTGTAATGTAGTCAGGGCTATCCAGCAATTTTTCAGTGCTGTATGCCTTCAAAATGCTGCAACACTGGTGAATATGTAATGTGACCTTGTCTATTCTTGGTCGGAGGTAATGAATGAGCTGGCCAAGTGAGCTTTGGAAAGCAATATGAGGAATCAATTATTTTTGTATTTTTCTGCAAACTGTCGTGTGAAACTGACTAGCTGTATAAGACCTGAGTTTCAGATTTTTCTGCCACGATGCTGCTGTTGATACAGTTATAATCAACCACCTTATGAGAACAACTCATTTTTACTCAGCCTCTCTCAGTCAAGGTCAAACAAGCTCTAAGTTTTGCATTTCAATGTCCGTCTCACACTGTCTCCACACATGAATCATTTCTCTGGATACATTTGTAATAACGCAATTTGAAAGTAATTTTCAAACCCCCAAATCTACGCCATTATTGATGGTGGTGTCAAATGACCTGCGGGTACACAAGCACGAAGACTGCACGTACACACACGTGCCAGTCGATTTCACCAATTCTACCTCATTAATTCAAACAGTCTGACTTTCTAAACATCATAAATCACTTGCAAGACTAGCAGCCCAACCCCTCTCACCTTTTCTCTCCCTCCCACTTTCTTTTAACCTTATCTTCCCTCCATCTCACCCTGTATGTCATCTATTCCCTCTTCAATCACTCTCTGATTTTTTTTTCTCTCTTCCCCTTGCTTCTTTGGGAGGTCCAGAAAGTTTGTAGTATGCAGTCTAAATAGTGCTCTGATGGATTGGCTGTCTTCCACAGGCCTGAAGATTAGCCCAAGGGCAAACCCACTCCTGTTTCCTAGGTGCCATGCTGAAGATGAATAACTGTTTATTAACCTGATGCAGAGTGAATCCTTCCACACCTTATTATAGGGGAGAAGAAAAAAAGAAAACACAGGCTGCTCAAGTTGGCCGATGTGGCACACTCTCTCCCCGCCTCCCTGTCTGTGTCACTCCTCCTGTCTCTCTCTCTGTTCCTCTCCAGCAGATAAACCAGCAGCCTGATGTAATGTGACAGTGTGCGTTTGCTTCTTGTTTGCTCTCTGACAACCCAGGAAATTGGCTTTTCATCTTACAAAAACCACTGCACTCCTTATATTAGAGGACATTCATCTTATTATGAGGGGCCGAGGGTAATTGGAAGTTTGTGCATCCATTTAATGGCAATGTACTGAGGACTGACTTTATGAATGTCTTTTTTTTCAGTCGCATTTCTTCTATAGACAGGTGGTGTACAAGCGAAACAAGTGCACCAGGCAACCTTCTTCTTATTACCTCAGCTAAGGAGGTTGTGTATGTTTTCACCTGTGTCCATTGGTTGGTTGATTTGTCAGCAGGACTGCATAACACATGATTCCTTTTACTATATATTTATACACACTAGTCCTTAACAGAGATTTCCAGTCTTCTGACACTTTGGACTAATCACAGTCACTGTGTGATAAACGTAATGTAAACAATTCGATGGTGGTAGCAGTAACTTACCAATGTGACTTTCACGGGCGCAGCAAATATTTCCATGGTAACAGTGAGCTCCACATATCAGAGACATCGCTGTTACACTTGAGAGTGGGGTAGAGTGTAGTTTTTTCCATGCAATTGTGAATAGGACATGTTTTTCTTAAAATTTCTGGAACCTCGCTTACCAGTTTTATTAAGGTCAGTTATGTTTGGAAAATTCTCTGCCTTTGACAAAAGGGCAAGAAATGTGTAGATCTTTATATAATTAATACGTGCCATTTGTGCCATTTAAAATTTCTAGGATACTAAACTATATATTTCACTTATATGTTACCATAGGTACTCAAAAAATAGCCCAAGTGGGCTCCACTCTGGCTTAACAGGTTAAAACACCTGCAGCCAGTGAAATGACTACATGGTAGATGAGTGTAACTTAATAAGCACTGACCTCGAGGCAAAAGAAAGGTTTGAAATCGGATAGGATAGGGAAACAATATCAATTTGCCTAAATGTCACCCACATTTTTTAAGTTTTAAATTTGATGTATGTTTTAGATGAAGAACCCTTGCACAAAGTAACTTTGGACAAATTTTCTACACACACCAATCAGACAACCAAAATACGGATATTTAGTAGTACGACACAGTATGAAAAACAATCGATACCTATACATGTGTTTTGCAAATGACCCTGCAGAACAATTCATGTGATTATAGAAAATGTTGCATCACCAAATGGAAATGACAGCAGGGCAGTCTCCCAGTAATGAGACCAAAGACTGTAATTGGCAAGACCAGTTGCCAATTTTAGGATTTTGTTATCTTAAAACTTGAATTTAACCTTGATGTTTAAAATACTGTGAAGTCAGATACAGTGGCTGTGTTCCCCTTAATATTACAGTGAAATATCAGTTGCAACAACATTATCTCCACCCTCCACCTGCTGGCAGTTGTGCTGCAACTTTATGTAAGTAAATACTGAAAGAAAATGTCTTCACCTCAAATAAACTGTTCTGTGATATATATATATATATATATCAATAATAACCAAAATGTTGTAAAAGTGAGAAACAAGAAGGATCCCAGATAGATAAACCACTTTGTTTTTACTTAAGCAAGCTGAGCACAGAAGAACTGCTGAAAATGACATACAAGGTTTACTGACTTTCAGTGAGAAATTAGTGAAGTAAATGTAGAATCATATCAAGTATCATAAGTGGTAAGTTTGCAGCTCTCAAGAGTACCATCATCACCCTGCAAAAGCTCCTGTCGCCGCGGTAACCAGCAGCTGACGTTGGACCCACTTGTGAAAAATAAACTGATTTCATTGACCTGAGACTAAACCAAACTATTGAAAACCTTTTTAACCCATAATAAAATCAACAAGGCTCTATGAGTTACTGAGAGTTTGTATAGAAGGATTCTGCAGAACAATTACAGTATGCTAGTACTGGTGTGCACTGTGAATAGTGACTCAAAGTTTCACAACACCAAATCAAAACAGGTAAATGCAGAAAATGTGACTGGCATTTACATGGAAAAGCTACATTACCACTGGAGAATGTGTCTGCTGTTCTGTCTTGGTAGAAATATTGAAATATAAAAAGCAATACAGCCTTTGTTGGGAAATCAAACACAGAAACTAAATGTGCTTCTTATCTTAACATTGACTCTCCATATAAGGCATGAGTTTGTCTTGTTATAAACATTTTTTTGGTCTTTGCACTGGGTTATCTAAAAAGCAATGTGCACTTGTCCACACCTTGGGTTAGATGGAGCGTTATTTACAGCGCTATATCCGCAGACCTTTTGTTACCACATCAGAAGATTTCTTTATGATTTCAGCTCAGAAAAATAACTCAACATTTAAGATAGTTTGCCATTCAGTTTGCCGCTGTGTTCACCGTCTTTTGGTTTAGACACACCACCAAGGACAGAACATCACTAACAGGCTTCTCACTCGGATGTTAAGCATAGATACTTACAAGTTTTTCAAATGCCAGATAAAATGGAAGGCAGGGATTAAAAAGAAATATTCAAAGACAGTAACAGGGTTCAGGATTATCAAATGTTTTAACTTTTAAGCATAACATAACAACTCATTCACCACATATATAATATTATCCCATTTTCCCTTCCCACCAGATTGTTCTGTAGCCAAAGAAAATAGGGTTAGAAAAGGGGAAATCCTCTTCCATTAACTCGTTTTTTGAAGACCCCTTAAGAGTTCCTCTTTACATATCAAAATCACCTCTATCTTTGCAAGGCAGAGGTCTTAGGTATACTTAATGACATCGGCTCTCTGAGGTTCCAAATCATAAAATCTATCAGTGTCGGTTCATCCAGTCGCACAGTTCGCCTAAAGCAGGGCAGTAATAGCAAAAGTAAGCCTCCAGGCTAGTCGTTAGAGCCTCTGAAAGCGAGTCCACGGATTAGCTGTTCTCCAAGTAGTCTGCAACACGACTCCAATGTTCATCAAAGGGCTCTGGCAGCAATTTAACATAAAAATGTGACACCAGAAACCAAGCCAAGAGTGAGCATAAGAAAAGCCCAGCAGTCAGCCTTTAGAGTTGTGGGTTCTATATATTCATTTGGGTCCCCC
The DNA here is from genome assembly GCA_903131615.1 of Diplodus sargus. Lineage (NCBI taxonomy): Eukaryota > Metazoa > Chordata > Actinopteri > Spariformes > Sparidae > Diplodus > Diplodus sargus. Next base: position 308,474 of record CAEMYA010000024.1, read on the forward strand.
CCCCCAACCTGTCTCTGGTTGTCCCTGAAGCAGCAACTCCAATTTCTGTGTGTAGAATCACTCCTGACTTGTGAGCTAGCTGCACAGCTGGGCAAGCTCAGGTTCAGGAGAAGCATTGGGAAGCTTGGAGTTGAAGATCTGCAGAGAGTCCTTGATGCGTGCCGCCTCTCCAGCTGACAGCTTGAGCCGGTGACGCAACAGACAAGAAAACAGGTCGAGCGGCTGTGGTGCCGGTGGAGACAGGCGGTTAATCCGGTCTCTCATCTCCAACAACATGAGAAAGGCAGCGTCCTGTGTACCCTGCGTGTAGGGGTAGTCCAGCTGGAGAATCAGATCCTTGATGCCCTCGGGGTCAAAGTGCATGCTGTATCCAAACACCTTCAGTGTGTTGATCTTCATGTACCCCAAGTTGGATGTCTGGTCATCCAAGTCCAACGGTTCATAGAAGAGTGTTTCATTCACTGTTGGATCATCTGTGACTATGCGACTTCGCAGATAGATGTGCACCGTTTCAAAGAAAGACTTCCACTTGTTGCCCAGATGGAGTGTCCAGTTGTAACACTGTGCCGTGACGACAGCGTCCAGTCGAGTTCTCTCCCAGTCAGGGAAGTCAGGCTGGTTTACAGGCATGAACCAACTCTCTGAGTGACTCCCTCCAAAAGGATTCACGTAAATGGCAGGCACAGGCTCCAGCGTTGAATTCTTAGTTGAACATATCTGGAAAGAAATGCCCATCAGCATGTGGATGAGATTGGACTTGTTTTTGTTACTCTTGAGTGTCAGCAACATCCTCTTCCTCCAGGCAGGGTTGAACCAGCTTCCAAGACGGACGTCGTTGCTGATGTAGATGGCGTGGACCTCTATTCTGCTGTCCAGTCGCTGAAGCAGGTACTTCACCTAAGGAGGAATGAATAAACTGTGAGATCACATTCACTCTTACAGGTAGGCAAATGTCCTCAAACAATACAGTATATGCTCTCTTCACATGTATGGCTGCCATTTTGTGACACAAGCTTTCTGTTGTAGGTTTTCTGTTGCAAAAAGCTGGGACATTTTACAAGAGGCTGATTTACAGACTTATTTTTAAGACTTTACTGAAGTTTATGTGTAAATATGTCGGAGTGCCTTATATTTGTTATAGAAAAATACATAAAATATGATATATTTTTAAAGCAAAATAGTAACATCATCCAAATGGAATTAATTACAAAAATGTCAGGCAGAAAAAGCAGATCTAAAATGTAGTACTTTAAATGTCCATATGTATTTGTTACTTTTCAAGGCAATTGTAGATTTGTTTGCAGTGTTGTAGCATCTCAGTAGACCTACAATACAAACATTTAATTTTAATTTGTGTTGTATTTTTATATATATATGTATATATATATATATACATATATATATATATATATAATTTTTCAAGGGTGATATTCAGGTACTATATACTCAACAATGTTCTAGTGTTTTAGTAATTTTAATAAAAAAATTACGTCTTTAATGCACTGTTATCATTGTTATGGAGGTAAGTTCTATGCATCAAGAAACCTGTATCAAAGCGTCTTTTTAATTGTGTCATGACCTTTAGTGTAACCGCGTTACTGTACCATTTGCTCAACTAACTAATGCAATGCATGTACAAGAATCTCTGAGAACCTCAGCATCAGGCATGTCCAAGTCCAAGTTCAGATAGTGGTCCAAGGATGCTGCAATGCTCGGCCGGCAGGAACCAAGATGGAGGAGGTTGCCATGGTGACAGGCCCCGCAGCGTGTAGCGTTGTCAGTGGCACAGGAGGAGCAAGAGGTGGATGAGGTGCCCACAATGCAGGGAATGACTCCCTGGCAGGTGGGCTGCTCCACAGGGCATATACAGCCCCGCACCTCCTCAGAGAAGGAGCCCAGTACTCCGTGGTCATTACAGTAGAGCAGAGACTGGGCCCTGCTCAACCAGAAACCAACAGGCCTGCAGAGGGGAGAGACAGAGTAGGTAACTGATTATTTAGTCATTCCAGTGGACTGGAAACCAGGGGCAGACTAGCCATCTGGATGTTCTGGAGAATACCAGAACGGCCGGTGCAGCAGGACGGCCGCCGACCTCTGCGCAGCCGTCACAGTTTTTTTTTTCTCTTGCTTGTAATCGACTGTTGTTCCATGTCCAGACCGATAGGTGGCAACCAGGGACAGACTGGCCATTGGGCAATGTGGGCAAATGTCGCTGCAGCCGCCTGGTGATGTGCCCGCTCGCCGGCCGACTGACCAATCACAGAGCGGCCCCAAGCTCATTTCTACCAGCCGTTTCAAGAATCAATGAGAGTATCACAGTCATGGTTACCTTCTACAGTTGCAAACTTTTCTATCACTCTGCATTCTTTTGTAGCGAAATGTCTTATTCAGATATTCAAAAACGTGCATGGTTTGAAATAAAACAAATCTACCTGCATTTTTTTATTTGAATAGTTGTTTGCAAAAGTTAAAATGAAGCAATGCCTTCTGGGAATTTCAAGACTGAATCGAGTAGACCGTCTAGTGTGGTTGTTGGAAGTTGGAGGTTGGAAGTTTACTGAGTTTAAGCTAGCAAAAAAGTTAATCGAGGCATCAAGAGGAGAAAAAGAGAGAAATCTCAGAGAGCATATAGATAGATATGGATGACTGCGTGACGGTAAGACACTTTTTTATTATGGAGCGGCTGGCTCTGATGATTTGTTAATGTGTTTTATGTATCGTTGTGTAGTTGTTAGTGGCCTGGGAATTTACGTTTACTATCACCGGGGCTATCAAAAGTGCCTGTTCTTTACATGCGTCAAAATTTGCGCATGCGCATGCGCATGCGCGCGCACAGCCCCCCTCCATATATATATATATATATATATATATTTGTCTGTAAAAAGTCAATGAACCGTGAACATGGTTGCTATAAGGAAACAATGCAGTATTCTTTGATTGGGTTGATTAGATTTCAGGGGGGAGCTTGTTAAAGGAGCACTATGTAGTATGGAGAAGAAATTCAAAATCAGAATTGTAATATTTAATATAATAATACAAACTCTGAATTTTCTTTTGTAATAACTGAATAAGCAAGCTATTCTCAGCAGACAGTGTTTGAAGCCAGAAAGGTGACAAGGTAACATAGTATGAAATTCTGTTAACCTTTAAGGCCAGTTTTTTTTATTCAGCTTATTCATTCATAAAAAATTAAGAGTTTATTTGAACAAATTGCCAAGTCTTTCTTGAGGGTCCATGAAGTTTCCTTTCTTATGATCAGAAAATAACTCATCTGTGTCTCCCCTTTACTTGGCTCTTCCTCAGTTGCCTAGCACAGAAAACTCATTAGAGGCTTTAGCTCTGTGATGGGAACAGTGGCCTTAGCTTTCTACTCTGCCACCAGCATTTGGTTTCAGTTGATTGTTCTGTTGCTGTAAGAAACACCAACAATTTCACAGAGAATGTAGTTTGAATCTTCATTAAGAAATAATTACATCACACGAGTCCCTTAAAACCAAGATTGTCGTATTAACATTTGTATTTGTGTACACATTTAACAAAAGAGCTTTTAAGGGGTAAGTAGACACTCTGGGTCCAGTCTTTATGCTAAACTAGACTAACCTCCGCCCGGCTTTATATGCAAGGACATGAGAGTGGCTTCAATATAAGATATATAAGCAAAAAGGCAGATTTCATAAATAGAACCAATATTTGAGTTTTTTGCATGGTAGGCATCTTCTGTTTAAGCCGACCGGGTGTACCGGTGTCGAGTGGAAGCAAATCTAAATCTTCGTTAATCATCCTTCAAAAACATTAAGTCAGTCATCCACCGCAGTTCTCAAAAAAACCCTGTCATACAACACTTAATTGAGTTTGTAATACTGTTCAAGGGTATAATTCTTCCATTTGGTTGACTGGCAGTTGTTATACAGTATGGGCATATGGGATGAAAGCCCAGGAAGGCAGGAGAAAATAGGATGTCCAACTGAGATTATGAGATCATGCTATATCATGGAAAGATGAAGGTACCAGAGCAGACTTGGTAAATATTTAACGTAAAAAAAGAAACATGCAGAAGAAAAGACTTGAACTGCACCATGGTATCAATATGTCATTTGCCATTGATTGCTGAAGGCCAAACAAAGCTAACATCTGTTTATGATTAGCCTATCTTCATTGTTTTAAAAATGTTGTAGCGGCACACGGATCAGTCCAAAACGACCAATACACTTATTTTGAGAATATAAGGATCCATGATAATGGCAAATCACATGGTACTGAATAATTTCACTGAAGTTGTACTTTTAGCTCTGTGCAAAGATGAAAACTGACTAACGAAAAGATGTTATGACCTTCTTTCGCAACAGCATTCAAAGAGCTAAGCACCTGTCTTCCACTAAATGTATTTTATAATAGAGCAGAATCAAGCAGTTGCCTGATAACAAAAATCAAATCCTGCACAGCTCCATTAAGTTGCTCAAGAAGTCAAGAGAAATAGAGCAACACCAGGATGTAAACCCTCAAAACAAATCTTGTCCAACTCTCACCCAATAAGTTCCAGCCAGAGGCAGAAATTAAATCAGTTCACACTGAAGCACTCACCATCACCCAACAGGTGATGTTTGAGTCTGAGGATAAAGCAGACTAACCCCCATAACAAGAGTTGCATCATAAGTATAATGGAAAATCCTACCATAGACCATTTTCACTGGGTAGCCATTAATCCAATTTTAAAATCAACTGTTGTTGTTCTGTTAATGCTTTACGAAAAATAAACAACATCTCGAGTAGTTGCCAAGCCATAAATAACAAGACGAGGTCAAAACCTCAAAACCTTGTGCTAAATTAGTTACCGGGGTAGTTAGTGGTACAGTTTAAGATGTGAATTTCTGGATCTGCTCATGTGCAAATAAAAGTCAGAATATTCCTTTGTCAGCATGCTTTCATTTAGGAATGAGGAGTTATTACATTCATGAGGTACATTCATAGATTTCTTTGTTTGTATATTGAAATCTTTGTTAAGACGTGTCGGTTAAGAAATATGCATTGCTGAGGTATACTGGTGACCACATTTCCATTTAAGCTTAACCATTCCCCATTACACATCTCATGTTTCCCTGATCTTATTTCAATAGTATTCATAATTTCTAGGGATGTCCAGATCAGGTTTTTTTGCCCCAGAGTCTGAATCCGAGTCATCTGATTTTGAGTATCTGCCAAAACCGAGTCCAGATCCGTACTTCTATAATATAATACGCAGTTGCGCTAATGCGTAGGGAAACAGAGTCTACGGTCTGTGTCTATGTCCGAAATTGTTAAGTTTTGTTTTTATCGAAAGTAAACCTCTCGCCCAGCAACTGGGTCTCGCACTGTATTTGAATTTATGTGTCATCAAAGAACATGTTACAATTATTTAGCTTAAGACAGTGCTTTGAGAGTGCTTTGCATTCAATTGTGTAATTTTCATACTGCGCCTCTGCTAGCAAACAATGAAATGCAGTACACTTCAATATCCATGTCACAACAATTGACAATTAGTTGTCCCCATGACTTTTTCAGTGTGCATTTTATTATATTTAATTTAATTTCTATGTTTGTTTCGCTTTTTTTTACTCATCTCTAAATATTTTGTACTTCAAGAAAATATCTTCTTTTCAGATTTTCTGAGAAGAAATAGGTAAAGAATTCAAAAGTAAAGTTCAAAGTGGGTGGTAAAAAACAAGTTTTATTAAAAAAGGTTGGATAAGGGCGTTAAATAATGATATCCTGATATTACACTAATGTTTAAACTGCATTTGTCCCATTTTTCATTGTTGAACATCTAATTCACGGTATACTCCATATTTTTTAACAAAATGGGATTATCTATCCACGGCAATTTGACACCTTTTTCCTGTAGAAGATGGGTGTTTGGTGTGTCATGGAGATGAAAAAGGCAGACATACATAAATTACCATCCACTTTGGAGCGGTAACAGCAGCAACAAGTTCAGACTGAAAATTGGCTCTGCAGAGATTCTATCCCCAGGCTAAGTTCAGGAAATCACACACAACATTGCCCAAATGCTCCAGCAATTCCTTCCCCCCAGGCCTGTGTAAATAGACAAAAATGAATGATGATAAAACAAATGGATTTGTGCAGAAGGAAATAGAGCGCTTTTGCAGCTGAGCAGCCCCTGATAACTTGTTGTTGCTGGTACGAACTGGGTTAAGACTTTGAGTGACAGAGGCGAGACGTAGAGAGAGAGTGAGGCGACAGGAAGGTGACTGAGGGAGAGAAATAAAGACAGAAAGTGAGGCAGCGTGCGAGGGGGGGGGCCAATGGAGTGATGGGTGGAGGGTAAGAACTGTCAGGGAAAAAAAGTCCTCTGTAAACAAGTGCTGAGCTGTCAGACCTGGAGATGACTTGATTACAGCATGCCACCACACGACATACTTTACCCAACAAAGACCTCCACCACCTGTAACTAGACCCTTCATCTCTATCACACGCTCCCCTTCTTTCCCTCTTGTACTGCTCCCGTCATCTTTATTTCTCCTGTGTTTTCTCTCTCTAGCTGTTCACATCTCTTACTCAAGTCCCCTCCCTCTCTTAACACCTGCTTTTCACAAGCCTTTTTTCATTTTTCCCTTAGGCATGGCAACAGAATGTAATGACAGCTGAGTGAGGCTCAAGAGGGTATTTGGCTCAGAAGTCAACCACAGGTGTAACTTTCATTCAGGCAAAGGGAGTCAGTTAGCCTGCCAAATTATTAGGAGATGGTAGTTTTCAACAGCGATGTTGCTCTTTTCTTTGTCTGTTCAGCACAAACACCTGTACGTGTGTGCGTAAAAAAAACAAAAAAACCTAGCCCTATATCCCTGGGAATTACATTTATATTGGACAATTCTGCTGGAAGCCCTCCAAATCAAACAAATTAATCTGTTTTTCCATGGCCTGTAAAATGACACACACAAGTAAGCTCTGTTCTTACGCCCTTGTCAGAAGGATGACATATTTGTTCCTCACGAAGTAAAATAAATAAAAGAATCAGTTTTATGATGACAATGCTATGTTCTGTCCATTCTCACTCCAAACACATCCCAGCCTGGTCAGTGACCCTATGCTTATTTGTCACTGTAGGTAGCCCTCTTGCATCACTTGGTGAAGAGCCCCTGTAGTGCAGTAGCATAAAAAGCAAGAAAAGTCAATGTCAGGGGTGGTCAGGGGGTCAGATGGGTCGAACAACAGGATTTCCCCACAGAGACTGGGGTTCACATGCCGTGTATGACCACAGGCAAGACTGATTTGTTCTTTAAGTTATGTTACATGAGTAAGTTAACATACGTAAATTACATAACACAAGTTACGTATGTGACATGACTGAACTTGGAAGGCAATGCGCAGAGGGGGCAGCTAAGGGTACTTGGGTTCATGCCCCTTTACCGCTGATGTCCACAGTGGCCTTTTGTCAAGGTGTATTTTATTACTAGTAGCGGTAGTTCTGTTAAATAATTTGTCTAAATTGTAGGAAATAGTTATCCATTTGTTTGGCTAGTTTGGAGAACAGAATAGCATTCTTTGCAACCAATTGTGTGCCATAAAGGATTTCTATATATTCCCTTTAAATTAGTCTTTTTGTAGTAGAAAGCATTATATTTGAGAAAAATAGGCCAAAAACATTCAATACTCTTAAAGCATGCATAAATCTAGATTTCTAATATAAAGTTCTTTAAGATACTGTAGATCACTGTGTCATCAGTAATTAACTTTGCAACTTGCACACTTCACAACTGTGTGTATTTTTTATTTAGATTTTTTTATCATGAAATCTCATTCAGCGGTGCAGAAATGCTTCGTAAAGAGAGGGGATTAAAACAGAAAGAAATTAAGCTGGACCAAGCAAATGTTTTAGGTTTCTGTTTGAAAAATGAGTTACACACACAATCTGTTATCAAACTAGGTGTCAATTAATTTTCTTTTGATCAACTGATCAATTCATTGTTTCATCTACAGGTCTGTGTGCCCCTTTTAACTTTGATCACCTGCCCCTCTGAAGGGTTCTGCATGACCCTAGAACTTGCTCCAGAATTCCACTGTGTTATACATGTGTTATAAAAACAACAACAAACAGACAAAAGTTTGGTGTTCCTAACTGACGGCTTGGAAGAACGGTGGACTGGCTTGGATTTGTCTTTTTATTGAGATTCTTGTGCTGGCTAGTTTATTTTGAAAACGAACTGGATGTTTTGATGTTGTTTCAGTGGGGGTCTGGAATACCCTTCTAAGCCTGCTGCCTTCATGACCTGACCCCGAATAAGCCGAAAGAAATGGATGGATGAATAACTAAGTAGTTTTGGTGCCTTAAACTAACCAAACCGCAACTATTTCATAATGTTGATGACAATCCACAAGTCATAACATGTCATATTCTGAGAAATGTTTTTCCGAAAGCTATATTTTGAAAGCCTATGCTAAAGTTTGAAGCTTAAGGCCACTGACTAAGCTGCAGTATTTGACGAGTTAGGAGTGAGAACTTGTTGCTGTGGTTAGGGTTTGTAAAGGCTTAGGCACAACAACAACATGGTTAAGTTCAGGGCAAGATAATGATTTGGGTTAAAATATTTACTGTATTCAAGTTATGTCATGGTTAAAATAATAAACACGTAAGGTTCAACGATGATTGTAGACAAAAGAACAACACTGCCTGTTGGTTGGAAACAGGAAATGAACAACAGTCTCATTTGATGGTCAGATGTTTTGCTTCTGGTCTACTGACCACTCAAAGCACTTGACAACACATGCCACAATCACCCATTCAAACACACACTCATACAGTGATGGCTAAGGCTACTATTCAAGGTGCCGACCTGCTTTCTATCCAAAGCACCCCACAATATTTCTATGCTGAGCCATTCGCACACTCACACAAATGGAACAGCCATTGGGAGCAATTTGGTGTTCAGTATCTTTCCCAGGGACACTGGAACATGCTACTTCAACAACCAACCTTCTGATCAGTGGATGAACCACTCTACCTTCTGAGCCACAGCCACACAAATATTATATAGAAAGGCCAAAAGTAAGGGCTGCATTTTGCTGGAAAAGAAATTGTCTTTATGAAGTGTCATCTAACCCTGTTGGGAGGCCAAATGATAACAGCTGTTCTGAAAGGCCACTCTGAAAGGCAAAGTGAAAAACTGCTCCACATAGAGAGAGGAGGGATGTGATGTTTACACGTAGGAATAAAGCTGACCATTGTCAGACTTTGTGCGTCAGTCTCTCCTCTGAGACATTTTCAAGTTTTGCGCTATTTGTGTTATATTGTGGAAAGTATGAAGGAACACTGCTCATGGGTTTGCTCATATAAACTCCAGATAAAATCCACAGAGGGTCCAGAGACTGTCAAAAGTTGCTATTTCACACATGTAGCTAACAACAGGAGAATGCCCATGCCAGACATAGTTTCATTTACTGGAAATACTTGGTTCAGGGACTGTGGGTCCCTGAACCCAACCCCTGTGGATGTTAGCCTACAACAAATGCAAAAGTTTTCAGTTCTCAGTGACTCTTTACAGTCTCTATACAGATTATGCTTTTAGAAAATGCTGATGATTCTAACTTTTGTACAGTTGTTGCAAGGTCACATTATTAACACTGTGTGTGGTGAATATAATCCATTCAGTTAAGCGCTGCGTACATCTATCTACATAGTAGTACACTCATGATGCCCAACAGCTTTATACAGTAATAAATATTTACCTATGTACAATCTTTTGTCAGCAGAGGCAACCCAATGCTGAAAAAGCTGACAACATAATGCCATTGATCTACAAATACACATTTTGGAGAGAGATCAGCTTAATCACTGGCATAATTCCCACCTTCCTGTGTGTATAACTTTTGGACTTTTTAAAAGCTGGAATCTTTCCAGCTCTGGGTTTTCCTCTTGTTGAGGGGCTGTTAGAGAGCCCGTAGTCCAGTAATGACAAATTATGCTTTCTCCGTTTAGTTGTTTTTTTTCTGTGAGTGTATCCTACTAGTTACCTTTCTCTGGGCAGACTGATGCGAGGTTGTTTCGGGCAGCGTTTGCTCAGGGTGAACAGTTTCCTGACAATCTTCTGGGCCTTGCCCAGAACCAGGGCAGTGCTTGACTCCAGCTGGGCGTAGCGCTTCAGGAGGGACAAGTCAGCTGACCACAACTTGCTGATAATGGACACATTCAAGAACCGGTCAGTGGGCAAGCGCTTCAGGAAGGCTTTGAATTCATCTGCAAGGAGTTCAAAAGAGACAAGAAGGGGAGAGAAGGAGGAGAACACAAAGGTGGAGAAAGAGAAAACAGAACAACATTAGACACACACCTGAGTACTTTATTTGCTAACAACACCATTATATCCCTTGCAGCATGCATAGATAATGATTGAGGAGCTGGGGGAGTTTCATGTGTCATTAGAACACAAAAAAGCTGTTAACTTCTAATGAATTGCCATTACAGAGTAAACACCTGTGCTACAATCTGCAGTTCTACTCATTCACCTCACCATTAGAAGCTCATCGTTTTCATAGCGGCACCATTTGCAACATTGTCATTTAGAAAGAATAGTTATCTGATGATTGACAGCATGGTGCCACGCACAGATGGGCAGTTTCAGTTATGTTGTAATCTTTTCTTTTAAAGCCAAAACAAGTTGAGAGAAAATCCATAATCACAAACTGAATGGACCAATAAAAGCATGTGGTAAAATGGTGAGAGCCTCCCCTCTCACTCTGTGGTGTTCCCCTCTAAAATGCAAATGGATAAAAAACTGTTGGGAATGTCATTCACAGCAAATTCTGCAGCTGTCACAGCAAGTTTGTGTCAAAACCAAACAACGAAAAAAAGCTAGGTTTAATGTCAATACATCTTTTGGTTTCAGCTGTTGAAGGATCATTTCAAACACACCTTACATAACCTCTGCCACCTCCAACAATATGTCACTCAAAACCATGAAGCATCTGAATTGGTTTTATTTGCAATGGCAGAAAGCATAGACATAACATAATTTAGTTGTTTCCTGATTGTAAGTGAAGAGGACAATTTGTGTGAATTTTTTTGTCTGCCGTTTGTCTTCTGCTACGCACCTGTCAGTCAAACAAATTTCATATCATGCTGAAGTCAAACTGCTGTTAAAACACAGTTTTTTTTCTTTTTTCTGACAGTTCTCCTTAAGTCAGTAGGTCCCCAATTATTGAATAGTTTATGTAAAATAATGTGTTAAAGGGGCACACACTGTTGACATCCTCAGGGTTGTTTTCTTTTGGCCTTAGGAAGCTCCCTTCAGCGCAACAGGAGTCATTATGGAGTGGCATTCCTGATAATAATGGAGTGTTCCTCCACACAACTGGGAATGTACTGAATGTGTTTCTCCCTATGTGTCTTGCTAGGATCTCAACTGTATCATCCATTTGGACTATTATGGACTATGTGGCCTTGATACCTGATGTTGCATAATACACATTTTGGCTAACTTGACTTGACTATCTGATTACTTGGTGACCATAACTGAAGGTGATTCAGGTGCTAAAGCTAATCTGAGCTGCTGAGTTTGGAGTGAGAATGTTTGGAGGAACATTGTGTGGAGCGACATACTGTAGCTTTCTGAGAGCATCATGTAGGTTGCTGTCCTGTAATTTTTGCTAAATGGTAATTCGTTTGGGACATCGTGCCAAATATGTCTGTGAAATATGCTTTTATTTGAATTTCATGCATGAAGTAAACTTCAGCACGTAGTACAAGTTTGTTGTCCTGAGCAACAATCTGAGAACGTGAGCGTGGTTTATACTGGCCTCGTGCTGCCTCTTATAGGTACCTTCACTACAGCACCTGTGCTGTTGTTGTAGACACACAGACACCTACAGCCCCGGCCAATTTAAGGAGAGAATTGAATGGTGCTATTACATCAAATGGTTATTATTTCATAAGTGTGTGTATGTGTGTGTGGAGAATTTCCAACATGAAAAGACTGGGCATGGTTGGAGTAAATTACACTGAGAGTGATATCGGCACAGAAGGTACGGCTCGTACTGTGTGTTAGCATTCCACCGCTGCGGTCATTGTACTCCCATTACAAACCAGTGGGCAAATGTTATGCCAGTATCAAGCCCCTGGGAAACTTGAACCTATTATTTTTTTTTCTTCCCAAAGCCAGCTAAGTGAGACCTTCTAGGATTGTTCTGGGTCTGCTGGAGAATCATATTCCCATGTGCTGTTGTTGGCAGAGAGACAGCCAGCAAATCAGCAGCCAAGTCGACCTGAGCTGAGCCCAACTGATGAGACTCAAGCCTATTACAGCGCTCAGTGATCCCAAATGACACAACGGTCTGTCTCTCTCCATCCTTCTCTTTGCGTGTGTCTGCCTCTATGCCTTGGTGTGATCTTTCTCCTCTGGACTAGCGAGTCAGCGCTGTTTCATTCTCTCCCTTGAGGTTTCTGTCTTTGCGTGTTCCTGTCTGTTTCTGCATCTCTTGTTACACTCAGCTTCATCTCCTCTTCCTGTAGCCTCCCCTTTGCTTCCTCTCTGTGCTGACATGAGCCCAAATTAGAAGTGCAACATTAACTTCGTTATTGCTGGGTACATTCCTCAGTTGGTCTGTTTTTAGTACTCATTTCATGCAACCTCTAGTGATCTTTATGAAGAATTGAAAGCTACATTGAGCTGAATGTCAATGGAAAAATCTCTCTTTCGTCAGCTGTTCTTACAGGCGAAAAAGCAGCAGCCATAGCCACAATCACATGAAAAGCTACAGCCAACAAGGAGTCTGTCAGTGCTTAATCCTGGGAAAGTCACATCATGCTATAAGAAATGGTGTGGTCACATCAAGTGGCTGCAGTCAGAGCTCAATCCTAGTCCTACAGTCGTCCAGTACATGCATGTATCCTCTGTGCATGGGTAAAACTCCACCAGAAATGAGGAAAAGTACTATATATTGTGGCAGTACATTGCTGACAATGAAGTAAAGTATTCCATTCTCTAACTTTTATCGAAAGTGGATACAGACAACTTTTCCTCACACTTTTTTCAAATGGTATCATTGTCAACCCCTTCGCTGGAATAAATGTTAGCTAGATCTGTTTCTGCTAAACTGACAAATCAAATTTGGAAATGTTTTTATCTTGGTTTAATTTTTTTGCTCAGTGATTTTTGATTTTCGATTTCTCTTCTGTCACAAGGCAGTACTTGCGGTCTGGTTAGGTTTAAGCACAAAAACTACTTGGTTTGAGTTAGAAAAACATAATGGTCGGGCTTAACATATGTTTGCAACCCTGTTTGGGTCGTATTGGATGGAGATGGTACGCCTTCCCATGAAAACATTGTATCTGCTGTTTTCATATATACAACATGGCTGCTTTCGAGTTTACAATTAATAACGAAGAGAATCTTTAGTCAGAACTCAAAACTTAACATGAAGAGAAAAATCAATAAATGAATAAATAAATAACGGATAAATACCCTCAAAAAGAAAGAGGGGAATAAAAATAGAATCGAGTTATAACTCTTTCTAGTAGGTGAGATACTAAAATTCACATTCATTTATAAATATTCAATACAGTCACTTATCTGTGTGTACATACATACATACACACTTGTACACATATGCCTTTTCTGTATTAGTACACACACTGAAAAAACGATATACACCCATATGTGTATATACACATATGTACAAGTATTCACATCTACTTACACTACAAACGCACACATTCACACCTAAGTGGAAATGCTAATTATAAGGAGTGATTAGTTAGAGATACACAAGTTACATATAGTTATCATAGTCATCATCCATACTACACCTTCTCTCAAACACATCCTCCATATTTTTTTTATTTCATGAGTCACAAATTTTACTTCTTCAGTCATACTTTTCCAATTTATTAAATCTGCCTAAGTGCTGTGATTCTCAAAATTCTGAATCGTTATTTTTCATCATGACTTAGAACAGCTGTAGGTTTTCACAGCATGATATGTTCTGCTTTTAAGAAAGAGTTTTTTTTCCTCTATCAACCTTAAAACCTCTAACCAATATGTATTTAATACTTTGCATGAGTAGAAGATATGTAACTAATCTGCATTACTTTCACCACAATTCTGCAGCACTGAGACCTTGAGAAAAAACATTTCTGGGGTCAAGAATCTTCTGAGCTAATTCTCAAGTGAATAACAAGGAATGGGCAGTTTTCTGAATTTCATAAACATTCCCTTCTTCATCTGTTATTTGTATTCAAAATGCTTCTTCACATTTTTTCTTCATTATGTTGGTTGTTGTTTCTGGTTAACCTTGAAGGATTTTATACACTTTGCCCATCGTACCTTTAAGTCTTCCATTATAGTTATTCATCATTTATTTCAGAAGAGGATGCATGGCCTCTATGTCCTTCATCTGTTTACTTTTTAATCAACTTTTTATTTGTAGATATCTATAAAGCTTCTGTATGTTATAATGTAAGAAATATTTTCAAAGGAGTCCATCTTACCAGTTCATTTACAGCTCGAACTGCGGTCAGCTGTTTGGCAGCCTTGTTGGCTTCTAATAACACCACCATCCCCTCCACTTCCTGATGTGGCAGGTGGCTGATGAGCATATAATGTGAATGTGATATGCCACATTTGCTAAAAATGCTGTCTTTGAACATAGTTGTGGTTTGCAGAAGTATTAATGTGAACATTATATCCTGGTGACTGGGCTGATTATTGTTGTCCCATAGGCAACAGGATCACGTTCCACTTTCTTAGAGTATGTTCTAGTCTGAAATGGAGACATAAAAAGCAGAAAGAAATGGTGCCAGACTACTTTCATTTTCCTGGGAGATTTTGAGCCCAGCAGCTAGCAAAATTAAAAGCAGGGTTTATGACCAATCTTAATTAATGCGGTGTCAAAATTCTACAGCAATTTTTTCGCTTAATTATGATACATAGAAAAATGTGAAAAAAAAAAAAAACTTCTCCAGTTGAGAAGAAGCAGCCTCAATACAGGTCTACTTAGTAAGACAATATATTCTTGATTCATTCCCCACACTTCAAATACTAGCCCTTTTTAGATAGAAAAGGTGGCACATTTGCTCCAAGGTAAGGGCAGCAATTTGCCGGCCCGTCTTTCTAAAATCGAGGCGTAATATTCCTCCTTTCCAAAAGCCGCCTCTGAGGTAGGCGTAAACATGTGACGTGACGTGAAGCTGGAAGTTGGGCTGTGAACGGTGACATAGAATTTGTCTTCAAAATAAGAGCTTTACATTGTACCCCACTGGAGTTTATAACTGGGTTCTTAGCGGGGGGCTTTTAATTTGAAAGTAGTGACCATCCTTAGCTTTTCCGACATAACATCAAGCTAACACAACAAAACAGCTACAGAGACCGAGGCTCCTGGATCTCTGTTCAGTTGTTCACCTTAATGTACGCGGATGAAATGAAGAACTGACTGCTGTGATCAGCTGTTTTTTGGTTTTAAAACTCCTTGGTTGTGGGTCGCACAACAGTACAGGTCATTGACACCTCCGCCCACCTCACCCATGGGCCGGCACATTTCCGCCTCAGTTTTAGATAGCAGTCGAGGCAGAAATAAGTGTACCCTCTTTGGCGGCTTTGTGCTCTGTCTAAAAACGGCTACTGACACTTTGAGACTGTGATCAGGTCGATTGCCATCCAAAAGATACTCAAAAATCAACTTTCTTGCAAAGTTGACCTTTAATGTAAGGTAAGGTTAGTATCCTCCCTAAACACACGGTTGAATATAGCATTTTGTAATGGATAGATGATCAAACGCTGTTTTGATGTTAACATCTTAATTAGCTGATTAAACCTCCTAATCATTTGCTTCTATTGTTAAAATGTTTTGAAAATCCACTAATCATAAAAACAGAGCTGTGCCCTGTGTGCCTCTAGCTTGTTGTATGATATCCTTAAGCTGCTTGTTCTAATTCTGCACCATTACCTCAAATATAAACCTCTAGGTGTCCTGTGCTTAGAGCGATTTTCCTAAAATAAGCCTTGCATAAATGAAAACTTCGCCCCAATTTAAAATAAGCTTACTTTGTGTAGTTCAACATTGTTTGGTAGCAAAACACAAGTTTGGTTAATGAGGGCAGACTTGGGCATCAATTTAAATCCTGCGGTAACAAACTAAGTCAAAATCCACACAGAATGTAGCTGTTATTGTTGAATGTAAATATTGAAACACAACCTGTTATCCACAACTACTGTTGTCTGACTGATTCCAGTGTGGCTCCCGAGACAGCCTGTTACCTCATCTGAAAGCCTCTCATTAACAGTCAGCTCATTAGAATATCCCATGTGACTTGTATTTTTCTTCCTCCGCTCAGACACATGCCGCGAGTCACACTGTGACCATTAGCCAGTGAGATCAATGGCTCCGTTCACCTCAACCCACTCCTTCCCTCCGTTTTGCATCTCTCCTCCTGTATCACTCCATCAATGATTAACTCACACAGTGGCACACACAACCACCTTTATTCCTCATCCACCCATCGACCTCCCCCCATTTCTTCATCTGTTTTTTCTGTTTTCAAATCGTCCACTCCTTGAACACTCCCTCAGCATTATACCGTCCTAGCCTCTCTCACCCCTCTCTCTGTCTCCTGTCACACTCTCAGTAGTAATCATTAGCACTGCCATCGCGCTGGAGGGATTTGTCTGTCTGTTTTCCTCCTTTTCCCTGACATTTATGACTCCATGTCAAAAATTTATGGACAATTTGGCTCACTCAAAATCTATCAGATAAAGAGGCCGGGGGTTGTTTTCCATAATGGCCGACCGCACGGCCCCGAAATCTCCATCTCTGCACAGAGTAAGTGATTCATGACATCATCAAGCAGAGACGACAGCTAAGTGACTGGCTGGCTGTGGCCTGTTCATTTAACTCCTGACAAGGACATGGGATATTAAAAGTCAGAGCTGGGATCTGAAGAGCCCAATCTACCATGTGCTGTACAGTGTGGTGGAAAGTGAAGTCAGTAGAACTCAAAGTGTTAACTGCTTTTCGGTTTAAGTCAAGTTAGTAGTATGACTCCGGAGAGGACAATGTTGGTCAGCCATTTTTAAAAAATAGAGTGAAGTCAGGTGACCTTGATATACAGTAGAGCAATATAGTTCATGTAGAAACAAGGTCAGACATTAAAATAAAGCCTCAACACATGCGTGTTTGACTGATGACCTGTGACTGGGCCGTACGCCACATCTTGGGAAATGTCACCGGCAATTGGCTTTACCCCCAGCAACCCTCTAAGGATGAGAGGGTATAGCTAATTGATGGATGGATGGATGGGTGGATGGTTGATCCATAACCTTAACCAAGCGTTGTTTTTTAAAAAAAAAATCATTTTAACCATAACGACTTCGGTAGAGATGAAGCATTTTGTCATCTAATTTGAGACACTTGCCATAGGCATCAATTCAAATGACATACAAAGGGGCAGGTTGTGAAGTTTTTAACTACTGATGAAGTCTTAAGGATCAAGGCCCTCAGTGTAGGTGCCAGACATGTGGACTCAAATGACAGTGACTTGACACAGTGAATCCAGTCAACACGAGGCACTGTTTTGATGACCCACGACCCGACTTGACAGAACCGAAATTACTTGGACCTGGACGTTAAAGAATCATTGCGAGGAAACATTTTATTGATTGAGAAGAAATTAAGCAATAAATAAGCTTTTATTAAGTTATATGTCAATAGCTATTATACAACTTCAATTAATCGTCAAACGTTTTAAACAGGTTAGATAAAAGCTCCTGTAAGCATTGTTGTCACTAGTTAACTTCCTGTCCATTTTGCAGTGAGCAATCCCGTGCCTTCTCTCTACTTCACCATATATACACTGCCATAACTGCCAGCATGGTGTAGAGCTATTGTTTAAGTACTGGAGCCTAAGATGTGTATGGCTGCACATGGTTACGTTATTTCTAAAAGCAACAATGTGAAGTTAGTTTTCATCTTATCCATTTATTTAACTAGGGAATTGGGCTTCTACATTTATCCCCATGAATGCTGCACAAAGCCTGGCTTGGGACATTTTTGGAGTTAGTGATAACAGGCAGTGTCATCACAACACTGTAACTGTGCACTGTAACTTTTGTCATGTTTTTCCCACTTTGAATATCATTGGTTTATAGTTGGCTCAGGTCATTAGTGCAGTTGCTGCTTCTGTTCCTGTGCTGTAACGCTTAGTTACTTGTTTAGAGTGTGTAGGTTGGGTGAAATGCCCCCCTCAGCTGTTCAGTTTGCTCAGTGGGAGATACCCTTTCTTTTCTCTGTATAAAGACCAGATACTCTTGGTAAGTCCTTGACTTGGGGCTTGTTTGAGAAATAATTTGAGTCATATGTCTGAATGAGCTTTCTGGTTTCACTACGGGCAAGCAGTGATTTTCCAGTCAGTCTGGTAAAGAAAGCTCATCTGGAATGGAAGCTGGAGTCCATGTGGATCATAAGGATGTAGCTAGCATCACACTGTGTTGGTGTTGTTTTAATTGCGTTTGTCTTTGTTTGTCATCAAGTGTACGCTTTTGCTGCTCTGCCTGATGTCTGTGTTTACAGATCACTGAATTTCATTTTTTACAGCAATGATTTCATTGGATCTATGGGCCCTAACACACCAGGCCTACAGTCGGCCGTCGGTCAACGTCGGGGTCATCTAATGAGTGTCTATGGCCCTAGTTGTTGTGTCCCACTATATTGGCTACAGTTGGCCCTTTTCTGCAGCTTTTGGGAGGTTGAGCATGTAGAATTGGTGTTGGAGCCCATCGGTGAAGAGAAATAGAAAAAGAAATGGAAAGCTCCTCGAGCCTGTCACTGTATTATCCATTATTTTACCAGTTGAGTGCAGTTTCTCCTTATTTTTCACCTCTTCACACATGCCATTTGTACTTTGTAGGCAGATGTATTCGGGAATTATAAACCGCACATGTACTCTATTATGCTGATGTTCCTATATATAGTATGAATAGTGGTGAACAATATAAAACTTTTTCCACTTAAATACAATTTTCCTTTGCAGTCTCCCCTCTATATTGGCTTGTTCTGAATGTTGTATATAATTAAAATATTCTGTCAAACATCTAGACAAATCAGCTCCTACCTTGCATAGTCACACTGTCACAGTGTCTCTCACAGCTGGAATTAGATTTGATGGGTTTGCAACTGCCTGTCATACAGCATGTAGCAGTGAACAGCAGTCTCTGGATCATCTCCTTTCTCTTAAGATGCCTCTTTCCTGTGCAATGCCCCTGTCTGTCAGTTAATCTAAGCGAAGATCCTCTCATTAAATCCCACATGATTTCTCACAACAACAACTTCAATAATCATCCCTCTTCCTCTGTGCCTTTAATTCAGTTGCAAACATGACAGACAATAAGGTTGGAGTTGGGATGTCTTCAGGCAAACACGGCAGCGCTTTCCCTCTTTTATTTTGCAGCAACGCGGGCTGTGAGAGACGGAGCGGAAAACAGAGGGTCCAGAGCTGTCGAGTAAGCTGCTATCTCCATCACTTCAAAGTGTCTGCCGCACATTAAAGGCGCCATCCATCATACATCAGTGACTCTGCTCACACAATAGTTAGCAGGAAGGATTTAATGTCTGGCAGTCTATGTAGATCGTCTGTATTAAAAAGCCCAACTCAAATGACTTTTTGAAGTGAGATCTGTCACCACTGTGGATTGATTGAACTTTTAGACTTACACTGGCTCAATACTTTAAAAAAACACTTTACTTACTTTGAACATAAATCTTTTAAGTAAATGTGAGAAATCAGAATGAATATGTAAGTTCTTGGGAGACTGTTGAGATCACAAGTTATAAATGTAAAGAACGAGGGAAACGTCTTGTCTCCTCAGGGCAGGTAACCCTAATGATATGTACACTATGTACTGAAAAATGTAAATGTTATACAGTGGTATCGACATCTGTCCTAAGTGATCAAATCAAGAGTGGACAGCTTTATGGCCATCAGTCACACCTGGCTTTACCATTCGTCTCAAGTGACCACTTGTCATTAGATTGCACTTCCCCCAACTGCAAATACACATACACTGCAACAAAAAGATACCTTGTTTTTTTTTTGTTGTTTTTTTTTACACAAAGATAGAAATATATTCATGTATAACGTTTGCCGAAGCTACAAGAAGGCCCGAATTTTTCCAAGTTTATAATGTTCCTCCTAACTCCAAAACTTTTTAAATTTGATGATTGCAATTTTTTAATTTTTCGATGGAGTCTGGGGACTTTCCTCATGGGCATCAAACGAGGTGCCATGCATTGGTTATTGTTTACTGTGTTTATAAAATTTCTGATGTTTTCTGTATTTCAGTATATTATAGTTTGTTATTATAATATAATTACTGTATTTCACAAAGGAAGTCAGTTGAGTAGGTGGACCTCCATTGTGGGGTCTGAGTGATGGGATCGCAAATGCATCCTCAATGTGTCTTGGAAGTGTTCACAGCTGTACATAGAGCTGTCCACTTGTGATTGGATCTCTTAAAATGCATGTTGATACCAGGTCTGAAGAGTGAAGTTAAAAGTGTTCTTCTGTCACACATTTGCAGCTACAGGTCCTGTTACATCAGTACTATAAGATCAGATTAGAACGAAAACAGCATTTTTTCACTCAGTAGTGAGTGATCCATTATGAGAGACTCTAATCACATTTACTTCTTAATAGGGTGAGCTTTTTGTTTTCAGATTAGCCTATAATCCCCTAAAGACTTGCAGTTCTTAAGGTCATATCGTCAATAATTAGTCAAAAATCTTTCAATAGGACAAGGTATCTGTCTGTACTTAACTTGAACTGAATTTATAAATCCATGAGAAACGATACACTAAACTATTTATTATTAACAGAATAATTAAAGTTGCATTCATCTCCACAGATAAAGTTTTAGACTCTCGGAGTCTTATAAAACAAGCTAAAGATGAGATGTGATTTTGGTCTGTGAGACTCATGCTGTTAGAGAATACTGTGGGGTGTATGGTAGGATGTCAAAATTGTCCAATATTATATAGATACAGTGGTTCATATAACAGTAAGTGACTTCATTGAGAATGGTGAGAGATCATGATTTGTGGTATTTTTTTTCCCAAAGCCTTTCATTTATATTTTTTATTTAACTTTGTTCCCAGCAGTGACACTAAGCAAACTTTGCAGTCTCTTCATCAACACTGCCTCAGAAACTGACCTGACTGACTCTTTTTCAGTCATGGATCAAATGCTGACCTGAATTTGAGAATTGTATTTTTAGAACACCATGCTCCAAATGGAAAATATGGTCAGTGCATTTTTATAGAGAACATTAATGGAAGTTGATAGAGCTGCTGGAGTGCGGAAAGCAGTGGGAGGAAAAGTTTAGGCTTTCCACATGACAGCTTACGCAGTCAAAATGTCTACATTTATGCATATTACATTGGGTATGCTCATTATTTCATCACTTGAATTAAAGCTGAATTAGTGTTGAATTAAAAAAAATATATGTTTTCGATGATATTGGAAAACTGTTTCCATTCTAGCTCTAGTGAGAGGAGATCTGTGGAAATTCTACATTGTGCTGAAAGCCAGTCCTTAGTTTATATCAGTGGACATAGAGAACGTATCAGAGTCACATGCTTTGGACTGTCATATAAAATCTAACCCGAGTCCTACAAAGAAACCCACAGTCGAGCATCATTAAACAACATCAAAAAATCATCCAGTTGCGTAGGCAACCAAGAGAGGCGGGAAGGGTCTCATTTTTCATGTCACGTTACAATCCGCTCACTTAAGGAAAAAAAAAGTGATTCACTCTTGTAAACTGCTTCAAATTGTCACACAGAGACATGTTTAGTCTGTAGTCCTACATTTTGTGTAAAACTTTGCATTAAAGAAGTCATCTTGCACCCTTCACTAAATGTAATATGAAAGTTGCCCGCCTGTTAATCTGCAATGCAAGTAGTGTGTCCATTCCACTCCACTTCACTCCAGGGAAGTTAGGAGTGAAGAGTGTCTTCAACATAATATAAATATTTGGACTGAAGGATATCATCAAAAGTCAAAATGCTTAAAGTAGAGTGAGGTCACAAGTCACTGGTGTTATGGTCAAAGGAATGTCTTCAGATCATGAATAGTGTCTGGGCACAAGTCAATTAGATTTTTACTAAAGGGAAACACATACACATTTGTTGTCTGTCTGCTTACAAGAGTTGGGGAGTGTTACGAAAAAGCTTCTTGTGGTGCCAGAGGGAGTGTCTGATGACGACTAATAAATCAAGTGATGTGACTTAAGTCAGCATCAGTTGGGACAGAAGACCACAAGTCTGAAAATGACAAAAAAAAATAAATAAAAAAAAAATCACTGGGTTTTAGGTGTAGAAAAGAAGTGAGCATACCAGCCTATCCCTCATCTATGCAGTCGAGTTGCATCTTGGATAATGCGGGTTACAGGTTTTGACAAGGAATAAAAATACATGTAAGGAAAAAAGATATCTCTGCTGCATCTCCTTTTCTTAAAAAAAAACAAACTCTGTCAATGTTAACTATAACGCAAAATAAAATTGATATGTTCTGTAGTGCCAATGTGTAAGACTTTAAAATATCTGAATTTGGAACTTCAAAGTGTGAGTAAAACAAAGACAGTCAAGCAAACCAACATCCACTGACAATAGATAGGCAGGAAACAGCACATTTACTGCGACAGTTGTCATCAGGATTGATTAATTTTTTCTCCAAACAAAAGCCAAAACTCCAAACAATAGGGAAAAAAGCTTTAATATAATCACATAAAACCAGTTACTACCCCATAACTTCACCTGAGTAACACTACTTTACACTGAATAATAAGAATAGTCGCTTGGTTGCCATTTAGCAAATTCAGTTGCCTTGATGAGAGGACAGGTCACCATGTACTAACAGCACTCATTCAGATTCATCGTCAGAGTCACTAAGCTCCCACTTTCAGTGGAATACAAATAGACCAAATGACAACCCTATTCCCTCCATGTCAGGCATCGCTCCAGGGGAGCTCTGGCTTTCTAAGCTGAGGAATTGTAACTCGGTGTCACAAAAACCCACAAAAGACAACCTGCTTTGCACTGGCATAGCATCAGCTGAATAAAAATGTAGCATGTCTCAGTGAAGCCTGACATACTATTACACACCCAAATCCAAACATATGTGACAGATTTACACTCAACACCTCAAACCTGTCTCATGGCATTCTCTCTCAAACCCATTGCCTAAGTGAGAAATGGAAATCATTTCTGTTTGGGAAACCACTATGTGCGCAGGCACAACACGTCGGGGAGGTAATGCTATCAGAGTGTGTGTTTATTGGACTCTTGTGGGTGATTGTAACATGGAAAAAAAAACAAAAAACAAAACGTTTCAGTGTCATACCTTCAGTTTCCACCAAGTCATAAAGAAGATCGATCAACTAGAAGCACCATTTCCCTATCCGTTCAAGGTTGGTGAGGAGGCATAAAGGCCCTCTCTTGATGTATAAGACTGACAAATATCAAAGTAGCTGTAAGAGGAAGTGTGGAGGCCAGAGAGAGGATGACACCACTCGTATGACTCTGTTGTGGGTTTAGAATCTACTCAAAGGCAGGTTATGGCTTGATGGTTGATGATTGACTGTTTGTTTATGCATGGTATTGTTACTTTTATTTATAATGACAAATAATAAACCTTGTACCCTCTTTATGAAAGTTACATAGGCACCATGGCAACAGTCATACAGTCATAGAAAACCACCATTTACGCTCAGTAAATCTCATTCTTCCATTGTACTAAGATGTCTTTTTATTCTGGTCCCTGTCAACACACTGAACATGAAGCTCCACAGAACAATCCAAAGCAGTTCACATTGGAATAAAACAGAGCCTGATAGCTTGTTTATTAAGACATCCTCATACCTACAGGTCTGAATAGGTCAATTGCCAGTGAGTCCAAAATGGACATGTATCACTGTTCCCAAAACAACTAGAATGTAACAGAGACAGGTGTACAGGACCTTCATCATATGCTTGCAGTTTCGTTCCTAGCGTTTGTACATCACCTATGTAATATTAAGTTATGCAAGTAGTGTGTCTTAAATTAGTTTAAATTGCTCACCATTGACTTTCGGTTACACACTGGATGTGGACAGTGATTGTTTAACCCATTCCTTCCACCCATCCAACCCCTATACAGACTTTGTTGCTCTTTGCTTTACTTCACCTGACTTCTTCCTTTTGCTGCTGTAATAGTTACTAACAATAGACACTAGAGGTCGATGCTTGACAAGAATGAGTCGTAATAGCATGCTGCAGAAATACATTTTTGCAATCGCAGTTCCCTAGTCTTGAAGTCAGTGGGAATTCTCGGTTAGATGCTCAATTTAAGATCTGAGTTTAACAACAGCTTAAGATATTTTTTGTGTTTTGTTCTACAACATAAAATACTTCAGCAAATACCCCATGTTTGCAAGATAAACTATTCGCGTGTCTCAAAAAAGGTGGTTGCTAACAAGTGGCTAAATGAGACTGCAGAAGTCGCTAGGGACATTTAATGTTACAATGCTGAACGGGGAGATCATCTACTCACTAGTCTGTCTTTACAGGCGGATTTTAGCTGCCATGTGTATAGTTTGGTGACGCTGAAGGCATGCAACCACAATGTAGGTTGTTTACAGTCGAATGTTAGCTTCTTTTTTCTTCTGGCTATTGCATTGGCCCTCCCAAAATGATTAAATCGGTGTTCAGCTGTGAAAAACAAAACTTGTAAGTATCATAAACTTGTGTTTGCCACAGAGCTTCATTTCTGCAATAATCCAAAACTCAATTCAAAAATCCCACAGGCTTTTTGTTGAGGGAACCATTGAGCAAGTGACTGCAGCACTCTATAATTTGCTTTCACAGTCGACCTTCAGTACATGGTTGTTTTTCCAATGATGGGCTGTATGTACACAGTACATCCAATATCTTCACTTGCTGTAAGGCTTATTTCACAATCACAATCTGATTATGCAAGTCCGTCCAGAGCCACAGATAATTACTGTTGGTATCGGTGAGTGCATTCTCTATAAGAACTTGCTTGTGTTCTGGCTATAGAAGCGTAAATATGGAATGATTGAAAAAGACGTTCCTTGCGATTCCACTTGCTAAGTGATTATGATTTTTTAAATTGTATCTATTGTACTTTTTACTGCATCACTGGTTACACGTGTGTAGCATGCAGCTTATATCTCTGCTGGTAGAGATAAAAGGCACTGTTTCATCCTGTCTAATGGTCAACATTCACACTCAAACAGAGAGTGGCGGTGTGGTCAATAATCAAACACAATCCATTACCCTTCCAACGAGAATGCCATTCTAGCAAGATCAACATCACTAGCATTGATAGCGATAGCATGGATATTAGTATGAATAAGCAACAGCATGGATACTAGCCGGGATAGGGACGGCTGTCACTGAAATGGCATGGCACATTGGCATGGCACACAAACAGTCATATGTGAAATAAACATGGTGCAACTTACACAAATGTCAAAGCTTCTTGTAGCTGCAATACAAACAATGTGCATAATAAAGAAACAGAGCGTTAAAATCTTTTGAAGGTTAGCAAATGGAGGGTAATCAACTATATAGGACTGGTTCAATTCCAGCAGTACTCTGCCAGAGAATCAAAGTTGCCCTGTGCATTGCTTTCAAGCCACCAGAACCAGGAGAAAACATTGAGAACATGTTCTTTTGTAACAGTGGAAATTCCAACTTTTATAGAATACTCTGAGAATTTCTCATTAATGGAGACACCTGACTGAAAAATGTCATGGACATTGTTGTGTGGCAGTCTCATAATAAGTTTTCTTCTTCTTTTTCACCAATCTACCTTTCACTGAAACCAAACATGGATGCCCAGGTGGTCCTGTAGCCTACTTCTTGTCTGCATGAGTGAAATAGCTATTCTTCCTTCTCACTGTGCACTGTATTATCTTCCAGGTCAAATTTGCCCGACCACATCTGATACAAACATCTTAGGATTCCGCTGCGCCTTTAGCATAGCTGTTTCAAGATGAACTACCTCCCTGTCTCTCGCTGAGAGATCAGAAATGGATAATGGATTTAGGCGAACATGAGGGGTGGGGGGCAGTCTTTTGTATCCAGCGAGCTATTTTCAAGCTTCCTCCACCTGAGGGAAAAACCTTTCACTCGATTCTCTTTTTTCCCTCATTTATCTGTGGAGGGCTAATAGATCACGTATGCGCTTTTCAGCAATGTCCTGCTTCACACTTGCACTGTTACACGCATTTGGGAGCTGTTCAGGAAACTGTGTCCTTGCATGGTCGTCGGCTGGGAGCTGCTGCCCAGTAAAACCACAGTTTGCTACTGCCAGCCGCTGAGCTGCTCCAATGGAGCAGCTGGAGGTTGTTCAAGGACATTTTAACAGCAGCTGCTACAGAACAGGAGGTTCACTGGTTCTCTTCCCCCTAACACCCACCATGATTGAGATATTGTCTGAAGATCAGACATTGCAGGGTATTATTGCCTGCAGATTGCAGGGTTTCACTGTGGGGGAAAAAAATGGAGGGCATTTGGATGAAGGATGTGGGGAATCACTGTCAGGCAGCAGTAGTTTGTAATTGTATGTGTGAGTGGAGTTGGAAATGGGGCTGAAAAACGTATTTTCATTCATCTACTCAGGTGCTTAAATGACACTGCTTTACTGCAGACAACATTGGCTTTTGTAAGAGCTGCCTTTTATAAGAGAGCAAGAGCATATTAACTACTGTTACTGTCATCCTCACATGTAAACTGAATTATTTCCACAATGCAAATAAATCATCCTGCACAGTTCATCTATGCTTTTCCAAATGGTGAAAATAAAAAATGAACAGTTTAGATGTGCTGAGCTGTGTACATGTGAATTGATGTAAAATGTACTGAATATCCAAATACATACCATGCTACGCTTGAAACAAAGTGTTTGCGAGGTCGGCGCAGAGCTACAGAAAACAAATTAAGATCTGGCCTCTACTACTCTCGACTCCTTTTTCTCTTTTTCTTTTTTTCTTTTTCATAGCACAAAAACCATTAGGTGGTATGGGTTGTTAACCTGCCATACCTCTCCATCCCCCTAGATGTCACTAATAAGCTGACCGAACTCCGTACCCATACCTAAAAGTTGGAATATATAAACTGTAAATTATTGAGGATGATTCATTAATTCTGACTGAGCGTTTCTATTTGAACCTGCACAGCATTTCAAGCCTTTATGGCACTAGTGGCCCGGGAAACTCACAGACCAATTGAATCTGTTTAAATTCCTCTCACACGAATCTAACCTGTACATAAAGTTACTGACTAACACTCTTTTGGGCAACATATGAAACAGATTAGCCCAATTAAATACAGTTAATGGCACTGTATGTCATTTTTGGCACTAGGGGTCTCTCAATCAAACCAAAGACTTGAGTTGTGTGGGATCATGGGAGTTCTTGTCTTCACTTTTAAACAACCACCATTGTTGATGAAAATCTATCTACATAACATACATAAATACAAAAAAAATTTACGGTCTAAGTTATGTTCTAAGTTTTATTCACGCTACGGTTGGTCAGATGCGCTAACTTCCTTCCTCACTGCGATAGATAACAAAATGACGCACACTTCCTTGAATAAAATGATGGATTTATCTGGGTTTGAACATGAATGGAACCATTAAGGATAATGAACACAACTTGTTTTACTGTATGCGCTTCTTAACCTTATATTTTCTCTCTACCATCCTTTACTTACAATGCACCATATTCAGTTAGACATATACGCATTGTTATCAGTTTACAATCTTTATTGTATGCATTGTGTATCAGTGAATTGCAATTATGCTGTTGCTCTGTTCACCCAAAGAAATTTGAAAATGTCATTATTCTTTCCAGCTTTAAGCAGGTAAAAAAAGAGAAACATTTCACTGTGATTCTAGTGGGTCCCACTCGCCAGCACGTGAAAATGCCTGCAGCAACCTCCCCATTTTTAATAAAGGATAAATGGAGGACAGATGCATAATGGCAAACCTCTACTTAACCAGTATAAGGCATTCCTTAACATGCAGACCTCATACATTAAGGGGAAGCCATTCCGGGGTCTGATGGCTGTGCCTAATAAGGGGGCATTAACCTTCAATACTCCCAAGGTCTCAGATAGCAAAGGGAACCCAGATGGGCCAGCACTGCATTTGTCTGCACACAGATGGGTTTTAATGGTTAGTCCGCTCAAGCTGCAAACGATCCCAAGTTATAGCAACGTTTATGTTTTTAACACATTTTACATTATCACTGAGTTCCTTTATGTGTGAAGGTTATGGAGCCAAATGGATATATAGAAATCAGAAATGCCTGCAATTACAGAAACCGGAGATCATTT
This sequence comes from Diplodus sargus, assembly GCA_903131615.1. NCBI lineage: Eukaryota > Metazoa > Chordata > Actinopteri > Spariformes > Sparidae > Diplodus > Diplodus sargus. The sequence goes on from CAEMYA010000024.1 coordinate 336,848, forward strand.
ACATGGGAGCCACTTTACATGTAAATGTTTGGATTTTGAATGTTTAAATTACTTATTTGTTCAGTTGAATTATTTCAGCTTATACTTTAATGGAAAACATCCTCTATCAGGCAGCCAAAAATCCCATATTTGTTGAATATGTGTGTTTTTATACATATTAAGGATTTGTCTTGTGTTAAAAAAAAAATAGACTTGAGTCGCTTTCTTGTAGTTTAACATTAATTCAACAATGCATTTCAGCCATGATGCCCTTGGAATGCAATGAAAACCAGCTAGTTGGTCCACTACTTTGGTCTTGACTAACATATCTTAACAACTATTGGAGAGATTGTCATAACATTTAGGACAGAAGTTCATGGTGTCCAGAGAATTAATTCTGATAGCTGTGGTGATAATATTGCCTTTATAATGAAAAAGGTGTTGCCACTGTGTTGCATCTCTTCCTCATGGCTTTATAGATCACCTGTGCATGCAGGCTAAGATCTTATTTACATTTATGTGTTAGGCGGTGACCTCTTGTGGAGCAAAGGAGGACATCAGGCTATGTGATAAGCAGATGGGGTCGCTTGTTGGGGCAAACAAGTGGCTCAAATGAATTATTTTAACTTCTGTAACATACTTCAACCACATACAATACAAATATTTATGTAAATAACAAAGCTTATTGTCCAAATCCTAGCCCCTCATCCCTAACCCTTTGGTATGCTCCATCATATATCATAGTTTTCATGTATGTGCTGTATTGGGAGTCATTGGCAATAGGTCTATTTGGTTGTTGAGGTATGAGGACATGTTGTGCATTATCATTTTCATACATTACTCGTTTTATTGTTTCCAAACATGCTGCAAACCTTTGGAAGTAAATAAGGTGGTTAATTTTGCAACAAAAATACACAATGATCTGTAATTGCAAAATATCACATTATGTTACAACTGTTGTTTTCTTATGAAGTCAAGGTCCACTCAGTCAGTAAAGTTTCCTTTTTTTCTCACTTGTGTTTCAAGTGTTCTCCAAAGCTCTGTCGTCCTGAGCTGATGCACTGAAGAATAATCTGAAGGGTATGATTTACTCTTCTTTCAGCTTAAAGAAAGCCATTTGGTTTTCAATTCATGGGAGCATTCACCTTGTCAGTCTTACAAGCTGTGCTTTTAAATTACTATTCCTTTGAACGCTCTTAGTTTGAATTGTATATTTGATGTTTTTTTGTTAACCTCTATGTGTGCTTGATAATAAGGCTTTATACAACATGTACTGCTCTTGAATCCACAGGAATCCCCAGCATCTCCTGCGCTCAAAGTAAAAAAAGAGACACTAATGCACAGTTTGCCTCTGTAAAAGACTTCTGTGGCTACACATCCAAAAGCACACACAAAAAACACCACCCTGGTAACATAAATCATTCTCTTTACCCTTGATGATCAATGATATGACAATTGAAGTGTTGATAGCCAGGATGTGCACATGCAATGCAGTCCATGCTCTGCTGAGATGCCAAATTTAGCCTCTATTTATTGATTTAAGTACATTTATTTTCTGCAGTGCCAGCCTTACTGCTGCCTCACAGAAGGTGTCCGATGGCAAGTGTGTCAGCAATTACAGGTGAAAATGTCTCTCCACAATGAAGAGCTTGCAGTGAGCTATAAATCTTTGTTCTCTCAGTACAGAAATAAAGAAATGTTTCAGCTTCTCCAGCAAGATGTCTGAGATGTTTGGGGCCCAGGGCGAAGTAAGGTAAGAGATGTTTGCAAGAGGCTTAGACTGCATTGAGCTCTCTGTACCGAAGCAATGGGAATTACTTTGTTCCCTGTGGGGGCTGGAGGGTCGGGAGAAGGAGAGACAGATTAAAAGAGAATGAGAGAGATAGAGATCGCTGTAAGGGATTTGGCAAGCGTTAGCACTGGTCACTTGGAAGCTAAACTTGTGCTGAAGAATTGAAAAAAGAGTTTTTCTCCCTCCTCCCACGCTTAACCTTTTACACAGAGGGAAATAATTAAAAACCCCAATGAAGAGCCCATTGTGAATTTATGAATAGCAAATTTGGTCTCAATTATCTCCGACCAATAAGATGTCACTGCTGAGGTGAGTAATGAGTGGTTATAAATATCTGATGTCATGTGGTGTGAAATGAAAGGTGATCATGCCGGCATAATGACTTGTGCCTGCTGACTAACCTGACTGACTTTCTGCCTGATGTAAATAGATATAAACTGTTACATGAATCAGCTGCTTCATTAATGAAATCACAGCTTACTGAGACGCTAATTGTTCAAGCTGTCTTAATAATGGGTTTGGTACATGATGGAACAGTAAATGTCTTCTTTGAGATCGTGCTTCTTATATGTTAAGGTGTCAGTTTTGCATGTAAAAGGCTCTACAGTCAAGTTAGCTACTTGAAATGTCCAGTTAGACTTTTAAAATGAAGCTTGCTGACAAATATTTCACCTGTTATGACATATTATTACTTTTGAACTTTTATTGAAATTGTGATATGGTCATGGTTTGGGCACTGAAAGATAATGGTTTGGAATCAACTTTCTATGTAACAACTTGATTAACCGAAAACTTGGTTGGGTTTTCCTTGGTTGGGTTTAGGAAAACAATGTGCTAGAGTTAGGGTTAGCCAAAATATGGTCAGTCATGTCACTTATGTAACTTGTTGTGTTACTGTGTCAGCGTATCAGTGTACTTTTCCCACTCAAATCGGGCTACAGGAAAGTTGTTGCAGTTATATGTCAGAATTTACTAGTTGAGATGTCCAACTTAAAACCTCCAAGCATACCAGATGTGCCACACCAAAAAACTCTGTCTCTTTGTCAAGTGTACAAAGACGAGAACGCTCAGCAGTGCAGCCTCCTAGCACGTATGAACGAAATAGAGCAAGAGGGTTTTTTTTATACTTACCTAATACAAATATAGTCGTCTACAAATACACCCTCTCCCCATGGGTGCTGCCGCTGTTGTGTGATATAAGACAACTGCGCCCTCCTGAAGTCAGGGTAGATGGATATGCCCCGAGCTTACAAGTAGGAATGCAGTTTCGACTGCATTGTTCCTTTTTCTAGTAGAAGGTCTGAATGTTTCGGGTTACAAGGTTTCTGGAATGTAGCATTTTTATTATGAGAACTCTACATGGATCCAAGCCTGTGTCTCTGAAGAAAGGACATTAATTTAGAATATGACTAAAGGTGTTTGCCCTTCTGTCTTGGTCTCAAACTCTCTAAAAGTTCATTCAGAGAGAATGAACTTTACTAGGCCCCGGAAAGAAAAAAAATAACGTCTTTGGCTTTAGAGGCTCGTTAATGAGCAGCTCATTAACTGGAAGGCCTGTCGGCCTGGTCATATGCAGCTGTGACTCACACTAACACACACACACATGCACACAGATGCAAAGACACTTGGGCAATTACACAAGGATGCTCACACACAAGCACACATGCTGTGATGACATTTGATAGGCTGTGTGTCTGTGTTCTAATTGAGTCTCCAGAGAGTCATGTTGCCACTTGGCACCGAAAAGCCTTGGTCCAGCCAGTCAGGCCAGCAGATGGAAACACACGACAGCACCAAAGAGTGGTACAACACAGTCTGCACACTATGTATGCTTTTCAAAAAGATATACTGACTCAGCCAGGCAGATTATAGTCCCATTAATTCGATCAATCCATCTTCATCCATTAGTCAAAACCAAATAATTCACAGAATGCATTCTACCCTGCAACTGAACCACTTGTTTATGGTCTCCTCGACAAGGATGCCATCATGGCAGCACATGATGGCTGTAATAGTGACAGGATAGCAAATGATGTCTTCTGTGAAAAAAAAAGAAGCCAAATAAAACAGAAAGAATGGAATGCACACTGTCTGTTATTTGCTATTTGGTTTACTGTAATGCAAAATTACCTGTTTTGGCTTTTGTAACTACCAATGTTGGAAGATGTTTGGGAACACTGCCTGATATCTTTATTTACTAGTAACTGCAAATTGAGTTCTTGCGTCAAGACAGCGTGTTTTCACACACAAGTGTTTCCAATGTTTCTTTCCTTGTTAAAAGTGCTGTGGCATCACTGTACCAGTCTGTGTCTACTTGGGCATGTGAACGGAGCGGCAAGTGCGAAATATAGTCGGAGTGCAGAGCGGGTTTTAATCCAAAGGCCAGAGCGATGGTTCAGTTTCGCTCCAGTTTCGTTCCGATACCGCTCTCCACGAGTCTACGGTATGCACAAGTCAAGACTCACGTGTCCCTTCAAGGGTTAGCCTACATCAGAGGTCATGCGTTGAGAGATGGAGTTTGTAAATTATTTCGAAAAGCAAGCAGACAGGTCATATAGGTGCAACGTCTTTTAAATTTGAGCAAGCGTGGAACGATTTCACCGGAGCTGAATGAAATTTTAGGTGAGCTGAGAGCGGTCTTGGAGCGGAGCTGTCTGGTATAACTTTGAGCAATGGAGTGAAGGAGCGAAGGAGCGATGGAGCGAAGGAGCGAAAACCCATGTAAGCGGGGAGCAGAAATTCTCGCTGATCAGCTCTGCTCACATGCTCTGGTGTCTACTTTGCGTCTCATCTACAACCATTTAGCATCTGTTCAATACACTGTTTCAACTGATTTCACCATTTACACTAAATTCATGAAAGAAGACACTTTCTAGCGTGTAAACATGCTAAATTTATAGAAATACAATTATTAATATAGGCAACTTCTTTGACACCACTGGAGAAAATCCCCACACCCCCATAAATGTTTTTGCTATTTTGTGAGTTGTTGAGTTTAGAGAAACCTTGTCAGCTTTGTTGAACACTGGCTAGGATATATTCTTCATTAATTGTGCCTCCTTGCAATTTCGGCATACGTTATACTTAAATATATCTCCTTCTTGTGTTGCCTGTTTGCCCAAGTGATGTACGCGTTTATTCGCATATAAAGCAGGGTAGAGAGTTCCAGTTGGTGACGGGTTCATTACACAATTATTGGAAAAATAATTATAGAATTGAGCGTCACCTGTGTTTGTAGTTTGTCCTTACTCTCTTGTATATCTGCCTTTTTTAAATCCTTTACTTGCTCTCTTAGTTTCAACATGAAACAAGCTCCCTCGTTCAGTTCAAAATGCATGTTTAACATTTAACAACCTCATCAATCTCTGACAATTTCTTGGGTTTAAATCTCTGTTTGACTGCCTGGTGGAGCCGTTCATGTGTTGGTGTAGTGGTGGGAGATTTCAGCAAACTCACATCATCTGAAGTCCCTAACTGCAGCGGTTACCTGGTAAATGATGTATCCCCATAGCTACTCCATACCACCATCTTAGTTACGCTTCACGGAGGTTGTCTCCAGGAAGTGAGGCGGGCGAAGTGATAAGAAAGTGTTTATTACATCGACCGACCCCTCAGAGGAAAGGACGACACCTCCTCCTTATCTCTATCTTTAGACAAGGGTGGAGGGAGTCTTCTGTCCTGAAGACTTGGGGAGGAAAAGGTAGAGGCTATTTGTGCATGTTTGGGGGAGTATTTTCATGTTTCCTACAGCAAAGACGAGTCTCCTATTTTCCCCGCCAGTGACAAAACTCTCCTGTATCTCTCTGCATTAAAAGACACATTGCTTGATTTCAAACAAATCAAAAGTGCAGCACTGTCACAACCTTTTTGAACCGATGTCATCTGAGACACTCAGGAATTAAAGAGATCTTCTAACTCTTGTCTTCATTTCCTGTCCAACCATCTTCATCTGTACCCCCTCTGTGCGATCATTTTCCTTCACTTATCATTTCTTCCCATTTCATATTGCTCACTTTCCTCAGGTGACACTTTTTACCTGATATCCTCCACTGTACTCTCATTTCTGCTCTTCTCTCCCCGACTCTGCTCTGATTGGCCCTCCTCTCCTCCCCTTTAGATCATCTCCTGTCCTCCCGTCTCCTCTCTCCTCGTGGTTCTCCCCTCCTTCCCTATTATCATATCTCTTTTACTCTGCTTTCATGTCCTCCGTTCTCCATTTCTCCACCTTCCTCCCCTCCCTCTCCTCCTTGATTTACTCTCCTCCCCTCTTCCATCCCATCTTTTTCTCCTCTACATGCGTTGAAGGATTAATAGCTACCAGGTTATGCCTTGCAGAGCCACGGTGTCACCGCCTCTCACCTGGAACACCGTCCTAAGATGAACTGCCGCCGACTGCCTATTTGTCAGCTTGTGGCTCGTGCCCTTGGGGTATTTATAGGCCTGAATGTGACTTAAGTAAGGAAGGAAATGAGAATATTAAGCACCACTGATGAGCAACTATTTATTTGGGGCTTTCTTCTCGTTTGTCCTCTTCGCTTCACCTCAGGCTCTTTTGCTTCTGTCAAAATCAAACTTTACCTATCTACATTTGTCACTCCAGAGAATCTATCTGCCTCTGTGTCTTCCTGTACGATCCACCACCCTCTCCTTCCCCTCCAGCCAAAGCCTCCTCCACAGACATCTGTGCTGGCTTGCCAATGCCAGCAGTTAAGTCTTTTGGGACACATAAACGTAGAATGCGAATGCCCACTCTTCCTGTCCTCCTCCTCTTTCCTCTTCAACTTTTCTCTTATACAGTCTGCCTTCACTGAGTTTACATAGAGTTGATGAAGCTGTTGTGGCAGGCTAAATGGTGAGGCAAGACCACAGATAGGCACAACCCCTGACCTTTTCAATCAGATTAAAGAAATAAAACCACCAAGCAGGAAAGACAAAAACAAGAGAAGAGAAAGAGAGAGAGATCACAAAAATAATGGCAAGTGAATTAGTTAGCTATGAAAAATTAGTAAAACAATTCTGATTAGATCCATTTTTATTGAAGGTCAAAAAAAAATAAACAAAAAATCCTGTCCACTCTGTTTAGGACGGTCTTAGACCTGAAAAGTTCTGGAAAATATGTTTTTCTTATTTTTTCCAACAGGTTGTAAAGTTACTGATGTGACTGATGTCCATCGGAAATATTGGAGTAAGGCCACTTCCCTCCTCCAGCCACCTCACTTTACCATTCAAGATTCATTCATTCTATTATTTCATAACAAAGTTATAGTCCCTATGTGATACTCACAAAAACACAAATCAAATAGATGGATCGATAAATACTGAGCCACTAAAATAAAATATGTTTTTTTATTGGAGTGTGGAGGATGAAGTGAAACTGTCACCAAAATGCAACCTAGGCTTTTTTGGTGAATGTATATGAGTCAAACCTTCTTGTAAAAGCATAATTACGACGAACAAGGCACTTTTAAGATTGACCTTATTTTCATTTTCGGCTCAAACTCATTTTCAAGTGCATGGGGCACTTTTACGCTAGTACTAAAATATTTTTAAAACACTAAGAAGGCTCGACACAACATGAAACTTTGCTCGTAGTATCACCAGGGTCTCTACACATAGCTCAACTGAACCACATGCATTCTACCCAGACGTGTCGATCCCAGAGTACGTCTGGGCTGCCATGGTGACGGCTAGAAGCTACTGCTAAGGTGAGTTGTTCAAAAACCTTCTTTTTAGTAAACTCTGTGTACACAAACAATGTCCTCAATGCTCGTGTTCATGTGCAGAGACCCTGGTGATACTACGAGCAAAGTTTCATGTTGTGTTGAGCCTTCTTAGTGTTTAAAAGTGCCCCATGTACTCCCATTGAAAATGAGTTTGAACCGAAAACGAAAATACAGTCAATCTTAAAAGTGCCTCTTTCGTCGTAATTGTGCTTTTACACGAAGGTTTGACTCATATACATTAACAAAAAAAGGTTGCATTTTAGCGAGAGTTTCACTTAAGGGAGTCTCACAGCCTGAGGAAAGAAGCGGCTCTGTAGTCCGGTGGTATGGCAGTGGATACAGTTGTCTTCTGCCAGATGCCAGTGGAGTGAACAGACTGGCTGGGGTGGGTGCTGTCTTTTAGTATTCTTTTGGCTCTGCGTAAACGTCTCACTTCACCAATATCACAGATAATCGGCAGATAAGTACCAGTGATGTTCTGGGCAGTTTTAATCACCCACTGTACAGCCTTCCTGTCAACAACCCATGTCAGTTTATGATGTACCTAGACAGAACACGTGAAAATATTCCTTTATAAAAGTTAACAAGTACTGGCAAAGGAATTTTGTCTAAATTAAAGCACAGACAGTGTTTTCTGAATGTCAACAATAATCGTCCGCATCAGTAGACCCTGTTATTCAAAGTACTATATTTGGACTAAAAAACTTTTAGATGATTTGGCAAAGAAAACAGAGCTTCATTTATGCTTGAAATGTCTGAGTCACTGAAAAAAAAAACATGCAGACATGCAGGGCATACAACACCTAGCCTGGCAAAACTAGTATTTAGCTTATCACATGTTTGCATTTTTAACAGGAGCTCTGTATTGTAAAATATGAGCAATCCCTGCTCGTCTGTGATGTTAGTTAAGTACAGCAAGTGTAGTAGTTTTAATTGTCACTCATCTGTTTTCTAATATTCTTTACAAAAGATTATCTGAGATTTAGAAATTTTACCCATTTCACAATATTCAGTTGTTGAAATGGGAACAATCAATTTATGAATTCATTTATGCTATTCTGGGAACAGATAAACTGATGAAGCTGTTTTTACTTCCCATGGCAACTCTCCAACAGTGAGCAGCTTTCTGTTTGGAGGGTTTTTAAGAGAAACAAGAGGGGTCAAAGCAAGTGAACTAGCAAGAGTGAGTACAGAAAACAAGAAGCTGCATTAGAAACTGACTGACAGGTTTTCTTACAGAGGTCATATTAACTGACTGAAATTCAGTTCCACAATAATTAAGCTGGATGACATCATTAGCAAAATAATAAACAAGAAAACATTGGCTCTTAAATGAAAGGTCTCAGAAGAGGTGTGTGTGCATTGCACCAATGAACAGCATAAAATAAAATAAAAAAAAATAAAAAACATACTGCAATTATGTTCCCTTGAAATATGCTGCTTTTATACTTGCCTAATTAACTCTGGTCTAATTAGCTGGAGCAGATAAAAACAGTGGCACATCTGGCTTGTAGACGCTTTAAGAGATGTAGAGGTAAAATTACTGCACATGTGGACTGGATGTTTTAAACCAAATAATACAAAGGTTTCATCCTTTAGACAGAAAATGCTTTTGTTGTGACCAATTGTAAATGTTGACTTGATGGTGGTACCGGGTGGGGTCAGGGAGAATACTGCTAAGGCCACGTTTTTCTTTCTGGTCAGCTTTTTATTGTATTTTATGACTGAACATGACTCTAGCCTGATGCAGTTGATGTCAGGCGAGGGACTGAGGTTGTCTTACCCTATCAGGAAGTTGTTACCATGCTTATTACAGATTTAGTTAATTTAACACACACACAGACACACACACCTTTTGCTGTGGCCATCACCGGACCCATCAACATTTTTGTCTTAACCTGGCTCTGCTTGGGGTCAGGCATTCATGCTCTAACCAAATGTCCTACAGATGTTCCTCTTTAGAGCAAAATTAGACTCTCTGTAACATCGGACTTATCATCATCTCCATGTTTATGGGCAGTTAACATTTTTAAAGAGTGCCAGTCTATTTTATGGAAGAGTTTAACTTCAGTGTATACAAATGTGTCTATCCAATACAAAGACAGCACAGTGTCATTTTGCATGATATTGCATAATATTGCATAATATGAAAGAACTGAACATCAGTTGATTTCATACCCCAAGCAAATAGCGGGCAGCAACTGCTAACTGTACCTGCTAATTGTAGCTGCCCTTAGCTAGTTAACTTAGTTGACCATGCAGTTAGCTGCCTATTATGTGACTCTGCCTAAATTGTACTAATGAATGATCGCCTTAAGAAAACACAATACATAGGCCTCTTTGACATGATGTCAAAGCTTTTGTTTCTTTGTAGTCAGTTGATTATTTTTGTTGATTTTCAACTAAAATTCTTACATACTGTGCCTTTAGAATTTGGCTTGTGTTTTTGTAGATTTAGTTAAAATTTCCATCAGTTTTGATAACATGCGCTTATAAGTTATTGAAAACAGGGAACACAATAAGATCAAAGTCTAGATAAGATGTTATCTGAACTGCAATGAATGGGAAGATGTTGCTGCATTCTCAGTAATTAACTTCAGTAATGAAGCCAGTGAGTGTGATATAGATTGGGCCGGTGGCCAAAAATACAAGAATAACAACATTTTCTAGTATGTTTGCCTTATTACAGAAAAGATGTGCTTCTATGTCTACAACTGTATCAATGAACCTAAGGATAGCACAACTATGAAAAAGATGGGATTGGTAAAAGTATTGGCTCTCTATGCACCACCACATGTGTGACTCTTCAAGACTGAAATGTACTCTGGACACATCTATCAGGAGTACTGAGCTAAAGTGTGGCATTGCTTTATCACCATCATGAGCACTGGCCCACCTTGCAGGGGCTGCCTCTACCATGCCCACAACCATCACCCTGAAAAAAAAAAAAAACATAATCTCCTTGTTGTTTTATGTTTTTTTTCTTTGTTGGGTCAGGGCTGTCAATAGCAGTGTGTGTAGGCTGTGTGCCAGAGTATTTGATAAAGAGGCAGGAGAAACATGGCAGATCAGATTAAAAGTTAGCACTCTGCCCCCACGATGCATCAGTCTGTTACCATTGGCAGTTGCTTCCAAAAGAAATGTCTTTTGACTTTTTGTGCAGAGGTGGAACACAAAAGTGGTGTTGTTTCAGTCTGACATGTTAGAATGTGTGTGCTAAGAAGAAACGTATTTATTGCATCTGTTTGTTTTTTTCTTCATACAAAAACCTTAGCAACATTTGCTTGGCAACCATTGTCTGAAAATAACATTCATTTTTTATCAATCCATTTCTTTAATGGCTATGGTGAGCCATAGTAAAATATTAGTGTGCCAAAAAATTTATTCTCACACCAGGTGCAAAAAAAAAGTTTAAGACATGAAGGACACAGAGGAGCTACAAGATGATGATTTCTGTAGAAAGAAAAATGTCAGTTTTGAGACACTTTTCCAGGCCGCACCAGACAGTGCACAGTTTAGACTCTTCTGCTTCCCCTCATGCCGAGACAAGGCTTCCCTGCGTGACTTCCTCCTCCCTCCACTTTTCTTAGACTTTCCCTGCCAGACTTTCCTTCCTTTCAAGACCCAACACAGCAGTTTCACAAATGGATGGAAGCTAGTTGCTGATAAATCAATTACACATGCACTAGACCACCATATTTACTTGAGACAGATGGCACATGAAACAACGACACACTTGGTAATGTTAAGTAAACATTTTCAGAAGACCTGTGTCTATGTATGTCAACTTTCAAAGACTTTGCAGGCCTTGGATTTTTTCACAAATTTCCAAACTTTCAAAGATTTCAAGGACTCATGTGAACGCCAGATCCTTGCCAAAAGACATACCAACAGACTCTGAAAAGTGCCATTACTTTGATTAGACACTGAAGTAGAATGAGCATTTAGCATGATGAACGCGGGGATGGAGTCAACTTAACACCTCCCAAAACATAAACGTGCAACAAACTGACCAAAAAGAAATATTGGCTGACTATATAAACACACACACACACAGTATGACTATGCTGTTACAACATACGTAACTGCAATTTGATGATAAAAATATAATACAAGAAATAACTATAAAAAACACTGGAAATTAAATTATGTTAGCATTCAATACACCCTCTGACTTATACATTAAAAAGCTTTTAACTCAGCTAGGTTTTTTCTCTTCAATCAGTAATAGCCAGTATTCCTTTGTGATTATCCAGTCGCTCAAGTCTGGCAACAGAAGACCCCCTAATCTTTCACCACTCAGTAGTTGAATAACCCATGATGGAGCGAGAGACCATTAGAGGTGAATTAATGTTTGGAATGTGTGTGTGTGTGCTTACTGTTGCAATTGTGGAAACTGTTCATTTGGAGGCTGGTGGCTCCAATTTTTTTCAAAATTACAATAAAAAAATAAATAAATGTGTTTTGTCATACATCCTGTCAGCCGTGATTGAAACTATGTCTGAAAAGAAATGTGACCTAAATGTCCGTTGTGTGAGCTACAGTACATTTGTATTACTAAAGAGCCAGTGGTGAGAGGGAACCAGAAATTTATGGAACATATTACTGCCAATTAACATAGCTTTTCTTGAGAGGCTAGATCCTTGATAGGCTGGATATCTATCACACTTCATGGTTCTAAAGAACCATGAAAAATGGTAAATCACAAATAATCTAGCCCATTGGAAGGCAAGTTCAGGTTCTGTTTCTCAGTATCCTCCATACTGGCAATTGTCCTAATTAGGATCACTTGCTTAACCTGCCTGTGAGATGGGACACATTGCATTCACACTTTACTTCCTCACTGAATCATTGACTGACAGGTTCTTTAACCCTCATACAGCAAATAATTACAACAAATCAGAGCCCTTGTCATAGGTACAACCCCATCAACTGACATGTCAATGATATACAATTCAAAGTTTGAGGAATTATGGTTAACATCAGGTTGTTGACATGACACGAACTCCAGCCTCCTGCATGACAGTCAAACATACCATACAAAAACCACTACATTGACCTACAATCCACTTTGCTGCATAATAGCAACACTAGTTCATTTATTAGCACCAAATGGTTACATATGGTGACAATCCCATCTTTGAGTGAACACCTTGCTGGCCCCTAATCTGTTTACAGAACTCTGAATTGCCATTTGGAAAAACAAGCAAGCAAGTCAGAGATTTGGTAACCCATTCTTAATTCAACATCCAGAGCCAGAAAAATGTATGAACTTGAATGTACAAGTTAATATGCAGACCTGGCAATATTCTGGAAGTCATTCAGTTCGGATAAAAATAATGGCACCACCTCCAAGCATTAAATATGATGGCTGTTTAGCCTTCGGTCATTTATTTATCCCTTCGGGGACTAGAAGAGGTCCATACCTGCATTTATCACTGCACATCAGTGTGTATAGAGCCTGCTGCAGTGATCTTTTTTAGCCCCTAACTGCTTTTGTGCATTATTGTGAGATATGCAGACTACTATTAACTTTAATAAGTACATCATGCAAATGTAACTACACTCATTCTCACTGCCAACGGTTTAAATTTCGAGAGAGCCACATAATTAAAATAGCTTGGCACCTGGTTCAAAGCCAGCCTTAGCTTGGCTTTTGAATATAGAAACAGAAACAGCTTCCCACTGAGTTACTGAAAGAAGAATGAAGTAGTTTTCCTCTTGTTTCTGGATTAGGAGGATGTCATTTACAAAGTCGCCCCCATTTTGAGGCCCTTAGATTCAGTTTACTATTCCACTCTTGTATTCTTTAATGGAATTACAACACTTACAAATCCGTTTTCTCCCCATTTGCATTGCCCATTTCATCCGATGAGCCTCTCTGGGATTTTTGCAACATGGCTGATTTTCAGAATGTATTCATTGCTTTTTTTAATGTCCCAATCCTGTACAATAGCAAGTAACACTATGTTAATTGATTTATTACATCAATCTGCATCTCCCCTTCAGTATATTTGTAAATACTTCAAAATAGTGATCACCATGTTCAAAGTATATAGTGTCCTATTTGATTGACGAAAGGAGTATTTAAATTCAAATGATAAAAATATATTTTTTTAAACGGCTGATCATGGTAGCATGTGGTAGCATTTTGACTTTACAACATTTCCATCTAAGCTGTCCAGGTGCATTTCTGTGTTCAGGGTTTACGGACTGAGAACAGTCTTAAGAGGTACAGAATAAATCATCGATTCAGAACTCAAATCTATAATAATACACCATTTCTGTCTGTGTCACTTGAAAAAAAGCTTTCAAAGAATAAGCTCAATGCTTTCCAAGATCTTGAACAGTGAGTGACGGTGCAATGCCATCTCAATGGTGTATCCAGATGAATAAAATCTCTCAGGGATTGATGTCTCTTTGTGAAATTATGCTAATATGGCAATGAGTGTCTAAAAAATGTCATGATTTAAAGGCTCTCCTGCTCTAGAGTCTAGATTAAGGGTTTCTTTACAGTCCAGTGTGTTCCTCTTGCCTGTAAGAACATATGCATGTTTGTTTTCACTTAATTGGTACTCCCATCCACAATGTTGACAATAGCTATAACAAATGGCAGAAGAAAGATTTGCTTTGTGACTCCTGTAAAACAAGTAAGAAATAAGAACAGACAAATAGGGGGCAAGAGGGGAAAAAACAACAAAGGGAAAAAGAGAGGAATTAAGAAGAAGCGAAGCAGGCTGCCTGTGCCAAATGTAGTCCTTCTGTGAAATAAATAAGGGAAGCGAAGTGGAGGAAATATTGCCAAATCTTGAGCATAGGCGAAATCCATCTCTGGGACTAAAATAATCCCTCCTTCTTTTGTTGTTTTGACAAATCTAGGAAGTGCATGTGCTACATCTCCACCCTGAGACAGCATGCTTTATGACAGCAATAAAGGCGGAAATGGGCAGAGATTCAAAGCGGGGGGGTCCTGATAGCGTTGGGTAAAATCCATGCCAGGACTATTTGTAAGTGGTTCCAAGTATCAAACAGATCCCTGTTAGCTTCCAGGGATGCTTTTTAATTAACATAATGGAGAGAGAGAGAGACAATTAGACAATTTGTACTGTGCCGCAAAACTACAAGAGGAGCAATACAATGCAGAGAAGGGAAGGTGAAGAAACCATGGAGAACAGGGAAACCAGAGAGAGAGAGAGAGAGAGAGAAAGAGAGAGCAATGATAACTTTAAGAGTAGTAATTACGGATTCTTTAACATGGCGATGATGAATAGTTAAATAGTTCTGTCTGTCAGAGATCTGAATGCAAATGTACCAGTCAACAAGAGGGACGTAATCAAACACTTAGTGCAGCGATGTTTCTGTATAATTTAACTGTAAAATAGATTTTTTTCCCCCCTTTTTGAACTCTTGTGGAATATTAATTGAAAACTACAGTTGGGTTGTTCCTCTGAAACTGTAAAAAAAACGTCTACAGTACTGATGGCATGTTTGGCACGCCCATCTTTCCCAATATCAGGACACTTTTTGTAATTTAGGTGTCCTTCAGATGAAATGCTGAACTAAATAAAATCTAGTATCGAATAACAGGCATTTAACAAATCATGCGAATAAATCAATCCCTTGATAAAAGTTTTCTGGATTTGAATCTTAAGGAATGATGATGACCATTAGGTTGTAAAGATGTAAAAAAAAAAAAAAAAAAAAGAAAAAAGATCAATTTTTTGATTTTGCTTTTCATAATGTTGACCATGCTTTGCTTAAGGTTAGGTTGCTTGAGGTTAATTGATTTAGGTTTTGTTTGTAATTCCTGTAATTGGTTCCAGGACTATCTGTCTCATAGACAACAATATGTGACTGTAAGAAATGACTGTTCCATGTTTTTCCATTGTCTAAAGGGGTTCCACAAGGTTCAGTACTGGGTCCTATCTTGTTCGCAATCTATATTAACAATATTGCATCCGATAACAAATGGCAACACCTATTTTTATACTGATGATACAGTCCTATATTACTGTACGAAAACTCTCTAAATTCTCCAGCAAGCTTTTGACAAACTGCACGATTATCTTTTTAACCTGAAATTAGTCCTAAATGCAAACAAAACCAAATTCATGATATTCTCAAGAGCCAGAGATACCACTCTAACAGGACACAATATTGAAAGAGTTGGATCAGAAACTCACATTTAAATTTCATAATAACATACTTGTTGGCAAGCTAAGACAAGAAATTGTTTTTTTATACAGAAGCAGATCTACTTTTCCCATGCTCTGTAGGAAACAGATTATTGAAGCAGACATTTTATCTGTCCTGGATTATGGTGTTATCTATATGCCTCTGTCTCCACTCTTACTCTACTAGACTCAGTTTATAGCTCCACCCTCAGATTCATTACTGGTGACTGCTACTCTGGTTTCTGGCCATTGGTTTCTGTTTCCTTTTAAAGCCTTGAAGGGCAACATGTCACCATTTATCAGCTCTTTATTAAACCGGTCACAGAGTCACTATTGAACACGCACTAGCAATGCTCAAAGATTCCTGGGTAAACACTAATTTGGGAAAACTGCATTCAGTTCCAGTGCTCTATATACTTGAAACATTTTACTGCGAGCATTTAAATTTCATACAGGTATACCTACAAGCCAGTTTAAGACTCAAACTACTCAACATTTAAATGTAACTGATTTTAACTACATGTTGTCCTCTCAGTTTTATTTGTGTTTTGTCATGTTCATTTGCTGCAGTTTCTTACCATTTTCAAGCACTTTTTTTCCTATTGTATTTCCATTCTGTGATATTGCTTCTTACCTGTTTGCATTGTTATGTCCCCATTCTGTTTACTCATTCTGTGATTATGTTCATTGTTTCTGTTTGTTATTTGTGCTCTCAACATCAATGAAAATGAGGGTTTGCCCTCAATGATTTTTCAAGATTTAAATTAAGGTTGAATGAATGATTAAATCCAAAAAATCCATCCTCCAGCCTTACCAACAAAATTGCCTTCCAAAAAGACCCACATGAGCATTTTCTGACCTGGCACCCTGAACAGTTCCATGACATTTTAAATCTTTCCCTGCTATGCTTAAGATTTGGTTAGGTTTGCACACAAAAACAACTTGATTAGGATTAATAAAAAGGGTTAAAGGAACCAACTTTTACTGAATATCTGTCTCCAGTGTAAAGAGGGTACCCGGCACAGACATAAATATACTGTATTACATTGTTCTTTGACAGCTTTTGATAATGTACCAAATTTGACTTTGCTTAGAGTATACCAGCTCTTTGATAAGGCATACTGTTTTTGCTTGTAACATTTCTTTTCATTTGCTGCTATGGAACTAGGCAGAGCAATTATCCGACTTAATGATTCCCAGTAAATGCTCTTTTGCTTGAGCCATTACAGGGCTATTATTAGTTCAGTGTGTCCCTCTTTTCTTGATGAAGAGATTTGACTGGCAAACACTAAGCAAGCTGTGCTCTGCAGCGTATGTACATCCTGCAATGGTGACAATCAGACTGGCTTTGACAATGAGAATGGCAGTCATAAAAACAAAACTTTGCGGTTGGTGTTTAATGAGTTGTTTAATCCAATATTGCACTTTGCCTGATGGTCTGACAAGCTGGCCTAATGGTCACATTACAAACCTGCTTCTTCATTGGACACTGACTACAATGGTTCAGCTTGCAAACCACATCCAATTAACACTGTACGTCTAGTGTTGGGCATTGTGGTGCAGCAGGTAGAGCAAAACCTATGCCTGAATCTTTGGCAAACAGAAATACAGCTGTAAAATGTTTCTTGTGCCACCAGACAAATACAACATACATAAGTCTAGAGCAATGCAGCAGCCCTCTGAGGCTGTGTTGCTAATTGCTGAGAAAACCAATTCAAAAACAGTAATGGGTGGTAATGGTTGTCATGCTAACGTGCTCCCAATGACAATTCAAGATTAATTTAATTGTCATTATGCCACAAAACATTGTATGATGAAATTGTTGTTAAAGATTCCTTATCTACCCACAAACACACACACCCACACACAAATTGTGATAGTTACCAGTTAATATACCATGTCTTGCAAATTAGCATTCAACAAAGAGATATCTAAATGTTTCAGTTTGAAGGTGCTGCTGGCAATTCTGGAGAAGATAGTTGTTCGTTGATTCTCTTTCAGACTCAGGTCCTCAAATACTGACACTTGTGAAACACTAGTGAAATTGGTGGTCAGTGTTCAGACCGAGCCAGACCAAACACTAACAACTAGCCATTTTTGATCTGTAGATTCTATCTAGAATAATACGTTTTGTTTTACGAGCAAACACAAACACTAAGCAGCTGATATCAAAGAAACCATCATTATTCAACACACGATTTATGTTTAACAGCCACCAAACACGAAAACAAAAAAAATTGCTGATGCATTCATACGGTTTTCTGGGTGACTGCCGTCTTCCAGAAAAAAAAAACATTATCATTAAGTACCTAATGTTTAAAAAACAAAAACAAAAAATCCAATACAGTGCTGTAGTTTTGGTACTCTTTGAGTCCTCTTTGAGATCAAGACAAAACCAAGTAAAGACGCAGCCAATTTTGAGACTAGACTGAGATTTAAAACCGCTCTTGAGAGCACTAGTCCTGATAGTTAATGCTTTACATGTAATGGTATATTGGTCTCCCCATTGACCAACATGAACTGAGCACAGCAGAAGATCAAAGTCTCTCTTTTCAAATGGTCTATTTCCTTGCTCACTCGTCTTTCTCTCAGTGGGAAGTTAACATTACCTTCTCCCCCCCCTCGGAGCAGGGAATTGAATCCCTATTACCGAGAAGCTCCGCCTTATGTTTCATGTATGAGCAAACTCATTACTTAGTTACACCCCTCTGCAACACGTATGGTGGCCGAGGACTCTCATTCCTCACTCCAGCTGAGGTGATGTCCCAAAGATTCAGATTAATGGTTTGGATGTTGGGCGGTATGTGATGCTGAGTTGGTAATCCTAATCCCTATCAGAATTCCATTATACATTTTGCTCTTAAATTTGGCACTTCATCCTGTAAATCAGCGAGCCTTGTGTCACCTCAGGTTGGTTAATTAACTTCGAAAGCCACACTTAGGGAGAAGGATTTAGCACAGGT
This sequence comes from Diplodus sargus, assembly GCA_903131615.1. Lineage (NCBI taxonomy): Eukaryota > Metazoa > Chordata > Actinopteri > Spariformes > Sparidae > Diplodus > Diplodus sargus. The sequence goes on from CAEMYA010000024.1 coordinate 355,479, forward strand.
CACTGAAATGAGGCTAATCTGTCTCAGTGACACCTCGCTGGTAGAGTAATATTTCAAGTATTAATATAAGTAAATATTGTATACCATATAATTTTGCATTTATTCTAATGTAATGTGACTCACTTACTAGTTATTGACTTGAAAGTAAGTTACATTTGTTTTCTTCTCATTACAGTAAGATGGGCACTGTAATCTATGTGGAGTCGACTGTACTAATCAGCAGCTAAGAAACAGTCCCTAAAATGTTGTTTTTACCTCTGTTTGACTTATATCAAATTCTAGCAAAGAATTTTTTTAGTAGCATTTTTTGTTATATTTGTTAAAAAAAAACAAAACATTGTATATACATAGTATAACAGGCCTGTTACAAGGTAATCCAATCATTTAATTGTTGACTTGCTTAACCTTTTAAATGAGGAGAACAGAGTATGAAGCATTTGAAGATACTCCATGAAATTACATCACAATGAGCAAAATAAAAAAAACATATAAAAAAGGAAAGAAAACCAGTGTTGGTACTGGTAGAACATTTCTATTAATGTGGGGCTCTTTCCAAAAATGCCACCTCAGTTGAAATGCATGGACTTGGATGTGATTTGTGTGATTTCAGTGTCAGAACACTGAAAGACAGACTAAAGCATCATTGGTTTTGGTCTTTCAAAGGTATTTGGTGAAAGAGAGATGAAAGAAAATAAAGAAGAATATAGACTTAAGGAAACTATATTGGACATACTTCCAATACATCCTCATTCATTAGACTGAACAAGTGAATGTTTAGAGTCTCCTAAAAGACACATATCACCATTCCTAAAACAACATGACCATTGCAGCGCATCAGTGACATATGCCTTGGACTTTCATTGCGGGCTTGCAGCTTGGTTAGGTTCAGGCAAGAAAAATCCTTAGTGAGGTTTAGGGGACCATTGTTTAGGTTAAGAGCTCACGTCTACTTCTGCTTACACTCTAAATAATCTCCTCACGCCTATCTCTACACGCATAATAATTACTTTGGTCACTAGAGGTCTCCGCTTCAATTAAGCCACTTGTACTGTATGTCAATATTGAACCTTTATGGTTGTCTATGTTTTTTTGTTTATTCATGAGGACAGGACACCATCTGAGTCTAGATATGTTGTGACAGTGTATATAATGTTAGGAACCATTTTATTAGGCAAAACCTAGCACAGTAAGTTAAAACGCCACTGTAACGCCGAAAACAAATCTTGCAATTAGCACTTGTGGAGTGCTAATATTCAAATCTGTAATCTAAGCTGTACCTCAGCTGAGAAGCTAAAGAACTCACAAAGAACTTTAAAGTCGGTAACAGAGGAAACAAACCAGAGAGCTGTGTAGCAGGAATGTGGCACTGCAATCGTATGCACACACTGAGTAGAGCCAGGTATTAAGTAATCTAGTGCTAAGCCTTGAAGATGGCTGTGTTTTAATTTCACAAAAGGTGTGATGTGCCATACAAAACATATTCACACCTTCCCAGAACCTTCTCAAACTGTACATGAGCCCTATCCAAAAAAAGAAAAAAAAAAACTATGTGTAGCTAGCCATCATGCTAGCTTTGGGTCTTTACTTGGGGGATTAGTGTAGGTTTGAGGGTTAGGGTTATTCTCCATTTCAGTCCCACACAGACAGAGACTGATTCAGTATTGTCTGTGTCCTCCTTATGTCTGTCTTTAGCACACACACACACACACACACACACAATCCTGGCAGTCATTTTCGACTTGCCACAACAAATGTATCAGCCCATCCCAGCAGACAAGATTCAGACCAACTTCTTAGGCACCCCCAGAAGCCAAAAACTACTTTGAGCGTGTGTATGAAAGAGAGAAGATGCAAAAGACGGGAAGAGATAGTGAGTAAGAGGGCTCAAAGTCAAACATATTTGCTATGTAGATTACCCTCCTCATCTCTCTATATTCATCTTTTCATCTTGACTTGCCTTGTGTGAGTTGGGTTAAGTGTGTGAATGTCTAAGTGGATCGTGTGTGTTCCCTAAAATTAGATAAAACTTTGATGATCCCCTGGATACATGCCTGTGGGTGTACAGTATTTGCCTGTCTGCGCTGTCTGTCCGTGTGTGTGTGTGTGTGTGTGTGTGTGTGTGTGTGTGTGACGAACCGAGGAGCCCTCCCTGATATTTTTAGCTCTTTACTCAAACACACAAGCCTCTAAAAGTACTAAAGGCCTTGTTTTTCTATGACAAACAGCACAAAGTTAAGCTCCTGACAAAAACCATAACGTCAGCGGAACAAGAAAAGCCTGGCAATTACACGTCCTCCTCCTCTCTTCTCAATCCTCTGTCAGTGTTTCTTTATAAAGATTTAATATACAGCCAAAAAGCAACTTTGCAAAGTCAGGTGCCATCAGAGAGGCTAAGTGAATGCACGGAAATGCTGTTTACCTTTGAAATGTTACTCACGAAGCAATTTCCACATAAATGGCATCGCACACACAATCACATGAAACTCTGTAGGGAAACACAACACACTCACAAAGTTTAAGAAAAGCTGCCAGAAACCTGTCTACAATTAAATCCCGCTTACACCCTCCAAGTCATTAAGACGTGAGCAAAAAAAAAAGAAAAATAGAGAGAGAAAGAAAGACAAAGCTTCAGCCAATTTAGGAAGTGACGCCTGAATAGTTCTGCATCATTGCCGCCATTACATCACACACCTGTGTCTCGCTCTCTGTGATGAATAGTTTTGATAAAGCCGCCTGACTTGTTGGAAATCGATTTAACAAGCGTGAGACTGCACACCTGACGGGGCCTCCATCACTGTGTCGTAGCATGGTGAGACACAACTTTCTGGCTACCGGCACTAAACTTCGCACATACCATATAATGTCTAATAATGCGCTGGAAACAGATAACGAGTCAAATTCCATATTATAAGGCAGAAGTTTTGTGCGTTTAGAAAATGAATAAGTTTTCTTTAATTATCAACTTTCCTCAGTAGAAATGACTCACACTGCTCTGAAGTTATCCTCTTAATTTTACAGGCAAGGCCTGAACACTATGTCTGCATAAATTCAAATGACTTATTCTTCTAATTATCTTTAGCTTTCGCCACTGAGAATAATATTACTTCAACTTGTTATTCTTTCCCATTTTTCTTCTTCTGATAAAGTCTATATATTAATACTGCTGCTTGTACTACAGTTACAATGCCTTTGGATACTTCTATTGCCGATAGCGTTGGTGTCTTTAACTCACAATATATCATTTCCGCTGCTAAGGTTGTGGACTGGATGGAGTGAGTGAGCAAAGCGTGTGCTCAGCTGCTCAGAGTCAGTCAGCTGTGGAGCAGAGAGTTGGGTGCAGAGCCAGACCTTCTGGAACAAGCGCCTATCTCCCGGTCTGAGAACTGAAAACATTGCGGAAGTACCAAAGACTGCAGTTTCTCCAGTTGCCACTATACAACTAATTGGTTTAAATCATATAAAGGATTAAAGGGACACATAATTAGTGCTGGGTCGCTTTGAGTGACAGGTACCCACTAGCTGTCTGCTCGGCTTCACCTCAGCTAATTGAAGTCTCTGAACTTGATTGCTCAGCTATATTTGTGGTGTTGATGCCATCTGCAGGATTTTAATTCAAATATCGGACAGATATTATGTCTTTCTGTGTGGTTAGGTTGACTAAAAGTATAGAATGGAGGGACATAGGCAGATGTTTTTGATTAAGACAAAAAATAGTTCATATTAGTTTATAATATAAAATATGTAATACTAATTCACATAATATTTTTAAAACTTTTTGGATTAAAAATAACATCATGAGCCACGGAGGCGCCGACATCCACTGGAATGTATCAAAACTCTCTTGCTTAACTGCTGAATGGAGGAGAAATGTAACTTTACTTAATTTCATAAATGTACAGGGGGAAATATGGGAAAAGAAAATAAACTACAGGATGACAGAGAGAAACGAGTATATCTGTTGAGTGTAAGTATGCTCAGATCCAATACAAACACACAACCTCAGTCCTAGTTGTTGCTCAATATTATGAGGCTAATGTTCAAGGTATTCTGTCTGTTATAGACTCTCTTTATATGTGAATACAGAAAGCTTGTTAGTGTTAGCTAGCATGGTAGCTTCAGCTCCATCCACGCTCCGCCTCTTTGCCCATTTTTTTGATTAGCCAGGAGTTATCACTGCCAAGATGGCGACAGCGGTGCCACCATCTTTGGGCTTCATTCTGGCTCTTCAGAAACCTATGGGTGACGTCTACTACTGTATACAGTCAATGGTTGTTTCTCATGTGAGAGAATCAAATAGTGAGAGAATCTTTAACAGGCCTTAAAGTGTACAAAAAAGTATATTCAATCTTTTAAAAACAACAGTCAGATTTCCAAACAAACATAGTGTTCCCAAGAAGCATGGCGAAAACAGAGGTTGTAAGGGCAAAGACACTGCAAACACGCTTCATAGCAATCTGGGGCGATAACATGTCATTTCATCGCTTGCCAACCACTAAATAACCTGATAAGAACAAAAGTGTAGGTTATCGCACCAAATGTGTTGTAAGAAATGCAATAGCCACTATCCTCTGGAGCTTTGAATGCTACAAGCACAAAGACAAGAGCATGATCGGCAGAGGGTCAGCAGGCCAAAAGAGTAAAAGCATAACCCTGGGTCCAACAATAACACAATGGAAAGAAGCAAAGCAAAAGCTGGCTTTCCTGAACAGCCTCAGAGATACAGTCTGCTTTATATGACTGGCAACAACCACAATATATGATTCATGTATTCAGGAAACTCACTCTTTAAACTAATGGTGGTTTGCAATGAAGCTTTTTTTTCATAATTTTTACCGGTCACCTTCATTTTCACCTCCAAAAAAGTTTGTCTAACCCTGTTTGATGATGTATTTTCCAGTGTGTTCACAAGTGATGTCACTTTGTCCAGATCCCAGTGAATCACTTAGTGAGGACACTGTTATTATCATTTAGTTATCATTACAGTTTAATAACTACAACAATAAAACCAGTGTTGAAATTAAATGGAAGTATCAAGATTAGATTATGTAACAGTGAAATAAGATATTGCTCAAATCGGTACACTAGGGGGTTTCACTTCTACAGACTAAGTTGATCAGGTAGCTTCTGGTGGCTAATGTTAGCAAACTTTAGATGGATATTAATTTAGAGCTCACAGCTGCCAGAGTTTCTTGACTTAATGACTCTTCTCAGTGTCTCTATCTGCAAATAGCGGTGCGCCGCGGAGAGGGAAGAGTAGTAAAGAGAAAGGAGTGAGAGAGGTCTGCGTTTTATCTCTGATGTTACATTATTTTGCATTTGTAGGTCAATTAACACACCCAGTTCACACATACGGCAAAAGCATTAAGCGTATGAAGGAGGACTTAAACTATTACCTGAATATGTCAGCTCAACGACTGTAACAACAAGCATTTGGTAGATTAACTAGTATCACTTAATCAAGCCATGCTGAACACAGCCTGGATAATTTCTCCCGCAGGATAATGCTGCCTCACGTGAGCATCACACAGTAACATTACAGCAAATGTAGTCATTTGTATAAAATACGGGAATAAACAATAATCTTTGAAATTAAGAAGATTTGGTTGATCCATATTGAAATAAAGAGTATGTATTGCACATGAACCAATTTGTTTTTTCCTCATCCTGGCTCCAGGCCTTACTGTGCACAAGTGGCACTATGACACGACAGCTGTCAATCAAAGAAAAACGAGGATTCCCTCAGAGATATCAATTATTATTAGACAAGATTCATAAAAGATTGCCATGTTGAAGTTTTCTTAATCACTGAAATGTAATTCAATGTAAGTTCATTGGCAGCATTTGATAATGCAAATTAATTGTAGAAAAACAAGGACAGTTAAATATGCATAACTGAGAGAATGAACAGTTAATGACAGTTAGCTTGTTGATAGCTAACACCCAATGGATATAAATGGTCACCCAAAATAATAGCATGTTTGTCAAATTACGTTGGAAAAAATCCTGGGGGGATGGGGGGGAATTTGCTTATAGTCCATCTGCTGCCAGCAGACACTTTGAGATCTTCCAGACGGCACACTTTGCAAAGGTACAAAAGTAAATGCTTCACTTTTTTTACTTTTGCTTCTGCTACATTATGTGTAAGCACTTACACTTATCCCTTAATTTTAACTTGTTTCCACTGTTCAACAAACGCTATCGCCCTTGCTTCAAAAGTTGGACAGCACGCTAAAATATTGCGTATAACCTTGTGTTGTACTCAGAAAGATTTTGGATTCGCTTTAGTTGCTTTCTCTTTTGGAGTTTACTTGTCAAAGCATGTCTGCATAAAGGACAGATACAGCTAGCTGATGGACCTAAATCACAATGTCCCTCCACGCTGAGATCTGAGAAATAGACTGTCACTATAAAATCTAAATTAAGACACTGACATACACTGATAAAGACAAAGTTTGTCCATACAGCACTAAAGAACCCTCAAAAAAATAAACCATGTAAGACACAGCTGCTCATATAACAGTTTTTCATACAATGTGTCATATAATGATGATAATCACAGAATTGATGAATGCACACTGCCTTTCAGTAAATATCACAAGTGATGATGAACATGGTTAGAACAACACTTCACAGGCACACGCTGCATAAACAGAGTGTTATTGTGAATAAACTGCATCCAGCCTGGAGCTATAAATCATCGCCATCCCACCTGCTACATCTGTAACTGGAACAGAACGATCTTATACAACATGGTCCCTGTCCAGCTGCCCAGAGCTCATCTCTCTAAATCACTGCAACACAGTCAGTATATCCTTAGGCTGTATCAAAATGGTCATAATGGAGGTACTTTATAAATGGAGCCACGCTATATAAGGTTACAGCCTAAAAGTTGTATTTATATAACCAAAAAGAGAGAGTCTGGGAGAATCTGTTGCATAAACCACCAACATTGAGTTATGAGAGTTAGAAATACAGCTACAAAACCAAAAGTATAGGCACTTCCAAAATCAAGCTTATTAAAGGCCCTGAAAATTCAGATGGATTTTGACTGACCGTCACTGCTTCTATTGTTCATCAAACCACACTGAGGATGATCCCAACAGTACCTCTCTCCACTGTATTCATCGTTATAGTTGTTGACACTGAAGATACATTTATACAAATAGATATTGTGATAGTTATTGTTCTTGGCGTGAACTTTCCTTTACTGGTCCAAAAGACCACCCTAAGGGAGTTGAAACTCATAAGCCACTCAACACAAGGGAGCTGTGTTGGATTTGAACAGTCTGTACTTCTGCACCATCCAAAAGGTAGGCTTGAGAATTAAAATGTGACAGTAAGGCTATAAAGCACCTATTTTCACCAGGAACATCCTGTTCTTCAAACAAATTCATGCCATCAGAATAAATGTAACCACTACCATAACATCCCATTTTAGCTTGAACACACCCCCATCACAAAATCAGCACTGCATTCAAATGCAGCACACACACCCCCACAGTAACCAGCCTTGCTAATACCCAGATAATAAATCTGGTGGTCATCCAGAATTCATAAAACAGTGGTTATATACATAACTGTTCTATACAGGACAGAAACAGATTTTGTTTCACCTGCATGACCCAAATGTCTTCTTTTTTTTTTTAGTCCTCTGGCAGTGACTGTGACTTTACTTTCACTAACAGCCAGGACTGCGTTCAGAGGTGAGAGCTTAGCTTTCAGTTGAGGTGAAGAGCAAGAGAATAGGGGAGATGATAGGTAGGCCTGCAAATTCCAGTTTTAAAATCTAAACACTGCTAATGGTATAGTTTGGAGGAGGTTTATGGGGATGGTGCACCAGGCAAGATCTTAGATCCTTCACTAAGTTTGAGGAGTCTAGATGATAGAATTCTTAGATTTTCTCTGGAAAAGGATACACAAATTCTGTTGTTATGAACAATATGGACAAGGATTAAATGAGTATGTAATAAGGTGACTGTACACAATAATAAGCTACTTTAAAAAAGTTGATTTAGTGTATTCTACACAAAGTGTCTTAAATATAATCTCATTATCAATGTACATATTATGCCCGAAAGTTATCAACATCGATATAATCAAATCTTTTTGCCCACAGTTGTCATGACAACTGATAAAGTGCATGACTGGATGAAATGTCGACCTAAACCCACCCACTGCATACTACTGAATTAACTCCTTTTGCTATCTACAGAGGACATTTAGGGCTTTTCAATGATACCAAATGTGAAGGGGTGGGGCTTTGGTACCTTTCTCTTCCTCATTTAGGAAAATGGCAAGCACATTTTATGGGAAGAGGAAAAGTAAGCGCATAATACTTTTTATTGAGCAAATTTTGGCTTGAAATGTTGTTGGCATATTTTATATAACTATAACTCTCTTAACAACACACTGAACATTGTCTGAATTTTTAAACTGTATTTTTGCATAGTATTTAAGTGTTTAAAAATGTCCTCTGTAGTAGACATTTGTAGTTATTTCCTCCATTTTGTTTTGTTTATTCAAATGAAAAGAAAGGGAGTCATTCTCAGAAACACCTGGGTTGCCATCAAGGTTCGGTTTCAGATGTATGGCATTCCAATGTCCACTGTAGTTGACTGTTACTAGAGGGTTGTAACATGGACATACGATATCTTAAAAATAAAAGCTTTTTTTCAAAGAATTTTTTTTTCAGTATTCTAGTTACCTTACAACGATTGGGGAATTAAAAAAAAAATGTGATTGGACAATATTTTTTTTTTCCTGGTAGTCAGGAGGCTATATATTTGATGAACCATATCCAGCCCAGACATAACCTCCGAGTGGCCTGGCATACAGTATATATATAAAATAAATCTCATATTTGACAAACTCAATAAGATCTCACTCTCAACTTGTCACTTACTACAGCTTGGCCGGTGGCTGTAAGTTGCTGTAAGTGGTTTTCCGTGGCCTCTATCATGGTTTTCCAAGTTAGCATTACTACGTAATATAAAACATCCAGATAGACAAGATGAAGCTTGCCGACAAACAGCTGATATATTATGATATGTGGACTACTACTAACATTGTCAAGGTTAGGTTCAAGAAAATATCCAAATTTCAATCAACACAACTTCAATGGTGGTAGTTTCCATTTCATTCATTTCATAGGAAGCATCCAATTCGTACCTGACTCCATAAACTCTTGGTTGAAGCCGCTCCAGGCCTCTTTGCTCTTCTCCAGGTTCTCCTCCATGACCTTAATGTCAGCGAAGGGACAGTTGCATTCTGGGAAGCGGGGAGAGCACCGGCACCAGCAGTCGTTGTTGCGGCAGAGCAACTCGCCCTCCGAGTTGCATGCCACATAGCTGAGGGCTGCCTCCACAAAACGCCCACGCAGGAACTCTGGCAGGACATCTTGCAATCCTGGAAAAAATAAGAGAAACACAAGGCAATGTATTTCTTCATTTTTAGAATAGAGTGGGATTTTTTTGTTGTTGTTTTTTTTACATTCTTTCACAGGATATTTTTGCAGGGCTGAAAGTAGAAATGTTTGGAATGTGGCGCTTCATTTTTAGACTACAAACATAACATGAAGGCGTTTCCTGATACATCAAAGGACATTGCAAAAGGAAATTCTTAGCATAGCATTTTGTACATGATGTCATTTCTTACATTGATTACAAACATTACTTTTCAACTCATCAGGGAGCTGAAAAATAGCAGTCATTGTAGCCTTAGCAACTTGGAATCACAGCTGCTGGATGGAAATACTGCTTTAAAAAAAGATCTTTTTTATATTAAATGAACATTCAGCTGCAATTTGTAAAACATATGAGAATAATTTCAACGATGTCATATATTCACAGACTGACAGTAAAATGACAATTCGAATTAAAGCCGATATACATACAAAGGAACACAGGCTATAAATGCGCATGTGCAGTACAGCCTTTATCCCAGCAGATACACTGACACTAATAACACATCTTATCATAGTTGAGGCCATAGAGACGACATGTACAAAGACAACAGCTCATCAGCCACTTGTCCATTGTGTGTGGAGCTATGCATATGAAAAAAAAAATGACATCACTTGACCAATTTTCAAATGGTTCTCTGCTGTTCATGTATGGTGGTATTATCACAGATATCACAGATAGATTGTTCTTCTCAGAACAGCTCAGCTTGTATCATTTTCAGCTGCAGCTTTTGCAGCAGGCACATATACAGTAAGTTCAGAAGCCTGCCCAGGGGCATATTTTAATAGTTTTGGGGCTATCAGTAGCAAATGTCACCCAGTGTGCAGTCACCATAAACATCCTGCTGTTTCAAAATGCCATGTTCAGGTTGTTTCCTATCTGCAGGTTTCGTTATTTCTTCCTCTTGCTGTGTAATGGAGATGCTTAAATCATCATCACAGTACTTTATTAAGACATGACTTGCATCCATGTCTTGATGTGTAAAAGAATACCAAAATGTATAATCATGGCGAAGATGGATGTTGAGCACTGTTTTCATGATCAGTGCATAAATAATCTGTAGACATTGAAACTTGATATCCCTGTTTTGTTTTTGTTTTTTTTGTTATTTTTTTTCACACTGAAAATGATTTGCGCCTTTTGGCAGCCGCTAAGATGTATCATGGCTGAGTAGAATCATGATTGGACTAGAGGGGACTGTTGGGCCGTGGCGGAGGTATGAGCTTTACTGAGGCAAATTGCAGTGTTATGTGTTAGACTGTAAATATGGAAAATGTAAGTTATGAATCATATCTCTGAATTGACTGGATAAAATGTCACTGATGAGAAAAGAGTGTTGTAATTTTCTGTATTTTCTATGTTTTCAGTTACATTTTAAGAATGATTCTTCTTTTTTTAATTTTGGAGGAAAGTAGAAAGAATTGAAAGCAAACAGAATGGCCTGTATGGTAACTACTGGTCAGTCATGTAGTTGGCTCACTCTGTTGAACACTACGAAAGGTGAACAATTTGAAAGTTTTAGCACGTAGCTTGCTTCCTGAGTGCAGTGCAGACTGTAGCAAGCACTGTAAAAGGAATAAAATCCATTCATCTTACTTTTAAATGATATCACAATTAAACACCTCACACATTCATACTGGTATCTGTTCATGACATTTCTGCCTCACTCATTTGTCTCCCGAGCCAGCCATTTTGACATTTCAGCAGTGGCAAAAGTCCTGGTGTAAATAATAAAAGTAATGATGGCTGAATTCCATTTTTCTGCTTTGGTTCAGGGTCCTGTAATTATTCATGCTGGCTCCCTATCATGGCACACTTGAATAGAACAGAGTCATTGTTAACATTTTCAGTAACACCTGTGGTTTTGCTTACTCTGCCAAATCAAAAATGACTCGTGTGAAAATGGCATAGTGGCAAAGTTTTCACAGCTAAAGGGTGGCACCAACCTCCTGAAGATGCCGCCAGTAGGCCAATACACAGATTCATGGCCAATATTATCAAATGACTGTATAAACACATAAGGAGTATAAAACTCTTGGCTCATAATTCAGGCAGTTAAAGCATACAGTACAATTTAAGGGTTTTTTCAATCACAAAAGGATTTTGTTTTGAAATCGTTTATGATAGAAGTTTGTACTGTCCTAATTGAGGACCCAAGCCACAGAGTTGATAACAAATAAAAGCTCAAGCCAAAGGAAACACTGTTCTTCATCATGTTCATTAAAAGGTGTACTGCGATTAGTAAGAAATGGCCAGAATCTGAAGGTAGCTCCCATAAGAATAGGGGGCAGCATATCTGCTTACTGCTGCTCACTCTACACACTCTTTGCGGACCTTCTTGTAAAAGCATAATTACGATGAAAGAGGCACTTTTAAGGATTTACCGTATTTTCATTTTCGGCTCAAACTCATTTTCAATGGGAGTGGTAGGGCACTTTTACGATAGCATCAGAGTCGCTATTTATAAAACACACATTCTTTTTTGTAAACCCTGTGTACGTAAACAATGTTCTCAATGCTCGTGTTCATGTGTAGAGACCCTGGTGATACTACGAGCAAAGTTTAATGTTGTGTCGAGCCTTCTTAGTGTTTTAAAAATAGGGATTTTGATGCTATCACAAAAGTGCCCTTAGCACTCCCATTGAAAATTAGCTTGACCCAAAAACGAAAATACGGTAAATCTTAAAAGTGCCTCTTTAATTGTATTTAAGCTTTTGCACGAAGGTTTTACTCATATACATTCACAAAAAAAGCCTAGGTTGCATTTTGGCGAGAGTTTCATTTTAATCACGTCAGATCTTGATGAACAAACTATTAAAGTTGAAAATCTTCACTGATGTACATTGTAGAATTAGTTTAGAACAAAGGCCGGCAACAGGAATTCCTGTCTAAATGCTCTAAAATGTAAAAAATGTAGATGTAATCATGCAATGTTGTCTAGTTAGTTTGATCGTTTGACTGAATCTGAGCACACAGAACTCTCCTGTTTACCTCTGCATTCATCCTTTATTGCATGAATACATGCTAGTACAGCCATACATGTCTTAGCCATAACAGAATCACTGCCATATTTGTCAGAGGAAATGGCGGCTTTGGGTCTTGAGCTTTTCCTTTTTCCGAACTATTCTCCTCGTCTTCTAATTTGGGTAGAGGTGGAATTTTGTATCCACTGAGGTTCTGCTAATGAAGGCTTCTGTTGATCATTCAGAATGAAACTACATCCTGTAGGGCTTTCCTCAGTTGCTGGGCAGTCATTAAGGGTTATTTCTGCAAAAAATGTTCTGCTCATCTACAAGACTTGTGCTCCTTGGTCTACCAGCTTGTTTACCATTTTGCCTGGCAAAATGTGTGCACCATGTGTTTAAAGTGTTGTATCTCTCACACAGTTTTTATATACTGATGTTAACCCACCAAATTAAAGCAGACATTTTGCACTTTAATGCAGGATTCATTATTTTACTTCAGAACTTTACAAACTTTACGTTCATCTCTGCAACACAGGACATACATGTTGCTGCTTCAGCTCAGTTGACCATATTAATTCATTTTGTCAGTGTAAATTCTAGCTTTATTCTAGCTTTATCTTACAAATTGCCCCTTTAACAGCAGGGTAACATCATAGTTTCAATTGCATTGCTTTCATAATTTAAATTGGGCTATATTGAAAGTACAGTGGTGTGCTGATTATGCTGCCAAAGTTTCCTGACTGCAAAGCCTTTCAAACCAAATCAAAAGCCAATGTGTGATGTTAAAAGTGCATCATCATCTGTTAGAAAGCAGCAGGCGGCGTTCAGAAGGCGTGCGGCGTGGTGTCCCTGCTGCTTCTCTGAATCTGTCTGTTGGTCCATGTGTCTCTTCCTGTCTGTCTAATAATCATCAATTTGTTGTGTCAAAAGCTTGCCTTCTCCCGGCTTCACAATCTCACTCTGGATGATTTTCAACAGCCAAGTCAATCCCACTGTGCCCTGATATGAATATGCATGTCTCTTCTTTGGTATTTACTCTTTCACTGGCTTGGAAAGAGATGTAATTACTCGCATTTCTCCTCTTCCATGGTTTGGCAGGTGCTTTGAGGTTTTTGCATGTTTGT
>CAEMYA010000024.1:369055-381179 GCA_903131615.1 Diplodus sargus
GTGTGTGTGTGTGTGTGTGTGTGTGTGTGTGTGTGTGTGTGTGTGTGTGTGTGTGCGCGTGTGTCTAGTAGTTGCAAGTCTGGCAGGGCTTTCTTCAGTTTGGGAGACAGCTAAATAACACTCTACCCACCAATCACTAATCACTATCCAACTTTCTGTCATTTTTTCCACATCGCTGTTTGTCGATATCATTCTTTCTTTTGTTTGTCCATGCGTTCGTTCTTTCTCTCTTATTTCCTTTCTTTCCTTTTTCCTTTCTTTCTTTGGTTCGTCCTCCATCCTCTTTCTTTCTTTCTTTCTTTCTTTCTTTCTTTCTTTCTTTCTTTCTTTCTCCCCCTGATCTCATGGGGAAGCTGAAGTGAAACCAAACTTGCCGTCGTCAAACATTGCAGTGAGAAAAAACCAAAGCAGATGGTTAAATGAGTCTGGGTGAGTCAGGAGATGCGTTAATCACAGGTTTTTATATTTTTCAGCTAGAACTGGCAGTGTGATCCATTAAGTATGCTAAGAAACTGCTGATTCTCAATACTATCTCTATACTATCTCTCAATTGATTTCTTTAATTGTCCCTTTGTTACCCCCATGATGGCAGAATACAACTTGACATTAACATTGTCCTCATGATGCATCTGGTATGTGTATATATATATATATATATATGTGATGTGTATATATATATATATATATATATATATATATATATATATATGTATATATATATGTGTGTGTGTATGTATATATATATATATATATATATATATATATATATATATATGATGCTGTTTTACAATCATCAATATTTGTTTAGATCAGAGAATAAAAGAGGGGAAAATCTGTTCTGTACCACCTGGTAGATTTTTATAAGGAATATAATAGAGGTGGAGAGTGAAAATGAGGACAGGATATTCACCATGTATGTCAGGCAGAGTGAAACACTTATCACTCCTCCTCTGCTCACCTTACTGCTCTTCACCTTTGACACACAACGCTATTGCAGCAGTACATTAGTATTCAGCAAAATGCTTGTCTTTTTCATCTTGTAACTCACATCTGCTAATCCAAAATGGATAAAAAACACCACTTCAGCGTGTCATACCATGTGTCTAGGATGAATATTAACCCTTATCTATGTCTCATCTATGTAATTACGTCTGTATGAATGTCGTGAGGGTGGTATTGATTTGGAGGTTTACTTACGAATCCTTTAACATGACTCTTTAAGAATATTCGCACACACATTAGTCTGAAAGAGGAAACAAATAAAATGAATCACATCCAAGATTTGAATGGAAGCTAAAATGAAAGCCCTTTTCACTAACCAGTGAGCTCATCACTGGTTGGTGACAGTCGTAACCCTATAAACATCTCTCCCTCCGTGTCAGCATATGGGGTGTTGACCACACTAAAAAATCAAAGTACACCTCAATTTCATGTTTTCCAAAGTTTGTTTCGTTGTAGTTCCTTCTGATCATGCTCATGCACGGCATGTTCAAGTGTTCAGTTTTCTTTTTTGGTTTTAATTTGCTATTTGATGTTATGAAATGGGTCATGATTGCTAACTGCTCCTTAACCTTCACTCTGAATACTTCATGAAAATGCTGTAGATAATAGGGAGTAATGATTAAGAAGGGAAACATTTGGGTCACTCATTATGAAGCCTCCAGTTTGCTACCTTCCTTTGAATTTCAGTTTGCTTCATACTTATAATTTATCAAACACTGGTGTCATTACATACTGCTAGGTGATGAGAAACTTCACTCAGTAAATGAATCAATCATCAATCCTCCATAATGTAACACTGGAATAGTAGAGGTAGACTCAAGAGACAGAGAAGTTGGAAGCAATCAATCGTTTACTTAGTGAACATTGACAGGTGATCAGTCAGCTAGGGCAGGGGGCAGGCTGGCGGAACTGGGAACATGCTGTAACAATCAAACATCACTCTCTCATCTGCTCGCTCGTTTACTTCTATAATTTTCATCAACCTTTCTGTATTTTTTTTCTTAGTGCCAGCATAAGCACTGGCTATACCTGGGGTCCATCACGCGCTTTCAGTCAAACGCATTTATACACACCACAGACACATGAACACACCAAACATCTCATCAAATGAACGATCAAGTACATGCGCAAGAGAAACACAGTTATCATCCTTTCAAAAAACATGAAATCATGAATCAATCACGATTCATTGTGAATTCATAGCAGACTTGATTTTGTTGCATTCATACTAATAAACAGCAATAATTCATAAACATATCTCATTGAATAATTGCATTTCTTGAATTAAATAGTAGTCCAGTACTTGTTTTATTTAAAAGTAGGATAATGAAATACATTTCACATTCACTGTCAAGGGCAACACTAGTTCACCCACCACACTCATCCAATTTTTGCAGTTTACACATATGCAGTTCAATTATGGTTGCATATTTGAAGATATGTTAAAAAAATATTTTAACAGAAATGTTCTATTCTTGTGAATAATATGTAGTGGCACTGGGGGAGGGTTGGCGGGTTAACAAGGGGGACGCATTAAAGGACAGCATCCCCCCTGGAACCCCCTTAATTGCCTAAGTTTCACCAAATAATCCAGCCAATGCCAGTAAATAGACAGCACAGAGACAGTTCACTTGATTCAAAACATGTTAATATGTTAATATCTCCCAGCACCAACACAGCTCGCCCACCCAGCTCAACTGGCTGGCACCCACAGCATAGGAGCAGGCTCAGGAAAGGGCCATAAGTATCTACAATAGGCCAGAAGCCTTCTACGGGTCTGGACACGGCCTGAAGACATCCGCCTCTGCCGGCGCCCTAATACCCATTTCAGCCCCATGGGTGGTGCCCCGAGTTGCCAACTTTAAGGTTGATATCACTTATTTGGTTATTTGCTCTGTCTTCAGTCTCTCTTCTCTCAAATACACACACGCATACACATTCATTCATTTGCTCTGCATAACAACTCTTGGCAACAGTACCTTGCTTGCATATTATTACCATTTATATCATCATCATCATTAACATTATTATCATAATTATTATCATTATTATAATTACTGTAATATCTTTTCTTCTTTTTTGGTTTGTTTTGTCTACTTTTCTTGCATCCCCTCTGATTATATGTACACAGAATATCATGTTGTATGTTGCTTGGATTCAAATCTTTTCTCCCATCTATGTACTGTATGTCTCTGCCTCTGTATTTGTTAATGTAGTGTCCCCTTACATCTATAAATAACCAATTTAAAATTACAGGGAGACGAGAAACAGGAACTAAAGCTGGAACACTTAGACCAGACATATCCAGGGAAACAGGGCTGGTACAAATCCAGGGGAGATAATGAAACAGGTTTGCTGGTGGGTAAGGGGACCAGCTGAATGGGTTTTTACTGGAACAAACTACATGGCAGGTGGGGAGCAGCAGGTATCTGAAATGACAGGAGATGTCAATGACTGAAGAAACAGGAAAAAGAGAAAACTATGTAATTTGTGCTTTTGCTGACAACAGTGATAAAAAAAAAAACAAATGAAAAGAAGGTTTCCTCTTCAGGCACCTGTTTTGCAGTCCTCACCTTGAGTTTCAGGAAAAGAAAGAACTTTGGGGTGTCATCTTTAGATGGGGGCTTTTAGGGTCATTACCCATAGCACTTTGCTTCCGTCCAGCAGTAGATTTAGATCACACCGGTAGACCAGAAATAGCAGACCCATGGTTCCCTCTCTTTCTATCCTTCAGTCTCCAGCAGAGACCACACTTTCCATTTTGGGAAATTTGACGCTCTTAAGCCTCCCCGATGATTACCACCCCTCTGTTATCAGTATGTGTCCGAAAGTGTGTATGTTCTCTCTGAGCCTTTGCTGTAGTGAGTGCTTGGTCCACTACACTGGAATGCACTCTTGGCTGTAGAGGAGATGGTGAGAGAGGCGGCACCTTGGACTGTGCTACTGCTCTCTAGAGCCTCAGGCTTTGGCAACGACCCAGCTTAAGTATACATGTGCTGGCACAGATGTTGCTGAATGACACGCTTTCTATGTTGCTCTTTATGCTTATCTTTATAGCTGCCTTCTTTTTCTTTCTAACTTGTGATGTTTCCATCTGACTGTCACTTGAATTTTCTGCAGACTTGTCAAAAAAGACTAAAATGCACATTTTCTTTAGCTGGGTTCCTGCTTTCTTCAGCAGTTTTGTGCTCTTTTACAATAGTTTTGTGTTGTCTTTCACAAAGATACAGCTACATGTTGGGTGTATGCACAATGCAGCTCAGCAAAGTTGGGAATAGATAAGTTTGTGCAAAGTGAATTAGATCCTACAGGCATTTGACTCGAAAGGGCAAAATGCCTCCATAGTTGCAAGGACATTTTCAAAGGATGAAGTTTCATCTGGCACTCTTCCATTACTCCTCTATAGCTCACCCTCTTTTTAAACAACCTTTACATTTGAGATTGTTATTGAGGTCTGTGATATCAGAGAAGGCACAGATAAAGAATTTGGCAAATGATTTATAAGCCATGTTATACAGTGACAGGTGGTGTGCTGAGAAAATCCTTTCATTGACTGCCCAGAGTTAGGCCTGAGCAGAGGGAGGCACTTGACAGACCCCTCAGCCTGCAGGAGCTCGTAAGTGTCGTTCAGCATCTGTCCTGGGGCCATGCTCATACTATTGATGGAATTCCAGCAGAGTTCTAAAGAAGCATTTGGGGTGCTGTGGGGGAGGATCTGGTAGAGGTTTTCCTGTAGTCCCTCTGTGAAAGCCACCGAGCATCTGTCAGCGGGCAATGGTGTCATTTAAAGCAGCGCCTGCAGATACATTTTTGTGCTTGCATTATACAATCCTTGCCATACAATACCTACTTTGACAACACATTCCCACTCCCAACATTACAAATACGACAGCTTGGTCAGTGGCCTTTAGCTTCAAGCTTTGAAGCGCTTTTACTATCGTAACATTGTGCTTTAGAAGCTTTGTGCTTTGGAGGGGTAGAATCCTGAAACAGATTAACTGACTGCATCCGTATTCCTGGAGGAATCAGAAGGGGACTAAATTGGTGTTTGTGTACCTGAAAGTACAGGAGGATGGCCAAGGTCTGGTGGACTTGCAAATGGGGGTCCTGTTCCTTCTAGCCACAAGTAAAACAAAGCTTACTGTTTTGAACAATGGCATAAACTGGGCATAAAGAACCTGAAAGGGAGGTGTGAGGAGGAGATGGTCCTAAGTCCTGTGTGGGGTCAATAGTCAGCGATGACTAACTAAAGCCTTGATCATTTCCTAAACCAAGTGGTTTGGTGGCTTCATTTTTAAAATATAACTGGACATTGCATGTTTGTTTGCACAGGTAGGCTAGGTCAAACTCAACCTTGTCCAAGTGGTCACAGTGGTGGGTCTATTAACACAGTTTGGCTTGTACAAGGCCGGTTTTGGTGGGATTTGACTAAGGACCTTCAAAAGATGGTTCTGGTAACTAAGGGACCTACTTATTTTTGTTCTCACTCATTTTCAGAGGATGAAATCACTGCAGGTCTTATTGAACTTTCCATCTGAAGTAGCCAAGCTGTTGGTCTGATTCTGTGACGACCCATATATATGGCACAGAAATTGTATGTATTTCTATGAAAACCAATCCTTAACTTGCTCAGAATGTAGGAAGGGTGTCCTGTAATAAACTTCGTCCAGAACATTCTGGTGAGAGCAGAATTACTTTCTTTGCTTTTGTGAATCAATATTATGTAAGCCACAGAGCTGCTCAACTCAAGTGGTCAGACTGGTGTCTGCATATGTATCTCCTCATACACTCCTGCATGTGTTCTTACTGGACTTGCTGTCCAGTATGTTATTGAGTTGCACAACTAATAACCAAATGGGTTTAATTTTGATGGATAAAAGCCTTGGAAAGATATTCAATAAAAAGAATACGAAATGTCACTCCTCCCCTTCAAAGCGTTGCTCTGAGTCAAAGCTATTTTTGACAACAATTAATGATAATAGAAGGGTAGCCACTGCTGGCACCAAAGCAGTGGTCTTCATTTCACAAAGGCACATGTGCACACAGACCTAAACACTCAGGCAATGCCTAAAGGTACATGACCGACATTCACACAAACACACACACACACACACACACACACACACACACACACACACACACACACAGGCATCCAATCACAGTAAGAAATCAGAAAGAGTAAGAACAGTGGAGCGTTGAAGCATTCGGGAATAGAAAAGACAAAGAGTTTTTTTCAACTTGCCTAGAGAATGTACAGCGCCAAGCTTTGGAGTTTGTACCGTAATACCACAAAACAATGCAACACTTTTCTTTCCTTTAGCTCTGATACAGGTTTTTTTCCTTCTATGATTTTTCAGTGGTGCAAAGACAGAGTAGTTCATCATGTTACAGTGAAGAACTTTACATGCATACATGAATTTGATTCATGGATGAAATAGTGGACAGTATTGATAGAGGCAAACATTTTACAGATATATTTGACGACCCCCCAAGAGAAACCTGTTTCAAAATATATCATTCTTATCCGTACAGAGGGAAATTATTTATTCAGACTGAAGGCACTTAAGTAAAGACCTAATTTAGTGCTACGAAAGCCAGAAACAACTAACATGGCCTAATTTTTGTTGATGGAGCTGCCAAGATAAAATTTCTGATATCCTTCTTAAACGGAGCTCATCAGGCTAATTGCTTGGAATTAGAAGAGGAGTTTACCCTTGTGCATTGCTGTGGTTGCACTTTTTCTAATTTGGTTAAACAGAAACAACAGAGACATCATACATTACACAATTAGTAAATAAAAGGAATATTAAAGCTGTAGTCTGCTATTTTTTGGTTATATTTGCTAAAATTGTCATTATGATCTATATGTATCATTATGACAGTAGAATAACCTGTGCAAAAATCCACTGTCTGTGGCTCCACCCAGTGGTCCTAACTTGATTTGCACAAATCCCCGTTCCCGGGTCAATACAACCAATCAGAGTCTGAGAAGTGTCAATCATTCTCGTGCATACGCTGTTGGCAGCCCCCCTCCCTCACGCAGCGTACTGGGCACTGCCCCTCCCCCGTGCAGGCGCAGTGCCAGTACCTGGTCAGATATGTTCAAGCCCAAACTGTAAACAATGGCGGAGAACAGACAACAACAACAGGACCGAAGTATGACCCACCACTGCCCACATCAAAGAGAAGAAATAAGAAGACTGATGAAGAAAAGCAGTGTTAAAATAAAGAATTGGAGCAAGCAAAGAAGGATACATATCAGAGCGTCATTTCAGAGGTGGAGGGAGCTGCGGGATTTATAAGGACTCAAAAGCGACGCCGAGTTAGCAGATTTTCTGCTGGACAAGTAAGGACCTCTGCTTGATATATGTTTCATTCTATATTTTTACCACAAGGCTATGGTGGTGGTGGTTACAGTAATACTCACAATAGTGCATATTGCCGATGTTGCAGTCGAGCTACGTAGCTTGTTGGTAAATCTAGCTTGTTAGCTTGCATGCTAATTCTGATGTTTAGCGTTGTCTTTATGGCTACTGGTTAGCAAAAGAGTCTTTCATGTGACCGTTAGAAATAACATCAGTCATGCTTCAGAAAGGCAGTGTGACGTTGCACCGGGTAATGATTAGCTGGTAACTCCATCTTCCGCGAAGTGAGGAATGTTGTTTGTTACTCGGGATATCTACAGTGATCGGCATGAGGCACTCGTCACTGTAATTTAGTTGTATTGATCAGAAATGGGCTTTTTTTGTTGCTTTTTGTTGTTGCCATCTTGGTAATCAAGTGTCCTCTGCTATCGTGGTTACAAGCCTGCTCATGTACTGCAGGCTCCTCTGTGGGGAGGGACTTTGAAGGCAGAGCCGCAGCGCAGCAGAGAGGAAGTAGGAGAGACCTGGACTTGCTTAAGTGAGATGCTCTTTCCCTACTCACACGACAAGCTGATAAAACACTATTATCTGAGAAGAGGGGTGCTCCAAAACGGACTATTCACTATCTCAAAGGACATGTGGGTGTGATATTAAGGGTACATTCAATTTCAGCAAAGTTAAATATTTCCACAAATAAAACTTCCTGAGAACTTTATGAAACATCTGAACTAATTTTCTTGTATGAAATAACAATATCGATCATTTACAAATTATGTTGAAACTTTGAAGGCCCATAAAACTGAACTCCTTAACCGGCTTCTTTCTGTAATGTAAGTGCTGGGGCCTCATATTTAACATGATCATTTTAGGAAAACATTCTGGTTTGGTTTAAATCATAATAATAACTACATAATGTAATGCATATAAATCATGTACTGGGGGCATTTTAACTAACTACAGCATCAAACTCTGAAGTGTAGGGCCGCTGACCAGGCTAATGTATTTGACAGATAGGAAGTGAGAGTGGGCTGCACATTGGAAGATACACATATTAATATAAACATGTCATCAGTGCGATGTTAATGTTGTTGCTTGTTTAGTCACGGACATGAATTGTTTCCAGGTGCTTTAAATCGGCCTTCATGGGAATCATGAATTAATCATGGGAATTTGTTGTGGGAGTATCTAAAGGTACGCATGTAAAGCAACAGTCTAAAATGCATTCATATATGTCAGAAGAATGCTTCACAACATAATACAATTCAAGGTTAAACAGAGCGTTACTGTTCTGAAACCAGGCCTTTTTGTTTTTTATGCTGTTAAATGCACAATGCAGCCAGATCCCATGCTGATAATACTCATCATTTGAGAAGCACAGGCTGCATTCCAACAACAATACTGCCTTTGGCCTTACAATAGAAAGGGAAAGTATACTCTGAGATATCTGAAGTACTCACTGTGAAGCAGTGACTCAATGAGATGTCATATACCTTACACCTGGGATTAAGTACAGTCTCAAGAATAACCTTAAGTGACGAGAAAGTTTGGTCCCCGTTTGTCTCCCTTTTATAAAAGGTTACAGATCAGTGCAAGTGATTTTTCCTTATATGATAGCTCCTAAAGGAAAGGACAAGGCCAGATGGTCCGCGAGGATAATGGTGTTTTGATATTCTCTTTTCTTAGCGCTCTTTTAATCTTTTTGTCTATTAGATAGTCTGCCCACAAGGCCGTTCTCTTCCAGTATATGCTTATGTGCCCAAAAAAGTCTTGTGATCATCCAGGGCAGAAGTTGTGATCATCATTTCAGAAGTGGAAGTAGTATCTGCTACTGAATTATTAACACCTGTAGTGCTACACTCCTCAGAAGTATTTTTTTCTGGTTCGTCGAAAAGAAAAATGGAAATAAGGTAGTTAGCATAAGCAGACCATGAGAGCCCCACAAAACACGGGAAAACAACTCTGTGAGATGGTTTGATTTTCAAGTGACCTTTTTAAAACTGGTATATCAGAAAACTAGTGCTATAGACTAAGTCGAATGTAACAAGACTACGATGTCAGTCAAATTTAAGGTGGGTTTGCTGTTGCTGCACCATTATGTCAGCTTCTTCTCTCCTAAAACTCATGACAGAACTTTATGCAAGTCACAAGTCATATTTATCTGAGGTTATGTGAGGAGAAACACTTGTTCTGTTATCTCAAAAATAAGGAAATGTGTCCCCAGCTGTGTCTACTTTAAGCCTCCTGAGATGTCTCATTTAACTTATTCTGTTTCATTGTGCATAGAAGGGGAAGCTTTTTAATTGACTATCTATGGGAACAGCAGGAGATGTTATGTATTATTGAAAATAACTGCATTAAGATTGAAGGCAGTATGCTGTTAGAAAACACTATCAAACAAACTGTTTCTTACGTCTTAATAAGCTGCTGCATTTATCACTTGATCCATAGTCTACATTACTGCCCGACTGACATATACAAACTGATAACTTTTTTTCCCCATCTGCTCTGCTCACATTCATCGTCGCTAACGCAATCTTGCACAACCACTCACTCCTTACAAACCGACTCTCTCTTTTGCTTAACCACACAATCCCTACACACTGCACACACATTGTCTATTACATTAAGGAAAAAGCTTTACCTGAGAAAAGGTGGCAGTCAGCGAGAAAGAAGACTTATGCAAAAAGCAGGGAGTGAACTCCTACTTCAGAGTGCAGTGGGCGAGATGACTCTGGTTGTTCAGACTAACCAATCAGTGGGCTGCAGTGTTTAACTCCACCTTTTAGTGTGTGATCAGTGTGTTAGGTACCTCAACAGAAGGTTGTCGAAAAAACGAGACAGTGTAGAAAAATTATTTTGGCACCATCCACATCTTTTAATAATGGAAATGGAAAAATAGCCTTTCCAATGCATAACAAACTGAACCGAACTGAAGCAGACTGCTTGGCTTCAGATCAGGGGTTCTCAACCCACTTCGAAAGTGAAAGGAAACAAGGGAGAGAGTGGGGTGGACATGCAGAGCTCACAAGAATTCATGAATAAAGTTCAACCAATCATAAGTCATTTGAGAAGCATAAGGTTTAAATATGTAAGAAACTGGATTCATTTATCTTTATCGTTTTTTTAATTCAAAACAGTGATTAGATTGTCTCTATTATCCCCATTACCTCAAATAACACCACTGTCAATCCCCTATTGAAGGGCTGCCGGAGGATATTCAATCCTAGAAAAGTGCAATAGCTAGCTTCTCAAATTTTGATATGTATCAGTATAATAATGTTCAGTCTCACATCTAATCCAGCAGGTAGAATGTTCATAAAATACTGACATCAGGATCAACATCATTAGAGATGTGGACCAGCCCAAACAAAAGAACAGACACTGCTGCAGTGTCATCTGATCTGACAACAAAAAAATCCCTGATATTTTTAAGGTTTTTAAGGCCAGTGTGTTCCAAGCAGAAGCTCGCAAAGAATTGGGATCATGCCTCCCACCTGTATATTAAATATGAAAATCTGTTAAATAACGCAGGTTTGTTCCTCTCAGTGTTAAACTAACCCCAAAATGCACTGGATGTGTAGTGTTCACCGTTCATTGAACCTGTCATGCTTCATCTTGGTACATGTGCCAGCCATGAGCAGTGAACACAGCAGCTGTGTGTGCGGCTCACTCGCTCTCCTCAAGACTGTGTGTCAGTTTCCTGTCCTCCACGTGCAATGTGTCGATTTCTAATTCAGGAGGAACATAAAAACGCAGTCGGTTTGAATCATGTCATCAGTGGTATGCATGTAAAATATTAACAAGTGTGCTACTTTCTTGACTCAGCTGGACTAGTGTTTTCACGTAACATCAATCACTTGCCTTCTGAAAATTGGATCTGCTTGAATTATATACAGATGCAGCCTCTTAAAATGTCCCTTTTTTCCGTGACGGGGCCCTAACCAGTCCACCAGAGCGTGTGCTCAGACTTTGAAGAGCCACAAATCCTGGGCCTCTACAGCAGGAGCAGGGCCTCTGTGCATGGGTCATACGCTTAAAGCTGTAGTCTTTAACTATTTTGTTGTTATATTTGCTAAAATGGTCATTATGATCTGACAGTAGAATAAGATACAGATCAGCTGTGTAAAAATCCACTAGCTGTGGCTCCACTGAGTGGCCCTAATTTGATTTGCAAGAATCCACCGCTCCCGGCTCAATACAACCAATCAGAGCCAAGGTGAGCGTCTGAGAAGTGTCAGTCACTCTCGTGCATACGCTGCTGGCAGCCCCCCTCCTCTACGCATCGCATACTGGGCAGTGCCGCTAACCCGCACAGTGTCTGCTCTTACCTGGTCAGATATGTTCAAGCCCAAACTGTAAACAATGGTGGAGAACAGACAACAACAACAGAGCTGAAAAATGCCCCACCATTGTCCACTTCAAAGAGAAGAAATAAGAAGACTGAAGAAGAAAAGCAGTGTAAAAACAAAGAATTGGACCGAGCCAGAGAGAAAACAAGCATAAATATCATAGCGTCATTTCAGAGGTGGAGGGAGCTGCGGGATTTGTAAGGACTTAAGAGCAACGCAGAGTTTGCGGCTTTTCGGCTGGACAAGTAGGGGCCCCTGCTTGATATATGATGCATTCTATAGCGCATATGGCCGTACGAAGTTGAAATCGAGCTATGTAGTTTGTTGGTAAATCTAGCTTGTTAGCTTGTATGCAGTGCAGCAGAGAGGAAGGAGGAGGGACCTGGGCGCTGTGCTCAATCACATTTT
>CAEMYA010000024.1:386650-423953 GCA_903131615.1 Diplodus sargus
CATTATGGCCAAGCATGCGCCCTTAAAATAGCATCTGAATAAGCGCCACTGACTTTAGACCAAGTTTTTCCTGGTCTGTGGCGCAAGTGTTTTCTGAAACGTCAAAATAGCACCAGCGAACGTTTGTGCCGGAACACGGCTCCTCTTTTCGCTGAACCGCCCCCGGGAGCGCAAAGTCATTCCCTAATTTAAGGACGCGCGTCTGTGGAGGGAAAACTCCGCTGTGCGCCGAGTGCAAAATAGGAATTACACAAGCGCCAGTGAACAAAGTCACATGCGCCGGGTGCAAGATAGAGCCCCTTCTGTTTATTAGTGTTGCACACAAGAAAACAAACACAGAGAGGTTGACTCACCTCCTGACAAAGTGAAGGGAGTCCATTGCCTAATTTTTAGTGGCATGAAAAAAAACATGTATGAAACTTTGTGTGTATTTGAGATAAGAATGAAACATGGTTTGTAATTTTAGGTAGTACCATGGCAGAGTAAAGAAGTGATTTCTTGCAGGTTCAAGGTTTGGTTAGATTCAGTCAGGGAAACAAAGCAGATTGGATGAAAATACATTATTGCTTGGCAAAATAGGACAACTGTTTTTTTTTTATAATAGTATAAATCAAATCAATATTAATCCACAGTATGTAGAAGACATGAAATGCCTATCTCTCTTCTACACTAAAGACAAGACCACCGTTGTTCCCTTAAAATGTTATTCCCACATGATTCAAATACATATCCACTAAAACAAAATGAGAGTGGATCAATGAAGAATTAAGTAATATTTATTTCAATAGCACTGCTGCTAGTCACTTGAAGAAATAAATATCATCTACACACTTCAGGATTGTGTTTTGTTAAAGAAAAGACTCCTTATCAGCTGCTTGATATCCTTAAAAAATCCCTCTCATAGTCCCGTGCTCTGCCCCTTTTATAATGGAAAAACAAAGAAGAGTAATCATTGCATCCATTTATTTATGTCTCAGTAGGACCTAAACAGAGTTTTTTCTCAAACAAGGACAAATAAAACCAAGATCTCTCCATGTTGAAATCTCTGCTATCAAGGTCAATTAAATATTAATTATAGCAGAAACATCTGATCTGGATATTAGTGCCTCTAAGATACATGTCATGGAAAATATCATACACTACACTATCCTACTTAATGTGTTTTGTATGCTGCTGTGCTGTAGGCTGGTTGAAGAGAAAAGACAGTGCAGACTCAATAATGAGAGAAAACGTGTTGGAGAATGAAATGTTAAAGATCAAGCATGAGACAAAAAGAGCAGGTTTTACAGAGTTTCAGGGAAAGAAAGAAAGAAAGACAGAGCGATTGTTGGAAATGGTACAATTAGAGTAAGTCCATGGATATGAAGTGATTCTCCAGCTAAGTCACACAATTTGGCAAATGATGCAACCTGTGCTTCCCTAAAATAGACTCACTCCTCCCATCGTCACACTCTGCCTTACAATCAGATTGCATCTATAATGAAAAGAAATGGAAGCTAGCCTTCAAGGCGTTACATAAGATCCACATCTCAAACATGTCTCAAATATCTTTTTTAGAAAAGACGTTGCTAAGATGTAGTTGAAGATAAGCAAGAGATAAAGAAGAGAAGCAAAGGGAGATTAGTGGAGGGGAAGAGGCCGTTTTGGGTTGTTGTTTAAGTCACAGAAGTGGGCTCAGATAATCTCTGCTTAAATAATGAAATATGGTTCTGATCTCATTCATGTTGTTCTTCTCACTGCGGAACAAACATCAGTTTTCTGTTCAACTAAAATTAATTCTACAAATGTTCTGAACTCACACTCAACTAGAAGGGAATTTCCAGATGCAGCACATTGCTTACACAGTCAATGCAAAGATGCTAACAGGTGCAGATTTGCTTCGGGTAGTGTAAATCAAAGACACATCAGCCCTCACGCTGAAGTTGTGCCACATCACACACACAAGAGGAGAGGAGCGGAAAGCTGTCTGGTAGAAAGATATCACATACAGTATGCTGTTAGTGAACTACAGCTAACGTCTGTTCGGAGGGTATTTTGTACAGTCCATGTTCCATGTTGCTCCAAACAGCCAAACGCTCTCAAGGAGTTTCCAACATGTTTAAAACAGAATCTTCAAGATGAACTTGCTCTCCACCAGTATTCACTGACTGGCGAGTGAAAGCCATCATAAGCTCAGTAAAGACATGCAGTATGTTACAGCAAAGCTCATTACAAGACTGTGGGAGAAACAGAAGGACTCATGATGTGATAAATGTCAGGCAGATATTTGGCCAAGCAGCCTGAACTCACTACCGAAATGAAGACAACCAAAATAAGTATTAATGTCTATATTAATAAATATTATGTCTGTAAAGGTGATGCAGTTGTTTAGCTTAGAAAATACAAGATGTGGTCGGTGGCTTTGTAATTCCTCTTCTGAGAGTTGTGATTCGATTTCAGGTTGGTTAAGGATTTGGTTTCGGTTTGTTGGACCAGCGATAGAAGTGACAGTTTGTTTGAAAATAACAATGGCGGCTCTTAAAGAGGTTAGCATAGATGCTGTTATAGCATCAGTTGTATCAGAACTGGAAAATGTCTTTCAAAGAACAGCGCTGAAGACTTTCATAGGTGCTAGCCTCTGTTTGCTAAACTCACATAATTTATATCCCAATAGGAAGCAGTTTATACTTGTATTTTTTTGTTTGAAGAAACCATGAAAGATTCAGAGCTGATAGATTTCTGCTGTGTTACAGCGAATACACACTGGGCTTGTTTGTAACTCATGTGAGGAACTTCAATGATAATCCACCTGAGAGCTGCCACCCCCGTTGTTGCCTTTGTTCAAAATTCCCAGGAGCCCTTCCCTTAGTGGATGGCGCAACCCGGACCATTTAGTTTTCAATGATTATTCAAAAATGTGCATTATTCAAACATGAAATAATGGTAGAGGAGTGTGTTTTCTGATTGGCTCTTTCTGGTTAGTTATTATGGCAATTCTAATGCTTGTTACATGTCAGATTCCGATTTAGTACTTCTGTGTTATGGTGTAGTGCTGAGAATGAATTGCAGAGTCTGACAAGCAAAGAAGCAAGCTGCTCTGTAGTCTGGTGGGACAGCACTTAAAATACAAAACTAGAGTTTGATTTGTTTCACCATTGTCAGATTACAGTTATACTCTTACATAGAATACACAAATATATGGATTATCACATCGCTATGCATCCTACAAACATTTGTGTTTGAAATAGAAATATGGTATTAGAAATATGTTGCCTCTCTCCTCTTTTAAAAAATCTAACTTCTTTGCTGCTGCTTTAATAGTCGTTTTTGAAGGGGCTCCTACTTTTGAATGGTTCTGATGGTCCGGCACGGTTCTATGGGTGAAGCTGCATTAGCCCAACAGCAAGTTTTTGCTATAATCTGTGTTTTCAATGTTCTGTCCAGCTCATGGATGTAAATTGGAGTTACCAAAAAAAAAAAACACATAAAAAAAACACAGATCTATATAATGTAGTACACACCATGATCTGAAAGGACCCAAACCTATAGTGAACTGACCCTACTAACTAACTGAGTGTACCGCATTTATCAAAGCCTGACACATCTTATGCTGCATTCCAGTCAACATCAGAGGTGCACAACACACAATAACTTGTAACAAAATGGTTTCCTGAGCTCACACAAGTAAACCTCGGCAGTGCAGCCTTTCATATATAAATGATATGGAAGAGGGGAGAGACACACGAGGTAACAGACGGTATTATACAGTTCGATTTACAACACTTTTCATTCACAAGCCTGATACAAATACTGTTGTCTACAAATACTGTACATTGTACCCTCTTCCCATATGTGCTGCCATTGTTGTGTGACTTCAGTCAGCTGCTCCCTCCTGGGAAAAACGGATTTGCCCCGAGTTTAAAAGTAGGAATCCCGACTTTGAGTGGCATTTTATCGAACGTGGGTCGGAAATTTTAGAGTTCCGAGTTGTCTGCCCCTTCATTACCATGAACACAAACACGGCAGTTCATTTTGACTCGGTCCAGCATACACCGACCTGCTGCTGTAAACACTCACTAGCACAAATGTGTATTGATCTGCTGCCAAATATAGCCACCAACAAATGCTCTATTTCCTCCTGTTTGAGTAACATTTGTGGAAAGCCAGTGCCCAGCTGTTGATGAGTTGCTCATTTAAAAAGGTGAACTAGATGCTTGTGACTTGTTTTCAAAGATGTGTTTAGTCGGACGACATAGACTTGGGACTGAGTGCCATAGATAGTGCAGGGACACATCGAGGAACAGACGTTTTTAACTGCAAGATTAACTTCCCAGGAGTAATTTCTCCTGCTATATGACATCATCAAATATAATTTTGACACCACAAAGGAATATAGGATATTAAATTATCAACAAAACTGGGAAGATTTAAAGATGGAATTATTTTCAGGGGTATAAAGCTATACTTTATCCTTCCGTCGCTGTATATTGGTCAATAAAAAAAAGTCATTTGTACAAAGTTGTTTTACTACAACGTGATGAGGTTTTAAAGGCGAGTGAAATGTCTAACTGCAGTCTCCCTGCTGATCTAGGCTCTTGACAACTGCAGCGCTGTGATGAAAATTATTTTGCCTTCCTTTACATCATACTGTACAAAGCCAGTCCTTCTCGTTCCCAAACAGAATATTTCACACAGATGTTGCAGAGAGTTTATAGAAAACTGTGGTCTAAACTGGACATGTGATTGTGGTTACTCCACTTTATTGCTGGAGATAAAGGTAATGTTTTTTTTTTTCCCTTCCACCTCCTACTCGGCGCTGCAGCGACATACAGCCCAGAGGCGTGCGTGGACACAGGTCAAGTACCTCCCACTCAGTGTCGCTTCCTCTTGGGTGATGAGTTGATCTGGCAAACGCAGCGTAGCAGGTGGCTTGCATAGCAGAGGTCCGCATTCACAGAAGCATGTAAGGGATGCTCTTCTTCAAGTGAGAGTAGCTGTGTGTTTGTTGTGTGCGTATGTGTGTAGGGTGGTGGATAAAATATCACTGGGCATTTGCAGTTGCTAAAGAAAGGGACTATTTTCCTGCCTGGCAGTCATATGTGCTGTAACTTTGGAGGTTCTCCGAGCATGTCCAGCTAGTGAGAGTCCCGCAGGTAGACCCGATACACTCTGAAGGGATTATGTTGTATATCTCATATGGCTCAGAAATGTCTTGGGATCCCTCAGGACAGGCTGGAGGTTGTGGCTGGTTAGCTAAGCCTGCTGTTACTGTGAGCTGGCCCCAGATAAGCAGCAGAAAATGGACGAGTACATGGATGGAAAAATACATTTGAGAAGGTTTTAAAGCCCATCAAATTGTGGATTAAATTATTACTGCATAACATAAAAAATGCATGAGTTATTAAGCAGCAATCAAAGCTCAAGTTTTGAAAGAGAAAGAAACATGTTTAGTTATTATTTATGAGGAGTTTAATAGCCACAAACTCAGCTAATCTTCTTCATCAGGACTCTGTCCTTGTCTCTGCACTTGGTTTCTTTGCTTTGGTCTGCCAATCTTGAACGATAACATTTTCAGATGCTTTGCTTAATTTGAGCTGATATGGAATGGAACGCTTTTATATCAACTATCAGTTTAGAGTGGATAATATTATCGCATATGTTTATATAAGACAGTGAGATCCTAATGTCTAGGATTGATGTTTTGGCACTATCAAGACTGTCAAAAGTTGGAGATATCACATATCCTTTCTACTTCAAGCTGCCAATTTAGCATTGACCAGAGCTACTCTACAATCTCTCCATGTAGCCTTCGGTTGTGCAGAAAACCCCTCAGGGCACCTACGTGGTCGGGTTTCACTTCGCTTTATGACCAAAAGCATGTTACAAAAATTCAGCTGCTGACAGTGAAAGACAAGATTCATTTGAGTCAGCGGGATCATTTTACAAAAGCATAGAACCATTTTCTGATTCCTGACTCATGTTAAAAACATATTGTTACATGGAGGTTATTTGATGCCAAAGTTCAATAAACATTTTGGACTTGTTTCAAATGTTCCTTGTTTAATTCAGATGAAGTTTCATAGAATATGCCCAAGTGGAATGCAACCAAAACAAACTGCAAACTGTGTTTGCTAAACTGAAAAATACAGATTTCTTAATTTCAGACTTTATTGAGATGAAATATTTTCACCTGACAGCAGCAGCATTTGAATTATGATTTGGTCTGACATCCTCGGTGGAGCTTGGGCTGTGATAACTCTGCGTCTTTCTCCGCTGGCATACGATACCTCTGGGGCAGCTTCAGTTCCCTGCCTTATGTTATGCTGTTGCATCTCGCTCTCCCTGTTTTAATGTTACTTTTACTAAAGCTTCACCCGTCACAAAACTGCTAGAAATGTATGAGGTGGGCGGACGAGAGGACTTTTTGCTCTTTAGAAGAGTTTGGGAGAGTCATTGGTGTGTCCTTGCTGTTGACAGCTGGTGTTTTTCAAATTCTGCTGCAGAGATGGGGAGAAAGTAGAGTGGTTATAATGGAAGTACCCCATCATGCATTTTAGAGCAATTCTTCCTTTTTGATGTCCTTTCTGATAGGAAAACATGGGGTGATTTTGTAGAAAAAAGCAACGCAAAGGTTTTTTGCTTGAACTGAGTTAATTAAAAATCTAAACAAAAGTACATCATTGACAGCCTTAGACCTTTCATGTTTGAGATGTGGACCTTTCATAGAATCTTTATTTAGTGTTTCAGCTTCCTGGTTCCTCACCATGATCAGATCAATTTGTAAGGAGTTTGTTGGGCAAAATTTGATTACAAGTCCCTCCCATGTCATCGCCCCCACGGTACTCTGAGTTTGAGTATAATAAAAAGGCCATGTTACTATACAACTGAACATAGGGTGAAGTAAAATACAAACACAGATACCAAAAGTGTCACACAAGCCAAAATTGAAATTCAAAACTAGTTTTAAAAGAAATTCCACATAGAAATTGTCGACAAGTTTTCACCCCCAACACATACAATTCAGCAGCTTGGTCAGTGTTCTGAAGATTTAAACTACAGCAACTACCTAGCCCACGTTTAGGCACCAAGGTTTTGGAAACATCCGCCCTGTGTTAAAATCACATTCAGTCATGCACTTACAACACATCTTAAAAACAATTCAGTGTTGAAACTTGATCATACCCGATTCTCTTCTTGCACTCTATACTACAGCATCAGAGGGGGGCTTCCAGGAATGCTGCTGAGTTCATGTCTGCATCGCTGCAGCAAGGTGAGAAGTAAAGCTACCGCCATGTTTCATGTTTGAATAATGCAGGTTGTTGTATAAACATTGAAAATGAAATGGTCCAGGTTGAGCCATCCACTGCACTGGTTCTTGGCTGCTGTTATGTTGTCTTTTAACTGAATGCTCAAAGTGGATTTGACATAGGGCCTTTTTACAAGACAGGATCACAGATGAAGTAAGAATACCTATTCTCAGGTTCAACTTCCTAATCAATGTGCAAATATTCAAATTATGCACAGCCATTTGACATACAGTAAAACTAGCCCTTTGGGGGACTTCGGGCAAGTGTCCTGTCTGATTTAGAACTTAACTATATTTATTATTAGAACAGCTTTTACTTTAAGGATATCCCAGCATTACATTGACTTAAAAATGGCCTTCCATATCATATGTTACCAAAACCTAGATTCTACTTAAATTCAATCAATATCATACATATTTTTTCATTAGTTTGGGAAACTGTACCTAGACCAAACCGCAGAATCTGACACCCTGTCAGAAACTGTCAATACTTTTGACTAAAGACATGCTGTTGAATAGGCATGAGAAGCAGTTTGCAATTTGTACAGTGTGTATTTCACAGAATATCGCTGGATAGATTGAAAACAGACTAACTGAAGCAGAAAACAGATCTTAATGGATGCCAGTTTTTTTACTTATCTACAACTATTGACTTTTTTGCAAAAAAAAAAAATCAAAAATGGATCACTTTAGTGCGATAGTCATGAGCCTGATCCTACAGACACAAATGTATCACATTGAGCAAGATTTCAGTTTATAATTCATTCAGGCTTAGCAGATAATTTGCTTTTGTGGCCTTATGTCATCAGCTGTTGTGACTATTATGCCACATTCATGCTTCAGTGAGAGAGGAGATTCTCGTTGTTTTTGCTTGCATAGTTAAGAGGTGGTTTGCAGAGTTGAAGCCTGTCAATAAATGCAAATGCTCTGAATATAGAGAGGCTGCTATCCTTTAGTTTTTATTTTTGTACTCAGAGTACATCCCGAGTGTAAGAAAGAGCAAAGAAAACAAGGCATGTTTTCACTCATATTCCTTGTAGCTGATATGTTATGTGAAAGCTGTGCAGCAAACTTTTTTTTTTCCAGTCATTAAAATTCAATTTCATGTTGTCATATTAATCTACCTCCTCTTGGAAGGTAAAAGCAATTTTGCGCTGAGTCCAGAAGGCCTCTATGTTCTCTGTTTCTGACACAGAAGCATTCTAGGCTTTGTGGGAAAAAACATTTTCAAATAATCAAGTGCTTCAGTCTCCCTTTTCAAGCGTCTCTTGGCAACGAAAATGGTCAATCTAACCTCTGCATCTGCTGAGTGCTGTGTTTTCAGCAAAGGCACTTGGAAATGAGTCCCCTTATTCAAGGTACACACAAAGTTGACACTTAGCAATTACTCATTTGAGTCAGAATTGCTATTTAAGTTGAAGCATGAAAGCACAGTCCACCCACCCACACACCTGCTGTCATTACATATAAGTCAACAGATCTGTTCCGATGTGAAGAATATATCGCTCGCTTTGCTTTCAGTCGTCAAGAGGGGAACAAACTGAATTTATACAAGGTACAACCAGGAGGAGGGGGTAATAGGATTTATTTTCCTGTGTCCTGTGTTGGATTTTCAACAAAAAACGTCCTGTTTTGCAATTAATGATGAAAAGAGCTGGCAAAAGCCTGAAGGTGGGTTTTGGATAAATGACAATTCACCACATCAAGGCAAGTCGAGTTTAGCGTGCAGGCGAATAAAGTGAAACAATGAACAGACTTATGTGCTATAAACAAAAGTGTTAAGCCACTTTAAATTTAGTGAGAGCAACATTGTGCCAACAGCTCTTCCAATACTGATGATAATTGCCATGTTTTTTAACACTCATGTGATACAACTACACACACCTACAGAAGAGCACAGACCAGCCGGTAACCCAGTCCAGGTGGCATACTGTAGAGTACAGTATGCATAGATATACTTCTCCCACTGGGACTTTAAAGAAACTTGACATTTGCCATGCTTTAGTGGCTCTTTGGGCTGCTGTGCTTTTAATCCAGCCTGCCACTTTTAACAAATGTCCTTGCAAGCTCTCTCCCGTCTCTCCCCTAGCCTTTGAGGAATGATGCACCTTGAAAAATAATCTTTTAAAAAGATTGTTTGTGTGCATACATTACAAGCAAGCAGACCTATTTGTTACAAGTGCAGT
The DNA here is from genome assembly GCA_903131615.1 of Diplodus sargus. Lineage (NCBI taxonomy): Eukaryota > Metazoa > Chordata > Actinopteri > Spariformes > Sparidae > Diplodus > Diplodus sargus. Next base: position 396,122 of record CAEMYA010000024.1, read on the forward strand.
GCGTACTAATCTATCCCAAAGGGACACTTTTATAGGAGCGTTAATGTTTGCGCATCTAACTTGATGGGTGGTTGTTTTTGGACCTGGAGTACTGCAAACACAAGTCTACATATGGCTTAGGGGGAATTTGAATAGGTGCCATATATTGATATAGACTTTCCCAGGACTATTTGAAAGTAAAGTATATGGATATGCAATTGTACTGTGAGTGGGCTTAGTCGCTTGTATGCTTGTGTACAGTACCTTGATAGCAGATGTGGCAATCTGGAGGTGGTGCAGTCGTCTCAGGGTGCTCTCTCGATCTGTGAAGTAGGAAGCAGCCAGCTGATGGAGCAGCTCAAGGGACACCACTGAGCTGTTGCTGTTGCCCTCTGACTTCTTATTCAGCTTCTGCTTGTCCAAGAAAATGGTCAAAGACTCCTCTCCTGTGGATGAAGAGGTTGAGTGTATTGAAAAATTTGACTTATTTGTTATTGAAGTATTGAAGCCTCTCTTTGATGTGCTTACAAAGTGGAAATATCTGAATTGTAATTTCCATTATTACAATACAGAGCAACAGCCTGGTGTTATCCTGAGAAAAATTCAAGTGATATTCTGCTTCTGGATTTGATATTTCTTTCACTCTGTTGTTGTGGTTCTGTGTTTTATCCACTCTAATGCAGATAATGTATCACTTGCATTTGCTTTATTCCCTCTCATGAAACAATAAAAGCCAAACTATTAGCACTTAAGTAATACCAAAAAGGCTTGGTTTTCAAAGCAGAACTGAAAAGTGGAGAAAAGAAACTAAAGGGGTCTGCTAAGGAATTAGCATTTTAAGATAGCTGTTTGGCAGACAGGCTAGCATTTTTTAAAAATGTTTTTATAATTTAGCAAACATCAGCAAGAACAAGCAGAGGGAAGCTAATGTTGGTGAATTAAAGTTAATGTCAGGTTACCACAGTGTTTCATTCTCTAACAGTTTTAACTTGTCTTGCTAGCTCTTTCAACAGGAATTAAATGTGCAGAGGAACCTTTGAATTTGAGGCGGGCTAACTTTTAACTCTGACTTCTAACTTGAAATGCTCTATCAGATTGCTAGAAGGTAATTCACTTAAAATGTGTTGCCTACGTCAAACCCTAAACAAACAGATGTGGAGGTTAGCCATTGTTGTGGTAGTTTTCCTGCCTCTAGGATGAGACATAATTCATTGTATCTACACTATGCACCAATCAGCCTTTCATTAAAACTACTGGCAGGTGAAAGGATTAACATCAATCATCTTTTTACAGTGCAGTGTTCTCCTGGGGAACCTGGGCCCTGGCATTCCTGCCAGTGGCCCTTGACATGCACCACCCACCTAAACATAGGACAATGTGCCCTATCACACCACAAAAACTGCTCAGTAATGGCCCACCGAATGTGATAAGGAGTCCAACGCATTGCTCCGACCCCTTAATTCCCCAAATCCCAATCTAACAAACATCTGTGGGGTGTGCTGGAACAAGTCCGATCCATGGATGCCACCCCCTAAAGGATGCACTCTAATGTCCCAATACCAGACACCACATGGACAACCCCAGAAGTCTAGAGTCTCTGTCTCGATGTGTCAGAGCCGCAAGGGAACCTGCACAATATAATGCAGGTGATTTTAATATTGTTGATGGTTGGTGTACATTAGCCATAGTGTTCTTTTGACTGCCACCTACAAGGTGCCTTGTTAAGCATGTTTTACTTTAATCAGAAAGAAATTAGGCTTTTATTGGTCACCCCACATAGAGGAATGACCAAAGCTGTACTCAAACTACTGCCTCTCAGACAACCAAAGAGGTAAAGTCACACTATTGTGCTTCAATCCATTGGTAGCCTTTTTGGTTGAATGTGAGACTCAGGCTGGGTTCAAAATAACTCTGTATTTGCTCAGAGGATACAATTTATATATTTAGCTTCTCCCATTTTAGTTGAGTGTGAAATAGGCAGTATGCATTATGTAATGCCCTAAATGTTTTCATGCACGCCCAGAGCTGGAGAAAACTTATTGCATGCCTCCACCAACACGTTTTTTAAAACTCATTTATCAATTGTATTCATTTCAACAATTCTATTGCACCAATTTCAGGAAGGAATGTAGTTAATTTAAAGTTCGTGAGAGGCTGTCGCACCTGTCGCGTTAATATCCTTAGGTAAGATCTAATTTCTTCAAAGTGATTTTTTTGCTTCACCAATTAAAGCATACATGGGATTTGTAATTTATCCAATAAAACCAGAGCATTGCAGGTACACTACATTTCTGTGCATAAAGACTTAATGCCTCTGCAAAAGCGTGAATCCTATTCACAGCACTATATAACATTATATCAGAGAAAAAAAAATAACTCAATGAAAACAGCATAGCTAAGAATTTTACTTTAGCCATGAAGATAATTACAGCACTGGCAGCACTGAGGCATCACCCACAATAAAAACAGTCTTTCAAGTGCCGCGGTTGGTTGGAGTCTGGATTTAAAATGTATTTTGTTAATGCTAGACAGGCTGTCTAAATCGAGTCCAAACGCTCCTGCCACAGTGGATCAATACAGACAAATTACAGTTAAAGCCTTTCTTAGTACTCAAAGACTTTTCACACATTCCATGACATATTACAGTGGTTGAACTGTTAGTTGCATTTTTTTCTTTTTGACTGAAAAGTAACTTTTGGAGGAAGATGAAGTGGCACATGATAGGCAAGCATTACTCCCCAAATGCCCCCTTGATGATGGGCTGCCATGTCAGGCACTCCGAATTCTGGTAACAATCCCACTATGTAATAGAGCATATCTTATATTGCCAAGACAAACTGTTCACCATTCTACACCAATGATAACTGATACAAAGTTTCTAAAATCTCCGCTTTGCTTAGTTTCTCCAGTATTAATTTATTACTGACTGATTCTGCACATTTTTCAGGTGAGTGTATTTTATTTTTTGACAGTCATTAAGGTAATTTATTCACTTCAACCCAGCTAACATTTGTGCTAAAACTAAACTTCACAGCTTGGTGTAACCATGGCTGGCGCGACAGCTCTAAAAAGGGAACAAAGACAGTGATGAAAACAGCGATACAAAAAGAGAACAAAAACATATAGCTAGATCGGGGATGTGTGCATTCGCTCAGCCGGTCTAATCAGTATGCAGACTGGCTGTGCCATTTAGTCGAGGCTGTTAATTACATATAGAGTCTAACTATCAGTGTGCCAGTGAATTCATCTCTGCTCTGTCTTCCGTGTTGATGCTGCGGCGCACACTTCCAGTGATAAGTAGTGCTGAATTTAGGTGTCTGTGGATGCAAACCTATATCACTAAAATATCAAAGAGATTGCTAGAAGAGTATATGTGAGGAAAACAAGATTTGTCCTTTGTGTGAACCGTGTGGTAACGGGTGGTGGCCAGCTCGGCTTGCTTTGGGAGATGTATGAGTAACGTCGGGCTCAAATTATAGTATTTCGTCATAATTTAAAGTCCATTATATCTCTTATAAGTGAGCAAGTATCACCTACTTTTTTATATGTTCAGTGTACTGTACATTACAGGGTTTGACTGATCTGACTATGCTGACCTTGTAAATCTCCCCCTGACTCTGATGAAAGGGATGCTTAGATGCTGAAATGTTTATACTGACTATCAATTTTCTACAAGCCCCTTCATAAAAATACTGCCAAGTGTAAAAATGCACCCATATATCTGGGTTGCTGCTGTATGTGATGACCAGGATCAGCAGTGCATCAATATCACGAGGCCGTTGCTCTGAACATAACACAGGTTTCACTCTTGTTTTGTGAGGCGCGCACAATCGATATTGTTGGTGATTCTATTTTGTGAGTTACCCCTCTCTTCGGAGACTGGGGTTGAAAAGAAAAGCGATAGAAGGAGCAAAATCCTGAAACGGGTCAATTTAATCCCTCTGCTTAGTAAGGCTCTTGCAAATGCGTGCATTCCTCGTCAGAGGGGCAGATGAGTGGAAAATTACTCAGACAAACAAACAACCTTGGTTTAATCCTGGAGGCACAAGGTGTGCCATTGTTGCCATGTCTGCTTTTCACTTGACATTTATCTTGAACACCACAGCCAGCACATAGATTGTACGCCTCTGTAGCACTACACCAACGCAGGTTATAATTCAGTGTATTTTGTAGTGAATTCCTCTGAGACCTGAAATGAGGAGCTCATCTATTTTTGCTGTGTCCCGACACATTACTAACCCGAGAATAAAGGCGAGTGTGTCACATGCAGTCCTTGCTTACCTCCCAGGGTAGCAGAAACTAGGAAGTGGGTCCCATACTTCTTGATGAGGTTATCGTTGATTTGCTGCAGGGTTGGCCGTCGCCCCAGTAACCGCAGGTTGCGTAGGAACTCAGGCGCTAATGGCAATGGAGCTTTGAGGAAATCTCTCTTCTCTGTTGCCAGACTGTTCACCTTCCAGTGGCTGAACTCCCTGAAATCATGAATAAGGTAAAAGGTGAGTTTAAAATTGCATGCAGACACATTTAGACACAAAAGAGCCAGATTAAATAGGGCATCTGAGCACGTCAGATTGATTGAGACTCAAACGGTTAAGAAGTTGCAGGGGTGGAAGAATTCAGAGCGTTAATTTAAAGGGTAACTCCACCATTTTTTCACAAAAGGTGTTTACAGGTCTTGGCGAGTACTACTGCATACTGTATGTAAATGCAATTTTTCTTCATTTTCAAAGTCTCCGGCCTACATTACATACAATGCAATTTAGCCACTGCAATTTGTCAGATTACATGCATCTTCCTCTTGAGTTACAATGGGCTTTAAACTACTTCTTCCCAATGTACAATATGATTGTATATGTGATCTGTAAACACAGTTAAATCATAGAAAGGCAATGCACACCAAGGATTTATCAGGAAGTGCTGAAAAATGACAGCAGACTAGAAAGTGAAAAAAGTGTTGCACAGTCAGGAAAGCTCAAAATGATCAAAGAAAACTGCAAATGGTGCATGCCTGTATTCAAAATTTTGAAATGTTGAAGTGAAAGTGCAGAAGTATTTGCATCAATGTACTTAAATTATCAATAGTCAAAGTACTCATTGTAAAAAAGACACATTTTAGAGTAGTCCAATATGTATCACTGGATGATTAAAAGTGATACATTCAAATTTAAATCACCTTAATGTTGCAGCTGCTCAAGGTAGGACCAATTTCACCTTACTCTATGGTAATACATCAGGATTCAATTGTTTATTGTATTTTATAGAAATATAAAATATAAATAAGTATGAAGTAGCATAAAATGGAGATACTCAATAAAAGCAGAATAACCTCAAAACTGTATTCAAGTACAGGACTTGAGTATATGTATTTAATTTCTTTCCACCCTTTAAAGTTTTGTATGACTATTTCCCTTGTACCCTGATTTCTGTTGTAAAATTAATGGGCCCGTTTGCTCTTGTCATTACCAGTGTTCTGTATTAGGATGAAATCCAGACACGATTTAATTCACATTAAATAGCCACATCACAAATACTGCTGCAGCTTGTCTTGTTTTTACATACAATCAGGGTCAGTCCGCAGGGTGTGGTAAAGCACTTGAAGCCTATTTGATAACTTCGAAAAAGAATAACTTAAAAGCATCATTGGCAGTTACACAAATGGTACACATTGCGGACCAATCTGGATGGAATCCTTGGACTCCAAACCTGATCAAAGTTTGCTTGAAACAGCCACTGATGTGGCTGGCGCCTTTTCCACTTAACCTCTTTGATATTTACTCACAATTAAATGCATGAAGTGTATGAAGTGAAAATGGGGTTAGTGGTGCATTTTGACTTTCCTGGTAATGGTTGTTTACTCTTGCATGTTTTTGAAGAGGATAAACTCTAAATAGATTTTTCCATTGGCCTTTCACTCCTTCAACAATCTGCTATAACCAGAAGGTGCCAAAGCCTTTCATCTGTTTGTGCTGTAAAAACCCTCCTTTTTTCTTTTGCCTAAAAGCAATCCTACAATTTTTTTTAATTTTTTTTTCACCAAATCCAACCCAATTGCTCACAATATTCCTGTTGGACTTTAATTAAGCACTTTCTAAGCCACAAAACATGATTTTGAAAATGCTGCATTTGACTCTATTCAATTCAAAAGCCTTATAAAGCTGCACTAATATTATGACGTGTCACAAGAAGTGATTTGTAAACGGTAGTGACAAACCAACAAAGACATATCACTTGACTCTGCAGTTCTTGTCGTTTTAGGGCCCCTTGCTTATGGTTTTTGTTTTACAAACCCTGACTTGGCCAAACTGTTCTGACTCAGCCTCACAACTGTTAGTGTCCAGAAGCAGCAGGCAGCTAGTTTTAGCAAACCTCTAAAAAAAAAAATCATACACTATCTGGCCAGCAACAAATGGCAGACGAAGTAGATGGTGAACATAGTCGAGCACAGATCTATCACAATCAGGTTTAAGAAAGCCCCTGAGGTGCCCAAGCGCAAGGCCCTTAACCATAGCCGCTCCAGTGCAGCTGCTCAGTGGCCAATGGATCAGGCTGTGGTTGTAGCTTGCAGGTCTGAATCTGTGTAACTGTCTGAATGTGACCAAGCCAGTTTTATATTAGAGAAAGGTGGACAACACTGAGCGTCTTTCTTTAAACAAAAGTCATCAGCACACAGAGGATTAAATAAAGGGTTTAATCATAGAACAGAAAAAGAGAAAAAAACCATAATTAATCTTTATTTTTTCCATATTAACAAAATATGAAAAGCAACGACATATTAATCTTTTATTTCTCCCTGGCATACATCTTTAAAAACAGCTCCCGAGTAAATAGTTGAATTTTTTTTTAGTTTGTTTTTCTGACGCAGAGGAATTTTCAACAAAAACAGCTGGGCATTGCAGTTTTTAACAAAAGTAATCCAACAATAATATGCAGAGCCCATATTTATGCTGATGAAGGAACATATCACCCAGTGCAACAGTATCGCTCATTGATGTGTTTTTCAGTTGGAGTGTTCTTCGAGTTGTATAGCTCAGAGGGAAAATATATATATAACAGTTTTATTCATCCATTGTATGGGAACTTTGGCTCAGGGTAAAATGCCTCAGTCACTTTTGGAGCCAGTTCACTTCTGTCATTTGACCTGAGAAATACAAAATGTGAACAAAGTATAACATAGGTAAATATGGTTTCTTATTTAGATTCCAAAAGCCAGTAGAATCCTTATATATGTATAGATTATTGTAGAGTAACCGTGTATGGGCACTTGGAAGTCTTGTGGGCTGGTAATTCGGGAGGTTGCCTTCAGTATCAGTCAGGCACTAAGTCTTGTTCTCAATTTTAATGCCTAAGTCTTTTTTCCTCCACGCTTTAATAAATGTTTCCTGTACCTTCTTCAGCGGAGAGCTGATCAGTTTTCAAGAATTCCTTCACAAATTGGCGTCACAAACAGCATCCCAAGATAAAAAATGGTCATTTTGGTTTGGTTTGGTTTGTTTTGCATTTTGGAATCAGAGTTCTTGAAGAACTTTCTTTGGACAGATGAAACCAAGATCATCCTCTACCAGAATGATGGCAAGAAAAAAGTATGGCGACGTACAGCTCATGATCCAAAGCATACCACATCATCTGTAAAACTCTGTGGAGGCAGTGTGATGGGTTGTGCATGCATGGCTGCCAGTGGCACTGGGTCACTAGCGTTCATTGATGATGTGACACAGGACCAAAGCAGCCGGATGAATGCTGAGGTGTTCAGGGACATATTGTCTGCTTAAATCCAGCCAAATACTGCCAAATTGATTGGGCGGCCTTTCATAATACAGATGGACATTGACCCAAAATATACAGCCAAAGCAACCCAGGAGTTTATTAAAGCAAAGAAGTGGAATATTCTTGAATGGCCAAGTCAGTCACCTGATGTCAACCCAATTGAGCATGTATTTCATTTGTTAAAGACTAAACTTCAGACAGAAAGGCCCACAATCAAACAGCAACTGAAAACTGCTGCAGTAAAGGACTGGCAGAGCATTAAAAAGGAGGAAACCCAGTGTCTGGTGATGTCCATGACTTCAAGACTTAAGGCAGTCATTGCCAGAAAAGGATTAGAAACAATTACAATTATTAGAAATGAACATTTTATTTTCAGTTATTTAACTTGTCCAATTACGTGTGCGCCCCTGAAATTAAGGGATTGTGTTTAAGAATGCTTTAGTTCCTCACATTTTTATGCAATCTTTTTGTTCAACCCACTGAATTAAAGCTGCAAGTCTGCACTTCAACTGCATCTGAATTGTTTCATTTAAATTTATGTTAATGACATGACACTTATCCTAGTTTTAAATTGGTATGGTTTCAAAAGCAGATAATGTAATGCCATCTTCAATGATAACATTCAAAACTGCATAAAAAAAAATAATTAAAGATTAAATATTTTAAAATATTAAATGGAAAGTAACTTGTACAGTAGTTAGTAATTCATTGCCATGGCATTTACTTAACTTTACTTGAGTTCACTTTTACTGGACGTTTTCTGATTTTTGTCAGCAATATTTAATGGGAGTAATAATGCTCTTTTACTTGGGTATGGATTTTCCCTACCCTACCCACCCACTCTGCCTGCGATATTTAAATCACAATACTTCCAGTGCAGCCACTACCTTAACTGTCCCGACAAACGTCAGGCAGTAGCATAGACCTTCATTCAATTGAACTGGTCAACAGAACACAGTGACAGAAGGAGAGAGAGCTGAGTCTGAAAAATTCATCCATTTCAAGCATCTGATAACCATTTCATCACGTCAGTCCTGCCACCGCGGAACTCGGAGGTATGTGAATATTATGCAAATGCAGGCAGAAAAGTACAGATTCTCCTCATCTGCATAGATGGCAAAACAAGAGGCGTTGAATATTAGCACATTATGTATGCATTCTCTCTGAACAAAATACCAGCAGTGACACACTGTTTTCCCATGAGTACTCTTTTACACACACACACACACGCACACACATGCACACACACTGAGTAACATTCACAGAGGGAGGTACATATACTGTATCACTGTCTCAGTTCCCCACTGGCTGCTCTTACACTGCCTTTTTGCGGTCAATAGTTTACTATTACAGACAACATGATACTGTAATTATGCTGTTGACAGCATTGTGACTACACTAGGATAAATACAATAGGCCAATTCCCTTAATAATACATGATAAATATGTATGAGGTCATTCAGATGGTACCATGGAAGAGACAGCAATGGGTTGTAATTAGTTTGTAGTTGCTGCATTGCATATTAGTCTTCAAAGGAAGCTCAGATTTGTAACCATTTAGCACAAACCATGACAAAGCTTTCCTCTGAAGGAAGGGCCCCAGGAGCATACGGTCAGACTTGTGCTTCATTAGGAGGTTCATTCTCACATAATGCACCAATTAATGTCTATAGTCTGGCCACAGTCACAGTACAATTTGTACAAGCTATCATTAACTGTGGCTACATTGTTCTTTTATGAAAGAAGGGCAACTCAGAGTGTGAGGGCACAGCGTGGAGTTGCAAGCAAAATGGGCACAAAAAAAAAGGGAAAAAAAGATAAATAGACTGAAAACACGAGAGGAGCCAGAGAAACTTGCACTTTCTCAGTGCCTGCCTGTGTGCTCCTCCGCAGTGTGCACTCATATCATCTGGCATGATAGAAATATCTATGTAATTCATTATTAAAAAGGAAAAGAAAGAGTGGTGACCACGGGCAGTGGAGTACTCAGATTCATTATTCAGGTATGAGTTGTACTACCAAATGTAAAGTTATTCTGTTTCAAATACAAGTTCTTTACTTGAAATCTCAAAATAGACGTACAGAAATAATAATTGCAAAGTATACTAGTATAGTATCAACAGTGAAAGAGCAGTATTGTATTATGACACAGGGTGTCTTTTGTGAGGAATATAGTGAAAATAAGTACCCAGGGCAACAACATGAGAATGGCACTTAATAAGAAAGGAATTAAGAGTTAGTTTGAGCCATAAGTTAAATTATTATGATCACCAGTTAACTATAACTGTTTGCTGAATAAATAGTTTGACAGACTGTTTCACAACTTAGAGTGAGAAATTACTTCCAGTACTGCATGTATGAAGACTAGTGAGTCTGAGAGTGACAGTCAGGTCTACTCATGTGTTTTTAGTTGAAAAACTACCATCTTTTAATAGAAATGGAATTCTAAACCAATTAAACTAATTTACCATGATTCTGCAAGGTAATCATGACTCCAGACAGGTCTTATTTAGTTGTATTTTATTATGAAAAACAGTGATTTAGAGTTATCCATCTCATTGTAGAGGCCAGAGTCTGATGGCTTTCCATCCATGTACTGTGTTGTACATGCTGGATAATGCTGCCCACACCTGCACAGCCAGCTTCTCTTTAATTGAGTGATTTTTAACACACATGCCACTGTGGTCAAACAAAGCATCTTTATTAAAATTCATATGTCAAACTTGCACTTTCTTGCTCCTGAAGACAGCAAGTATTTCTTTAGTGACATTAAAAGGGATATACATTCAAAGGTTACCTCAAACATATTGCACTTCAATGATATAATGAGACAGATTTAAAAAAAGATGGTCAAAGTCAAATGATCCAGAGATAACATGACAATTCATGTCCTTTGTTGCTATTACGGTTTAGTGAGTGAGTATAATGCATTGACACAGTCTCCTGAATAAACATACTGATTTTCTCTTACCCATGTTTTTATAGACATGCCCTTCTGTTGCTGGTGTCGCCAAATACAGTTAAAAAACAAAGCTCCTGCAGAGACAGTTTGAAATTTTTTCCACAGTAGAACCAGTAAGCTGATCTTAATATGTTAAACTAGACATAATATTTGGCCTATTTTCAATATGCAAACAGACAGATTGGATTTTGAGATGAGCATTCGAATGATTCATCAATGTTTTATTTTTTCAAATTTCAATGTTAAATTGACTTACAGTACTGGTCAAATTAAATGCACGCATCGTTATTGTTTCTCGCGGTGAATCTTAGACGTTATATGAGCAAATGTTAATCAGGTTTTTCTATGTTAAAACACAGCATTGCCCAATTAACACATCATACAAATGATTGGAAATAAAAAAATATTTTAAAAAAGTATGAATTACTCATGAATTATGATGATTATTATTATTAATTTAGTTTAAGAATCTTTAATTTTGATCAATTTATTATTTATTTAGTGTATAAATGTGTTAATCTACTGTAACCAGTTTTGGAACTGCACCACTGCCGTGTAAAAAAAAAAAACAATTGACTGTTGTCATTTAGAGACTTGAGAGTGAAGCACGACACCAAAACCATCTTCTTCGCCTCCTACCCCATCTATTGTTTAGAGACTGAAGCTACTATAAAGGCACACACATTTATTTTACTGACTCAACATCTCATCCTCCACAAACTGTCTGACTTGTCCTCTAGAAATATTCCACATATCAATGGCCAAGTGGTGACTTGATAGCAGGTTTGTATCACTCCCTTAGCACTACGTGTACAATGTTTTTGACCAAAAAATCAAATATATTGTGACAGATAGATGGTTTTACAACTTTTATGCAAACAAAATGGCCAATGTCATTTCAATTAGAACAAATATAGCTATTCTAATTCAAGCGACGGTTACATGACCAATATCCCAAACCAAAGGTCAAACTCATTCGAATGCTGCAAACTAAAACAATTAGTCTGCAGCTATCACATGCATCAGCAGGCATTAGTTTTAGCTAAGTTTTTAGTCCAGCAAGTCACCGGATGGCAGCCAGTAGTTGCAAGCTGATTAACTGGAGCTGATTTAGACTGATGTGTTTTCTGAGCCGCTCTACAGTGACTGAGCACGGGGAAGGAGAGCTGTAGGCCATGGGCCGAAAAGCACAGAAGAGCAGTGCATCATTTACTTTTCTCCTCGCTTCGCTCTCTAAGAGTTAACGGTGAGACTGTTGGCTGACTATTTGGCTAATGATGATAGATGGTGTTAATTAAAAGGTTTTAGCACAGCACTGATTGCACCTGCAGCTCGGTTGGCACTTAGTTTCGCTGAAGCAGAGCAAATTTTTCTTTTTTTTTCTTTAATAGGAATAAAAAAAGAAAAACTCTGCCTATGCAGAAATTTGCCTTGGATGTTCCCGGTGGCAGCATGTTGGGAAATAACACCTGGATGTTATTAGCTGTCAGATAGGCAGAGAGAAATGGATGGGCCTCAGGGTGAATGTGCCAAACACTTCACACCTGTGCATCTGTGGGGAGAGGGATTTTTCTTCTCTGGCCGTGGAATAGTGGGTGAAAAAGTGGGTTTTACTCTGGGTGCGAGCACTGATAATGTGGTATACTACCTTACAGTTACCTTTACAGTATATAACGTTAGTTAAATCTATGTAACATCAGGTTTAATTTTTGAAGTAATAATTGTTCATCCGTACCAACTAGGGGTGTAAAGATTCACCGATACGAATCAGTAACCGTTTTTAACGTTAAAGATGTGACTACATCGATACGCGGACCACTGTAACGATTTAAATTTACCATTAACCGAGTTCTAAAGTTATATTTCGGTTGACAGAAGCCTTGCTGCTAATTCTGCAGAGCAACTCTCAACTCTCGTAAAAGGTTAAAGGTCAACACGAGATTCTCGCGAGAGTAATGTTAGCGTATCCGAGGGATAAAGCAACAACATGTCCGACAACTCCAACACTGTTTACATTGCACCAGCTAATCTGAAATCTAAAGTTTGGAAGAGATTTATTAAATACCTTTTCCAGCCACTACTTAGCCACAACTTGCCGAGGTCCGAGGTAATCACGGCATCTATAGCCGCGTTATTGCAAAGGACTCGCGACTTTACAGTGTGGTTGAGAGTGATGGCTTTCGATTCATGGTAAGGTAAGCAATGCCACTTTTATAGAATTGCTTATTTGAATTTATAATGGAAAATGATCGAATCGCACCAAAGTGTTCCGTATTTAAAATGTATCGTCCCTGAATCGTATCGTAGCCCATGTATCTAGATGCATATCGAATCGTCTTATGAGGGAGAGATGCACAGCCCTAGTACCAACCACATTAACTTTTGCAGGCCAGCAAAGTAATTAGGGACAGCAATTTAAAATAAGCTCTTGTCCATTAGCCCTGTAGCAGTGACGCAGCGGAGTCACTATTGACCGCTTTCAAATGCATTGTATAGATCAATGCAGTCTGTGCTCATTTTGGCGTACTATACATATACTTAATATGATTATAAAGGACTCAAGGGGAAATCCTTGATATCACAAGTACCCCTAAGTTCAGAACGACGGAACGAGGGGGAAAAAAACGTAACAAAGCCGTTCTGCAGCATGCATGCAACCTATAGTGGATTTCCCGGGTTAGACTGTGACTGTCACAGCCATATCCCTCAACTTACTTCAAACAAAAGAACAAGAGGAAAACAGTGCTCCCCACTGAAGGAGTGAGCTGAAAAATTTTTAATCAAACAATGAAGAAATTCCAGCGACGTAATAAATCACAAGATGGAACAATGGTCTAGCAAATATGTTAAATCCTTATCTATCAAATTCATTCTCGAGGGCTAGATTAACCAAAGTATTGTTCAAATTAAATGCAAAAATAAAAATACCATACAGCTGTCAGCTGAAATGATAATGCAAACTTATAAAGGCTTATTGGTCTCTCCCTCAGTGGACCTGCTCTGCGTGGGGATCCTCAGCTCTCATTAGAACCTAATAGAGGTGATATCACAGGAATAGTAAGATTATTAGGAACAACTCGTTAGGTGCAAGCATTTGTACCAGCTGGCTGATGACAAGCTGAAATGTGTTTTTTTTTGTTTTACACATTTATGTATTTATCATGCGAATGCATATATATAAATTGTACTATCAGTGATCCAGGTCATTAAAATAAGCTGTTGTATCTGACCCCATTTAAAGGTTAATTACAGAGTTGTGAATGGACCCTTCCCTGGCGTGTTCCCTGCTGACGGCAGCTCATATTTATAAAATACTGACAAAATAACATACACACACCCTTATTGTGGCTCGTGGCAAGTCCTAAGCATTGAAAAAGCAAATAAAACACAACTGAAGTCAGGAAGCTTCTAGACATGAAATATTTAATTCGACTCAGTCTGAAACATTATTTCTCATTTTTGAAAAGGCTTTGTTCATGCTTCCTCATGATTTACCCGTGTCTGCAGCAAACCAGGTCTCTTTTTTTGGCACACTTGAATCAGGTGATTATAAGCACAGAAATGATTTAAGCTCCTAACCTTTATGTCTGATATCTGCAGGAATGTTCTTAGCCCTAGGCACACTTGTGCATCAAATACTGTGATTAAGTCCTGGTAAAGTTAACTTTAACCTGTAATAGCAGATTCTTCAAACAGCAACTTGTTGGCATAGCAAGCTTGCAGTTGTCTTATAGATTAAACTGATACAGTGCACCATTAGCATTCATGTTTGTGTCCACCTGATGAATATAAGTCCCATACTTTCTCTACTTGAACATTCAAATATTGTAAAATGACCTAATATGAACAGAGTGACATTCTGTAACAGGTGCAGCGGGTAGTTTCCCTGTTCAGTTCAGATGACGTGAGCTGCGGGCGCAGTGAGTCATTGTAATCGCTAACTACATCTCATTAAAATGTAACAAAAACAAATCAAATATCATCGTAATCAATATTAACAATGCACATGGTTATCTTCAGGACTCATTGCTAGTAAGCTAGTATGTGTAATATGTTAGTATTTTGAAATGTCAGCTATTAGCTTCAGCAATGTATCAGCCTCGCTTTGTGAAAGATTCCAGTAATGCATGATAGAGAATATGAGAACAGAGAATGTGCCATTAATTACACATATGCTTTTTGTCAATTTAAAAGGCACCCTGAACCACTGATATTTGCATATAGAGCTAAGAGGGAGGTTCAGGATGCTGCCTACTCTGCTCAGCTACATTTGCAAGCAACTGGAGAGCTCACGCAAGGTCGTTGTCTGAGCCCTTTTCATCAGCCCTCAACATCATATAGCCACAACTGCCTGTTCAGAAGCTCACAGACAAGTTTGGCTTGGACTTGAGGTTCTGTTGGCTGAATTCTTCACCTCCTCACAGGTAGTGCGCAAAGTGTGAGAGCGACTGGTACATTTCCTGTGCCATCTATGCCACCCAATCCTAGGGTGTGCATTCTCTCCTTATCTCATATTGTACACAAAGGACACAGCGTGCTTGAAAACCATCACATTTTGAAGCTTGCTGATACAGTCAGAGAGCTTGCTAAAGCAGTGAGGAAATTTCCCACAGTCCTGTTGTTGACTAGTTTTCAAAGCGATGCCGTGAAATCGTTTTTTAGCACTGAATGTCTCAAAGACTAAGGACATGTGTATTGATTTTAGATGTTCTCGCCCCTCTCCTGACAGCTCAGTGATTGATTGCGAGAATACAGAAATAATGGAGTCCTACAAGTATTTGGAACCTACACTTGACATGACATCTGAGAGTAATACTGACACTGTGCACAAGAGCGTCTCTTTTGTCTCAGGAAACTCTCCAAGTTCCAGGTTGACAGGACCCTGATGACAATGTTTATCGATCCCTCAATGAATCTGTGCACACTTCTATCTGGCGGTATCAATCTCTCAAGGTCAAAAACAAAAATGAAAAGTGATAAATGTCTGCAGAAAAATAACACACAACTGCACAGGAAGCTCTGCGGGATCTTCGCAGCAAACGGTTAAATAAGAAAACAGAATCCATTCTCTCTGATTGTTCTCATCCTCTACATCGACAGTTTCACTTTCTGCCATCTGGTACCCTCCTCAGACTTCCACTTAAATAAAACCAACAGATTTAAACACTCCTTTATACCCTTTGCCATCTTCCTCCTAAGCTCTAGAAGAATTGGTAGTTATTTGCATCACATTTTAAGTTTATCTTTTCATTGACTGTGTATTTTTTCATTTTTTTGTGTATTTATGTGTTTCAGTCTTAGTATTGTAATTATGTACCCTGTATTATATGTGAGCTGACTGTATGCACCCCACTGCTGCCCAACTAATTGCCACACTAGGAACAAATAAAATGAATGATTGACAGAAACATTGTGCAGGATACGAACGCTTTAACACTATTTTACTTCTAGACCCGACAGTTTACAGGTGGTGTTTATGTTGATTTTAAATGATATTGCCACTACTTTCACACCCATACCTGTAATGTATGTAACATGTAGGATTGACATTCAGCAGTAAACATGCCTATGGTGCAACAACACCGACCTGTCAACCTAACCATTTAAACATCAAGTCAGGATCAACAGAGCAGCCCATTTTTTTTCTCTCAA
The DNA here is from genome assembly GCA_903131615.1 of Diplodus sargus. Taxonomy (NCBI): domain Eukaryota; kingdom Metazoa; phylum Chordata; class Actinopteri; order Spariformes; family Sparidae; genus Diplodus; species Diplodus sargus. The sequence goes on from CAEMYA010000024.1 coordinate 412,479, forward strand.
GCTGTGTGGTTGATGTAATCCTATGCATACATTATGAACTGTTTTTTATTTTATGTAATCATCGTTGTTATTCAAGGGAGACACAACAGCTGAAAACAAAATTTGTTCATGCACTGGTCAAGTTTAAAATTACCAGCTAATTGCATTTACAGCATTTCTTTTTTTTTTTAATACTGTCATCCAAAAAGACAAAACTGAGGTGTTTATTTTAGTTCAAACTTCTGTTCGAGGCATGTATGCAAAGCAGTGCATATGTAATTAAATTACCTGATTTGCATGTTTTAAGATTAAATAGTTTTAAGAAAAAATCTGAGAAGTTTAAAAATGAAGTAATCTTAATGTAAGTAATCAGTGGGGAAGGTTTGATGATGATATCCATTGGTGAGAAATGTTGCCCCATTCATCATTCATCATTCATCTTTTAAAAGTGTATGGAGAGCTATAATTCATACCTTTTCTCAAAATTAGAGTTGTTATATTCTTTTTCATCTTTTTTTATTGTTGTTGACAGTATTTTTCATAGACTAAGAAAAAGAGAAATTTTCCTCTGTAAAAGTAATTTTGTTGATGCAATTTTTTTTACAAAATGAAACAAGAAGCTGAACCTGGATTTATCATATTTCTGCTCAGCAAATGTAGACAAAGTACTGCATTTTTAGTTCGATAAGGCTACATTTCAGACATTTTTACATTTCAGTTTGAACTAAAAAAAATGACTTTTAGTTAGTTAGTAATGAACTGAAGAAGTTCCATGGTGATATCTATCATGTTACCCTTGTCATCTGTGGTGTCCCGAGTAAATATCATCATTACAATTAAATGTTTATGAATTTTTTAAGAAAACATAAAGATCATCGTCTTTGTGTTTTCAGGATGGTAGACCAGTATATGATTTTGAGAGTTCCATAACAAACATAGGTGAGGAAGGCAGAGCGAGAGAGAGAGTGAGACCAACAGCAAAAAGAGAGAACTGCAAGTTCAGTTCACTGTATGCACTTCTGCACTTCACCTCACAGCACATCAGAAGCCTATTTGTTCCGAGCTCTGAGTCTTGATGACAGGTTTGTGGTCTTGAAAGTGAACGGTGCTGAAACTTTATAATGAGTAGTTTCACCTGAATCAGGTACAGTCTCACCTATTAATAAGAAGTGACCCACATACTCGTTTGGACTATTCCTGGAGTCAGTGGTTGGTGGAGTACACAACCTTCAAGTTTCTCCATGAAAATTGCGCTTCACTGCTCACAGCCAATCCTCCATGGAAATGAGCCTTGATCCATGAGAAGGAGGGGTGATGTGTTCTAACCAATTCATTCAAAGTGTTTTCATTATGCTCAGGGGAGCCTAGCTACTGCAGCCGAGAGGATAAAAACGCAATGAGTAGTAAGAAAGGAACAAGTCATTACAAGCATTGAGCATACTGATACCAAAATTGGAGTGGGTTTTATTTATCTTAATCTTTAAAAATGTAAACTCCACACTATGTGATGTTTGACTATTTTCATGTTTTTCTCAGCTAGGAATACAGACAGGATAAAATAGTCAATGTTATTGCAATTACTCTAAGACCTAATTCTAATGCCACTTTCACAGCACCCACTAACACTAACATCTGGTCTTTGGCTCTAATGTGAATGTACTGAATCTGCATTCACTCCACTGCAGTAGTCACAGGTAATTATAAGATCCAGCTCTGATCGGCTGTGATGAAAACACAACACCCAGGTGGACACGCTAATTTTTGCCCCTTTGCTCAAGCAGAACATTGTTTAGCCAGAGTTTAGCCTGAGTTTGAAACAGAGTCCAAAGTAAGAAGCATTTAGAAAATAACTACCATTGCACTGTCAGCGGCTTCCATGTCGGCGTCTGATCCTTGCCTCTGCCTGATCAGTACTACGCATATGCAACTGTTAACAGAGAAAGGAAAAAAGCAAAATGTCTGACTCAGCTTGTCTCATTCCAAATGTTATTGAATCTGACTTTTTTGAGTGTTAAACCATTGTGAAGCAAAGGGCGGAGGCTTGCATTCATTTAAAATTTAAAAACGCACTGTTTTATCATTGAAATAGTACGAAAATCATTCTTTCATCGCACCACTGGCGTGCACATTACCTTACCCGATAGTACGATACTGTAATGTACCACTACAGATTGCCAAAGCAAACATTTAGATATGTAAAAGTTCATTCCGTCTAGAAAAGATACCATTGCAAATAAACATCAGTACGGCAACAACGTGTATCTGGTAAGTGCCACTCACTGTCCCTCAGTTGATGGTAGGCAGCAACACAGCCTGCTGCTAACTGACAGCTCTCTAAGTCCTCCGCTAGATTGTTTTCTTCATTTAGGGTTAAGAAAACCTTCTGTCATTTGCTCTAATTTTTAAGAATGTGTTTTACTCTGTGTTGATGATGTGTTCTCTTCCTGAGGTATGAATCAGTTGCCCTCTGGGATCTTAATAAAGTTGAAGTTGAAGAAGGGGCTCAAACTAGTCACTACATCCGCAATAATTTAGCACCTTGTTGTTTTGTGAAGATGTTAATTACACTGTGCTACTTACAGGTCTGAACAGGGTCTTAAATAACTGTACTGAAAAGAAAAATCAGTGTAGAGTGAATGTTGACTTTGATGGATGACAGAACTTGAGAAGTTTCCAAAGTCTGCTACTTAAATTTAGCACTCGGTAAAAATGAATGGAAACCAATGCTGCCTTGGAAATTCATAGAAAACCCTCAACTGTGAAGCGTATTCAAACTTTTCAGCAAAAAACATAATTAACAAAGTTGCCGTTAGGGAGATAAAAGTTGCGAACACTTGGCAGTGATTTATGGCGAGAGTAAGAGTGTGGCTGACTTTGTTACTGAGGGCAAAAAAGGGTACTTTTTTTAGTTTATGAACAGTAAATAAAACTTTATATCCTGACATCCTGATTGGATCCTATTGAGAGCCTGAAAGACATGCCATGACTTGCTAATCACAAGGTAGCCATGCCCTAAAAATGTACCCTGCTTTAATGTCTGTTTTACTCTAAATGGGACTGTAATTTGCTAAATAAACATCATGCTGTATTGAAAATGACTATATGTTTGTGATTGAGACCATAAACTCACTTCCACCAGTTTACTGAGGTCACAAATCAAGTGATATACATACAAACAGACCTCTTTTTGAAGATGCCAGACAAACTTCGTTTTGGGATATTCTTAGTTCAAAGCTCAAGCTCAAAGTCAATGAAAGTTTACCTGACTACTTCTCAGATCAGTCATCGCTGTTAGATCTGTAATTTGTAAACCTCTGAATCCCAGGTTTTCATAAATGTAAGAGCAGGTTTTAGTGCTACAGTTACTTGTGTAATACTCTTAAGATGAACTGATGTAGAATCCTAACATCAGGATTGACATTTAGACATTTCTCAGACATCAGAGCCAACATGTTCATGAAAATGGCCTCTGCACCTCTAAGTTGCCATATAACATTTGTCAGACTGTCTCGTCAAACACTCAACATAAGGTTATTACCCCCAGATGGTTTAAATAAATGAAGTTTTTCTGGATCAAGTGCTGTTCTGCTCTGTCAGCCCAAGAGTTGAATCAAAAAAGTCCATTCTCTTGTCTTGGGTTCTGAGTTCATTAAAACTCTCTCTGTTGGGAGTCCACTAGAAATAGACTCTCCACCCAGCCTGAAGAGTGGAAGCCGGTGCATGATTTTTTAATGATGTCTGAGTTGCTCCCACCAGAGTCATTATACATCTCCTGAAAGGAATTAAACTGGAGGCTTGCTGCAAGGGACCCTTTAAACGGTGGCCATATTGTGTCAGCTGATGGGAGTTGTGACATGAAGGGAAAGCTGAGGATTATTTGTATTTGTGTGTACATATCACACCGACAGATATGTGACTAATTGAATATATTTTAAAAGTAAGCACAGTGACATTTGGTGAGGAAGTTTCAAGTGTACAGCTGTCTAGGTCTGGTTGATATTTTGGAAGTGGATGACAAACCAATTTAATGTCTGGTAATTTTAAATTTGCACAGTGTGTATCTAAATCTGTATGAGACATCACCTGCCTACTTACAAGGCTGGTATCTAGGTTGAGTGTCTCTGTCAGCTATTTTTAAAATGTGTCATGCTTCAGCTGAATCTTGTTGGCTTAGGACACCACACTCTATACAATATGGCCTCACGTAGTGCAATGTCTCACAGGGCTCCACGGTGAATTTAAATACTATTAAAATCCCAGTATGGCCAAGTGCAATATGAAATCAGAGAAGGTGCAGGTTGCTCGTAAAAGGTAAACATGTGTGAGCAGCAGGTTTATAATTAAGTGGTGTACTGCTGCAGATGGTCTACGATGTTTTTCTTTAGATGTAAGAAATGACAATGTGAAAGTGAGGTGACTGTTAAAGGAGTCACTGGTAATGAACCCTCAGAGTTTTCAGCTGTATGCGTCAATAACTTCGTAGTGAGTCTCAGCTCACATGATCACATATGTGCTTCTTATATTGGCTGAATAGGTGATTCTTTTTTTTTTTTAAAGAATTAAATAGAAATAGTGCAGGAGTGTGATAGTCTGGTAACATTTCTGTTTCGTACACTGGCTTCATTTGCGGATTCATACAGAAACAATCAAGCTCTGTCATGGTGTTGACTCAATGTCATTGAGCTTATTTCAGTGTTACTGAGAGGCTTTATGAACACATTTTGCAGAGGAGGGCTCAAAAAAAAAAAAAAACAAGTTAACCCTGAGGAGGCGTGACGTGCTCTGAATCTGCTCGCCAACCTGCCTGCCTTCCTGTATTAGAATCATATAGGAAAAATCAAGGAGCCGAACGCCTCACTTTCCCTGTTAAATTTCTCTTAGCTATTTTGAGAGCTGTACTGTAGCCAATCTCCCCATTTGTGTGTGTGTGTGTGTGTGTGTGTGTGTGTGTGTGTGTGTGCGTGTGTGTGTGTGTGTACGGGTATGTGTGTGTGACAGGAGGCTGATGTGTCCTATTTCCCTTCGAAACTACAAAACTAGGTTTTGGGTTTATTAATATTTGTATCCACTCTTCTATTCCCCAAAAGAGAGACGAGGTCTATCACTTCAGCATGAGATACCCCTTTTTGCATTAAAATGAATTCATTTCAAATGAGAAGGCTTCAATTTGATTGTTTCTCAGACTGAATAATTGTTCCGAAAGAAATCGAGATTTAATATCTTGGGTGTCTTTGATGGAAAAAGTGCCCTGCCAGTGTTAATTTGTTGGGATAGGCTCTGTGTGTCTCTGTGTGGTACTTCTGCGACTTTCCAGTAATACATTTCTGAAAAGGCACAGCTATATGGGCAGCTGCATTATTCATATCTCCTGCTGCAAGGGGGGGATTACTTATTGATGTGCATAGGTATCCCCAAATCACACAGCGAGAAAGTTTTAAAAGTTCTCATAGGTGAATGTACAGCAGTGTGGGGTTATATAGATTGCAGATGCGTGCAGATAAACATTTATAATGAATAAGAAATAAGAGAGAAGTCATTGATAATCAGCATGAGTTTCATTTTGTGCCTGTTGTGCAGCAATAGCAAAGAACAATAACTGGTTACATCAGCTTTTCAAATAGCTCTCAGCTCTTATGTCAGTCTCTTCCTGACTGTCTGTGCCTCTTGTTGTTTTATTTGTGTGAATGTCTACACTGGGGTGTAACACAAAGCTACTATCCATGTCTTTATCTGGTTATTTCACAAAGATATCAATACTCGGGCTTGTATCTGAAGAGGGCAGAGTTCTGTCAGAAGTTGCAATCTATACTGCTTGATTATCTGTTCAGCAGATCTCGACTCGGGGGCCCAAACATTTTTCAACGGATGTCCCAAACTATAATTTAAAGTAAAACTCTCGCGAAAAAGCAACTTCAGCTTTTTTTGTAAATGTATGTGAGTCAAACCTTCATGTAAAAGCATAATTTCAATGAAAGAGGCACTTTTAAGATTGACCGTGTTTTCGTTTTGGACTCAAACTAATTTTCAATGGGAGTGCATGGGGCACTTTTAGCATCAAAATCTCTATTTGTAAAACACTAAGAAGGCTCGACACAACATGAAACTTTGCTCGTAGTATCATCATGGTCTCTAGACATGAACACGAGCATTGAGAATATTGTTTGTGTACGCAGAGTTCACTAAAAGAAAGTTTTTGAACAACTCACGTTAGCAGTAGCTTCTTCCTCTATCCATCATCATGGCAGCCCAGATGTAGTCGGGGATCGACACGTCTGGGTAGAGTGTATGTGGTTCAGTCGAGCTAAGTGTAGAGACCCTGGTGATACTATGAGCAAAGTTTCATGTTGTGTCGAGCCTTCTTAGTGTTTTAAAAATAGCAATTTTGATGCTAGCGTAAGAGTGCCCCATGGACTCCCTTTGAAAATGAAAATACGCTCAATCTTAAAAGTGCCTCTTTCGTCGTAATTATGCTTTTACACGAAGGTTTGACTCGGGTACATTCACAAAAAAAGCCTAGGTTGCATTTTGGCGAGAGTTTCACTTTAATGATGGATCACCAGCCAATTGCAAAATAGTACAAGGATCCCAAGTCCCCGTAATTTGACTTCGACTTCCTGCCTAAAAGATAGCCTAACAATTAGGGATCCTCAATTATTAAAGAGCATTTTACCACACAAATATAAAACTGCTTACTCATTATCATATCACAACTACTCTTTTTTTTTTTTTTTTTCTTTTACATCTAACAGGTAAAATTGAACCCTAAGGCGAGAAAGCTTTTGCCTACTAGCCCCACTTTGGGCGGCCTTGCTAGACCACTGCGGAGCAAACACCACAGCTCTTAAAATAAGTCCATGTCTGTGATAACACCAAGACAGTCAAAATGTAAAACTTTCAACACAGCAGAGACGACAGCCAAAAATGTAAATAATGACTTCAGAAGAGCGCTTTGGTTAATTCAATGAACAAAGTTAATAGGGCTTGAGTTTTTATGGGAGGTGTAGATTTTTCAGTAATCACAAAATGATCACTGTTTAACTTTCACTGTTTAAATCATGTTTAACTTCTATAAGCAACTGCTGCAGTCGGTCCATTTGTCTCAGGATATGGAAATTAGGCTCCAGGAAGACAAATCATTTCTTTTCAGAAGGATGGATGAAAGAAATGCAGAGTGTGAGATTGCATCAAGTTACAAAAGCTAGTGGAACAAGACAGGAAGTGTCTCTCTGTGGGAAGAGGCCCAGATAAAGGTAAAGGCCCAGACACAACAAACCAACTTCAAAGAACTAGTAGTGACAAAGGCTGATTGCTGCATCACGGGGCCTGTGTCTCAGCCAAAAGCTGCACTTGTACACATCTTCACAACAAAGTCTACAGCCAATGTCCAGCTGTGTGACAGGAACTAACTCTCCATGCCACTAGGTGGCAGTAGTCTGTATTTGCATTTGAAAAAAACGTAGACAAGAAGACACAGGTGTACAAACCGTTGTTATGTGACGCAGTATTTTTGGCCCCACTATTGCTAACATAGCCACTCTTATTCTTTTGTTACTTTTCAAAATAGCTTTCTCTTTCTTTTCACATTTCTCCTCTTGCGCACCGATTCGCTCAGCTGAACAGCCATACTGCTGAGATGCATCACCTACATCAATTTGACACATGAAGAATCAGAATTTTGAGACAAATAGCTTGGCTCTAAAGTTAGCAGGAGAGCTCTCGCTCAATGGTTTCCGAGCATTTTTGTGGATGTTTATCCACAAAAATGCTTTAGCCACTGTAAAGAGTCAGTTCTGCTGAGTGTTGCAAGGAGTGCACAATATCTCTGCTTTAGTTCGAGTTCTTATCTAAGAAACGGTTGGATTTTGTGGCAAGTTGTGTCAATTTGGTAACAGGTCAGGTGGGGGAGTGGCGGGTAAGAATACTGCTGCAAAAAATGCACATTATTTGTACGTATCTGAATGATGTATCCTAAAGTAGTTAGCACCTTCTCTTCATTTGTGCCTCTCTTTTTTCTGGTCCAGCCTCAATAATCCTCTTCATGTAACGCCATTTTTTCTTTTCTCTCTTCTGCCACTTTGCCACTTAAACATACCCTGTCAGAAAACCTAATTTGCTTTATCAGAAAATGAAATAACTCAGGCTGCAGACAAAAGCAAAACAGAGACATGTCTCTTTCTCTTATTTTGTAATAGGGACAATTTCAACCAAATGAGACCAGGCATTAGAGAGACACCAACGGACCGTTCTGCCCCCCACTGTAACCTCCACCACCACCAGTTCCCACCCTCCACTCAGTGAATAGAGACTGAACCTTAGAATTATAATTCAAATTGACGATTGCTAAATGAAAAGAGAGAGTCCACTGGTAGCAAGCATACAAATGCAGGTTATTTCATTTCCTACTGTATTGCCCTGGAGTCATTTCCCCCACAAAAAATCTGCTGAATCAATGAGAATGAGTTTGTTTGTGAGTTGTTTTTTTTGTTTTTTTCCAGCTTGGATGGAATAATTGAATAAGTACGTGTGAAAACAAAGATCCGGTGGTTCTTATTATCGCAGTGAGTTGATGCGATGCCACACATGTGGGTATGAGGGTTAATTACAATCCAATTTTGGTGCACTAGTATGGGCTGAAGGTTGTCTGCTGCCCCCCAGCCACCAAGGTCTGCAGTATATTAAAGTTATTAGAACCTAATGATGGTGATATCGATGAATACATTGGCCTTCTAAGGGAGCCAGCCACTGCCATATTACTTCCAAATTGACTCATTGACTAAATTGTTTAAAGCAACCTACCACGTTAAGAGTGAGAGCGGCCAATCTGTGGTTATCCTTTAATGAAGAAATAGCAATTTAGTTCAGGTATATAAATGGATGGTCTAAGCTTAGTGAATTAAAACTCTCATTGTCAAAAAAATTTATCAAAGGATAATGCGTGAGGTTTCTGTGAAGACGAGCCGAGGGAGACCCAATTCCATACCTATAAAGAGCTTGTCAACCTCTCTTAGTTTATGGTTTTACAGCATAACTATTGTGTTGATCCAGTTTCACCTCTATCCTCAATCTCGTTTTCCAGCAGCAGCAGCAGCAGCAGGCAGCTGTTTTCAGCAAAAAGCTCTAATAAGTCTGTTATATACAAAACCTGCCCCCTAGAAACAAACGGCAAATGAAATTAGCATCTAGTTGGTGAGGAAAATCTTCACCTGAAGACAAAAGTTTTTTTTTCTCATAAGTTGTTTTTTGGTTTCTCATAATACATTTGATTTTGGAGTAACACATATCATTAACATAAAGCACGCTAAACTGAAACAAGTGAAGAATTCTCCAATGTTTTTTTTTTTTTTTCAATAGGAGCAGTAGTTGGTTTTTTTGGCCACGTGGTCATATACCTTTTTATCATATACAACTGACAGATAACAACAAGCATTTTGTAGACGATATGTTTGTCATTTTGCGTAGAAGATGCAACGTGTTTGTTGTCCTTGTCCTAAACCTTACACAAGCAGCAACACCTAATTTGTTCATGGTAGCAAGGGCATAAATTCTACTGGGAGAATGCCCACCTCACTTGTAAAACCCCCCTCACTTTTATTGTTCCTCTTTCCGTCCAACCATCCTTGGTCCAAATGAGAGAAGATTTCAGTTGATGAAAATATTTATAGGCCCATCTGAGTCGCCTACAGTCATTACTGTGGGCTCAAAGCAATAAGCTTAATGAGCAATGGCGGTGCAGTGAGTGTTTTGTGGACCTTTTTGCACTTGGTTTCACCTCTCAAGCTCCATAGAGGCTGTCCCACCTTGTTGGTGAAGGTTGTTGTTGCTATATGCAGTCTGAAAGAAAAACCTGCCAACCACTACTAAGGGTTGGAAAACTATGTCCACCTCCTCTGCATGTTTCTGGGGTTTATAAAAAAAAATCTGTATTTGTAGTACAAGTTAATATACTCCTGAAAGACACTTAAATCAGTCAAGATTTAAGGCAATGAAGCAGGGTTCCTTTTAAATGCAAAAACAACATGGTCTTTAATTTATATCAAGAATAACAAACTTCTTTTAGGTTTAGTATATCGTTAGAGAATGAGATGAAAATATCGGTTTTATCTATTTATATTTTGCTGTTATACCAGCTTCTGTATTATTCTTGCTATGCAACCTATGAATCAAGTACATCTGATTTTAAATTCAGTTTTAATGTTTAACTTCACTGTGTCTGCCACTCACTTCCTGCACCTTTATATGGTCAGCTCCCTCACTGAAGAATGACATACAATTCTCTCCAGTAGAGCCAATATGCAACACTGGGAAAACATCATTAAAATAACCTACAGTAACATCAACTGATATAATTTGCACTTGAATAGAGGCATTGTGACATCCTACCCAAATGTTTGATCCAGTAAGTCCCATCACTGACACTCACTAAAAAAGTTTAGGATTGTAAGGTTAAAGACTGCATTTCTCTATTGTTTATGTCTGAAACTGTTTCAGGATAGAATCTATTACATTTCTTGGGCTACATTTGAATGCATGGAAACATAAATAGATCCCTAAATCCACACTGACCCCATGTCCAATGTGTCAGTATTTGCTTTGGCATCTCTCCTTAGCATTTTTTATTAAATTACATTATCATAATCTACTTGCATGCAGCCATCGCTCTGCAGCTCTAGTGGACCAAGCTGCGCCAGACAATGCACCTTGCAGTGTCCTAGAAGCCTTAAAAAGTCTGTGCTGTGGCAGTTTGCTTGTTTCCATTAGTTTGCCAGTTCCCAGTGTGCTAACCATTAGGCTTACTGCCAAACAACACAATGTGGTAGAACTAACTGGTTCTTAGCACAACCTGGCCACCGTCTGCTCTTATCCATATGGTCAATTTGTCTTCCGTTCTCACACAGAAGGGAAAACACACAAGCACACACACACACACACACACATGCACACACTTCTTTCTTTCTCTACCCCTTTCCACTCCTCTTTTTCTCTTGTACTCACTCGTCTTTATTTCTCTTGTTAATTCCCTTCCTCTGTGTCTTTTCACTCTCTCTTTTCTGTGCCTGGCTCCCCATCACTCTCTTTGTCTCTTACATCAGGTAATATTTGGACACACATTCAGCCCAGCCTCTATGTTTCGCTGTTTGGGAAGACTTTTGTCTGCTGATTCAAAATCAGTTGCTAAATAAGCCATTTGGCTTCTGCTATCTCTCCACTGGAGAGTTTATTCCACCCAGAGATTTGTCAGTGGATGCTGGGAGAGAAGGATAAGCCTGAACAAAGCAAACATGATGCAGTAAAATCATGATTTCAGCAATAAGTTAAGGCCATACATGAAGGTAAATGGAGAGAAAAGTAAGGTCTGGTTAGGAAAAGCCTGTGGTTGTTTCCGGGATAATTTAAGTGAATGTGCAATTATAGACAAGCTTCTGACCCAGAGTTTTGTTGCATTTGTGATAGATTGTAAAGAATTCATTAACATAATTGTTTTGATTACTGTTTTTT
>CAEMYA010000024.1:423975-443179 GCA_903131615.1 Diplodus sargus
TTTTTTGGCATACTTACACATTTCATAACACAATTTAAGACAGAATGTAAAAACTGATTTGCAGATCATGAGTCATCCTGCCTCCAGACACAGCAGTAAGCAATAAGCTGTCAACCTGCTTATGTAACTCTCCTAGATTTTCTTTTTTTTTTTTTTTTAATCCGATGCCAACGAACATGGCAGCAATGTACAATAGCATTTTACTTTTTTATTTTGAAAAAAACAAAAGAAATCATGCTCAACCAAACAGTGCAAGTACATCGATTAAAGGCCATGGCAGGCTAATTACCAGGAAAGTACTGCAGGGTTTTCAAACTGTGTGTGAGCGAGGAGAGTAAGAAAAATGTAGATACATGAGAGGCAGCCAAATTGAAACTGTCAACTGACCATGGAAAACAAGATACATACCAAAAATAACTTTAGTGGTAATGACGTGCACAGACTTGACATGTACTGATCCTCCACCTAAGCACTCAGTTCTGACTGTTCCTGGAAGTAGATCAGTATTGGCTTTCTCAAATGGACATCTCTAAACACTTCTTAACGTAGGTGATTAGTGCAGTAATGGGGAGCTAGTTTGTTTTTCAGCACTTTAATGTGATTAAAATGTTAGTATTTCAGATCCCCCTCTTTCAGTCAAATGGGTTTGTGCAGCGCACCATTTGACATACTTTATACATGTGTATATATGTCTATGGGGTTTTGAGCATGAGTGGCCAGGTTATGGTGACCAAAAAGGTCTAAAGTCTGTTTCTGGTCAAATTGGAAATGAGAACTAGATAACCCAGCTGACCCTTCACTCATATCACTGTTGTGTCACTTGGGCAGCCTTTGGTTGAATGCAGGTGAACAGTCATTGTGGAGAGCAAAGGAGGTGGAACACATTAGCTGAAATGCACATCACAAATCCCATCAGCCACTGTCTAACAATAATTTAGCTTGTTATGAGATTATTTCAGTTCACTACTAAATTGTTGTCAGGCAGTAGCCCGTGGCTTCCAGGATTGATCAGCGCTGTGTTTTGGTATGCTGATCAGTTGTAGGTCTATAGAAGTTCATCCAGAGGCATTGTAGTCTGTGCCTGCTGAAAACTCCCCTCGGAAATTGGAAATGAACAGAGAGTTTCAAGGCAAATGCACATTTAATGAATTCAAACTGGTTTGGCAGTGGCAGGCTATATCAGAGCAGTTGAGAAGAGATTGTGGAAGAGTACAAATACCTGGGCACAATTTTTGAAAGTATGATTAAATTTTCTTCCAGCACTGAGGAGATCCTCTGGAGATACCAGCAGAGACAGTATTTCCTGAGGTGGCTCAACACTTTCGGGGTCAATGAGAACATTCCTCAGACATTTTATTACTCCTTCATAGAGCATGTCATCACATTCTCCATCACCTGCTGGTTCCACCCCATAACTCTGCAAAGCCTGCAGAGCACAGTCAAAATCTGCTCTAAAATCATTGGACTACCGGTCAGAGCATTTTCCACCATGTGCGAGCAGCAAACACTGAGGACAGAGCGCAGGATCCTTCAGGACCCCTCTCATGCTCTGTTTCCTGCTCTGTGATTGAGCGGCTCCTTTGTTACCAAGGCTGCTCAGCTCCTAAACTCCCATCCACCCCTGACCCCCAGTAACCACTCACTGCACAATTCCAAAATGGACCATAAGTAACCTGTTGATTTCCCATTTCCCCTTACTCTCTATTGCATGTTTCACATTTACACTAACTTGCTTCTGTCCCCTCATGCATAACTCAACATGCATCTGATATTTTGCACCTCATGTGAATACTGTAAATATTCTATATAATTTGTTTAGTCTACTATTCTATCTGACTTGTTTTGTGTCTGTGTACAACTACTCCGCATGCCTTTAATTGCCCACTGGGGAAAAATAAAGTATTTTGAATTGAAAAGAGAGAGGGGAAAGAAAAACCAAGACTATTAAATTGGCGTGCTGTAGTGAGTAGTGAGAAACTCCTTTTATTGAGACAGCAGTGGACAATGAATGATAACCCTCGTGTCAGAAGTACTCAGTGTGTTTTTGAGTTGGGGAGGAAATAAGCTTTCCTTTACACTTTGGAGGTATTTCATAACTGGTCATTCCAAATATTGGACAGGACAACATTTCCATAATTCATTTGGTATTCCTGACAGATTGCAAAATTTTGATGTCCACCGGCAAGAGTTTGAAATGTATAAATCAGATAAATGGATCTTAGCGAAAGTTAAATCAGGAAGACTCATTATGCCACCTCAGCTCTGCCTCTTGGCTTCTGTCCATCCACATATTTTCTTGCTTCCCTCAATTTGAAATTCATAAGGGAACTCCCCTCTGGTTGTAACTGCCTTCCCGAACCCTTATACCCACTGCATGGTGCCAATCACTAATCAGCAGGCTCTTTATTAAGCAAGTTAGCTGCAGCTATCAAGTGCTACCTGCTGATTATGTCCTATGCACATTTAACCCTCAGCTAGTTGTAAACCTGGAACAACTGAGGAGTTTTTGTCCTGACCGGGGCTGTTTTGCCAAAGGGTGTGTGTGATCAAGTGTGAAAGTTGGTGTTGGTGTGGTCAAACAAAGTGCTCCCAGGTCTAACTAAAGGTTTGTGCCAGAGGGTCCACAGCAGATATGTAACCACACCAAACAAAACTCTATTCTTTTCTTCTACTTTCCAACTCAACTTTCAAACAACACTTTTGATAACTTGTGTGCCCTACATTTTACACTTTCACACTTTAGGGCATTTATCAGATGCTTTTCTTCAAAGCTACTTGCAGCAATTCATATATACATAGATACACTAATGGCGGTGGCTGCCATGTATGGTGCCGATCAGCACATCTTGAACAGTTTGGGGTTCAGTATTTTGCCCAACCGACACGCAGACTAGGGAATCGAACTGGCGACCTTCCGATATCAAGGCGCTGGCTCTACCCCTGTGCCATATTCACACATGAATAGAAAAATCATATGGTGACTCTGCTTCTCTGAGATACTGAAGCCCTGCTATTATTTGAAATAGCCTATATGAAAAATAAGGTGTAAGGATACAAAACCCTTTAAAATGTATTTACCTGTTGTAATTAAGTTGGGATATTCTTGGAAATGCATTTGATATCTAGCGAGGGTGACACGATTATATTCAAACAAATTTTAGCCGGCATTCACTGACAGCCCTTGTCATGCCCACTGTCTTTAGAATCACAGTTTAATTCATGTCTGCCAAAGTTGTTCTGACAGAATCATTACTGTTGCACAGCTGCATTTCACCCCTACTACAATCAAGTATAAAGTTGTAAGGACATCAACTTCTTCAGGGACAGCATGTATTCGCATCTCTTTTTGCCTCTCTGGCTGATTGCCATCTCAAGAGGTTAGGACTCCTCTTGAGCACTCCTAAATAAGACAGTGGTGATTTCCTAAGTTAAGAAAGTTGGCAAAATGCTCTTACTGCTATTCCTAAAAGTAGGACCAATGCATCACTGAGAGTTTTCTGACAGTTAGGGGTGATTTCCTACTCTGAGACGCTTGATTTATGCAGGCCCTAGGCTGACTATGTCAAAAAAGAAATACTTTACACAACAATCAAAACTTCAAAACATTCACTCCTTCACTACAACCATTTCATCACATTCTCACTCCCAACTCATCAAAACTGGCAGCATGTGCAGTAGCATAGGCTTCAGATTATGACACAGCACCTATCCCTCTACTGCCAGTTTTGCACATGAAGGCCTCTGTGGTCATCTTAGCAATAGTAATAATTTGCATGTACATTTGGTTAGACTTTCAAAATCGAGCTTCGAAATCGCTTGGTAAAGTCGAGGCACTACAACTTAGTTAGGTTTAGGAAAAGATCATTGAGGAGTCTTGTAGCACAAGTTATGTAACATCAGTGACGTATGAAAGACTCATCACTCTTTATTGATTGTCACAAGGCTGGTGGGACAGAACTTGATTGTGGGTTGGGGGTGGGGGACTGTTTTATTCAGAAAACCTAATCTTTTGATGATGAAAAAAAGAGAAAAATATTACCCGGATTTCCATTCCATCAGTGTGATATCTATCGTAATCTTCTTTGACGGAAAGCTCTTTTTGATGTTTTATTGTCTCTGTGTAGCTCCTAGTTCTTTTTTCAGCATCTCTCTCTCCCTCTGTCTCTCAGGCACACACACACACACACACACACACACACACACACACACACACCTACACACACACACACACACACACAGCAGACAGCTGTAGGTTTATGTGTGTGTTAGACACTGGTGTGAGTGTGTGTGTGTGTGCCCTGATTATTCTCAAAGGGACTTGGTAAAATAAGTCTCCACATTTCGCACTGGGTCCTACTGGGAATCTGTACATCAAAAGTAGGAAATGTAGATTCCATCTCTTACTCTCGCCTTCTCTCACAACAACTTGTGTACCTTCTTGTTAGTCAATATGCACTTTAATATGGGTGCATGATGTATTTACAAAGTAGGAATCAGTCTATTTCCATTTTTCAGCTTCCTGTTTCGGCTCACAATCCTCCAAACAGCATGAAAAAGGTCAAAGTGAAACAAAGAATAAAAGCGATTATAGTACATTTAAATGACATTAAAATACTGTTTTGTGGAGGGAAGCATTCATTCGTTATGTAAATGTAAAATTAAACGTATTGTTAATCCCAAAATACTACACTCAGACACCTGTATACATGTCAGTTTATAAAAACTCCTCCAGCTACAAATCGGTGTATTTCTTCTTTTGTCATTATACACTCAACAGCCACTTTATCAGGTACACTTGTAAAATGTAATGATCCCGTTACAACAGACCAGCCATAACATCTATGTATTGTCAGAAATGTATAAATTCAAATAAATATTTCTGACTGAGGTTGAAGATAAAAGTGGTGTTGTACTCGACTGCATTATACTTCCTATTTAAATCTGTGAGCAGGGTGGAATATTAGAAATACCTTTGAATATAATGTCCTGCACAATATGTCCTGCATTATAAGTTGATCATCACTTCATGACTGTGTCAAAAAAAAGTAATAATAATTGACACGATCATAGTACACAAAATAGAAAACAAGCTTTTTGCAAGTGACTCCCAAAAGAACATAGTAATAGTTTAGTTAGGTTTAGGCACTAAAACTACTTGATTAAGTTTGGGCACTCATCTACTTAGGTGAGGTTTTTAGTTTATTTATGAAAAGGTTGAGGCAGAAGCCTTCAAAAACATAATTCATGGTTGACACCAACCACGGTTTCTTGGGTGAAAGCCAACATCACTTGACATCCTCCTTTGCTACCGTGATAATTACAAAAGCCACAAGAGGTCACTGCCTAACAACAGACTTAAATCTGGGTTGTGATAAGCTGCTTTCACAGTTGACTTAAATGTTTGTTTTTTCTGATGAGAATGAGCTAATTATAATCAATACAAGCTGCTGGTTATCAGCCCTTACATTATGTGTATAAACAACAGTGTACTGAAGTCCTGTCTCATTAAGAAGAGCTCAAAATATATATATACATATTTATATATATATATAAATATATATATATATATATATATTAAGCAGGTGTACAGCAATACCAGTAAAATGTACTTAAATAATCGAAAGTAAAGTATTGTTTCTGCAGGACAATGTCTCCTGTCAGTGTTACATTTTCATCTAAAGCAGCTCATGGGCTGTTGCTGCCTGGAAATACTGGACAGGTGGGAGTCAGTGAACCTAGTGAACTGTGTGTGATACACTTCACTCAGAATACCAATTTGAAGCAGTTTGTGTGCATCCTGATGTTGGCTTATTCCAGACACTGGCTAATTGCCATCTTGTGTTACAGTGTTTACGAATACACATGTGGGTGTTGGAACATCTATGGATAGGGCCTGTCGGCCTTCGAGGTCGTTATCTAAAGAAGCCTAGAGTGAGCTTGGTGTTGGAGAAGGCTGGTAAGCCAGAGGGGATGTAGTTTTGATAGGTTTAGTGAGTGAAGAGAAGGAGTTTTAATTGATTTTGTTGCAGTATGTGGAACCGGTGGAGGTGATTGTTGCAGGACTGGAATGATGTGGGCAGTTAGCAGGCAAGCAGCAGAGTTCTGTCTATACTAAAGTTTATAAAAGACTTTGGTGGACATTGTGTAAAGAAATCTACTGCAGGCGTAGAAAATATAGATCAACAGTCAAGAAGTGATCTATACTGCAGAACTGGTTTAAGAAGATTCTGTGAATGTTTTGATACATACAGTTGTGAGCAAAAGTTTAGATGTACATGCAGTATATACATCAATCAGGCATAACATTATGACCACCTGCCTAATATTGCGTTGGTCCCCCTTCAGCATTAACTTCTTCAGCAATTTGAGCAACAATAGCTCATCTGTTGGATAGGACCAGACGAGCTTTTTCTCCCCACGCGTTTCAATGACACTGTCGCCGATTCACCATAGATACATGTTCTTTATCAGTGTACTGAACTCTCTCTCTCTCTCTCTCTCTCTCCCTTTCCTTCTAAAACATTTTGTTTTGACGGATTGAGCTTTGGATTGCATTTTTAATGGCCAAGACTCTTTTTGATACTCACCACCTCATATTAAAGGTTAATGTGAAATCTCACTTTGCATCAATTTATAGCGCTTCCTTTTTTCTAAGGACAAGGTCTCATTTATATTCACCTGCTGCTTTACAGACACTTTATTTCACAAAGTCCCCACTGGGTTCATTTTAAAAAGGTAATGCATCATTCATTATGGCTTTCTCCCTGAGCGCAAAAGGTTAATTCATTACACTGGCCCCTAATGTAGCCTTAATTTTTACTTGAATTCTGAAATGTACACAAAAGCTGTTTCTCCTTGGTGGTGATTGGGGAGGTTAGTTGTTGATGTTCCTGACATCTTTTTTTGTACAAATCAAAACAGTGGACCGAGGAAGTCTAATCATGCGATATGTTCTTCTCTTTTTTTGCACGTAGAACCATTGAATTCTACAAACCAAACAGAAATCAAAGGTAGTGCCTAGTTATTATGTGATATGGATGTATAAAACCTCTTATTTTGCTATTACAGTAATTTCTTGGAAATACGGGAAAGAAGAACACCTTGTTGTCATCCTTTGTCTATGTTTGTTTCACCCACACGACCACAGAATTATCCACATGTCATGGC
Organism: Diplodus sargus; assembly: GCA_903131615.1. Lineage (NCBI taxonomy): Eukaryota > Metazoa > Chordata > Actinopteri > Spariformes > Sparidae > Diplodus > Diplodus sargus. Next base: position 431,143 of record CAEMYA010000024.1, read on the forward strand.
CATCATGAATTGTTATATGCACAAAAGATTCAGCAAGTAGAGGAATTCAATAAAAAAGCCACTATTTATAATCTCGATACACTTTTCACAGTGAAAGAAAACAACTATAAAGCCCTTTCTGTATTCCCCCTAAACAAGTCTGTGTTCCTATTTATGGCTGCTAGGAGTGCTAGCATGAAGAGAAATAAGTAACTCAAAGCTGACATGGACTTGTTATTCTTCATTTTGTAAGCTGTAATACATGATGTGGTCTAATGACATATGAAAATAACAGACGAGGTGGTGGTGATGACTGTCAGAATGCTGTCTTATCCATTGTTATTCACACCACGACACAGTGGAGTGTATTATTGCAATTATATCATGGCCATTAACCTCAGACAGAGAGGCAAGCTTTTTTTAAGTTTGAAGCCAGTGTAACTCATGGTTATCTGTTTTCATCAATTTAAGTTAAAGGGTCTCTCTGTAAAAATTTGCTGTAATTTACATGTTTTAATTTCTTTTTTATTGACCGTATGTGATGTGATGTGAAAACAGAGATCCTCCCTGTCCTTTTCCTTTGTCTATGCAAGCCTGTGGACGATTTCACACTGGATGTCTTTGTGAAGGATTCAGCTCAGATTTTCCACGACAGTCCAAAGGATGCGACTGTATGCACATAACTAGTAGCTAGCATTAGTGTATAAATGGAGTCCGATGACAAACGTAAACATTACCAGAAACGACCAGCTGCCAGCACAACACAGTAGTTCCACAGAGCCCCTTTAGGGGCTCAGAGGTAGAGCAAGTGTCCTGTTATCGGAAGGTAGCTGGTTCGATTCCCCTAGTTTTAATGTTGAAGTGTCCTTGGGCAAGATACTGAACACCAAACTGCTTCTTATGTGCTGGGTGGCACCTTGCATGGCAGTCATGGCCATCAGGGTATGAATGTATGAATTAATGTAAGTCGCTTTGGACAGAAGCGTCTGATAAAATGTCATAAAATGTAACTGAACACAAAAGAGATTGTTTACAGCAATACACCTTACAAATTATTATTATCATAAAAGTGTTGCATGACATTCACGGATACGAGTGACATTCTTTATTTTGTTGTTGTTATATTACATCTTTACCACAGACACTTCCGCTCTAGTAATAGAGACTTAATAACAAATACAACTACTTGTTGCAATATTTTAAAGATGCCCATCTGAAAGGTCACATTTGTAACATACATGATTATTCCGTCTAATTTCCAAGTGGTAAAATACTGACACTTTGGGTTCGTTGGTCAGGCCAGCAACTCAAAGCGTCAGTATTTCATAAGTTGGAGAGAGTATCACGAACAGGTCAGACAATAGCATTTGTATATGACTACAGGAAACAACAACAACTAATTTTGATGTTGAGGGATGGAAAACAGTGTATAGGCTATAGGCATTACACCTTTTCTTTCTATTTGTCGTATTAAATCATCCTTATATACTGTAGACACCACATATACTGATATTTTGAAATCTCCGTAAAAGCACTTCATAAATGCTGATAAAATCAAATATCAAGATTTTTTTTCACCAATTACCAAAAACCCTTAAAATGTCCCAGTGATGCCATATATTGGATGGATTAAATTGACTTGATTTAAAAGCTGAAAGTAAAATAAAAGCAAGTAGTTATTTAAACTATGTGAATGGTAATAAAATACAGTTATTTCAGACAATTACAACCGTAAGTTTCAAATCAATATTCAAAGATCATTGATACCAATCATTAGGAATGTGGATATGCTGACTAAGTGAGTAAAGACAAGCATTACAATACTTGTGATGGTAAGAAATATTGCATCACTGAACTGTAAAGCCGCCTTTAAAAGTGGGAAGAGACAAGATGTGATGTCATGATATAACAATGTCCAAAACCTAAGACCATATACAGTCTCATATCATGATAACAATGACAAATGTTCTAACTGTATATTTCAATTATTTCAAATAATTACATAAACACCCAAACCCCTCTCCTTCATAAGAAAACAACACACTCATCATCACAGAGTGGGCTTTTGTTATATGAGTGAACCGTTCGTTGTCTGCCATGCCCTGACAGGCACTATCTGTAGAAAAATATCAAAATCGTTATTGTATAACAAAGGAAAAAAAAACATGCTTTGAAAGATACTGTCTGGCCTGTTGTCTCGCTCTTTCAATTTACAAAGCATATTTCTCTCTCAGTGTTACACTGTGTTTTTCCTCTGAGCTGTCTTCATCGCTCCCCCTCTCATGCGTTTAAGACCGGTGGTAATGTGTGTTTCATTCCTTTATGAAATATAGAGCTTATCATGACAAATCAACTGCAAAGATCCCACTGATTTTGTGTGTGTGTGTGTGTGTGTGTGTGTGTGTGTGTGTGTGTGTGTGTGTGTGTGTGTGTGACACCCACATTTGTGTTATGTCCATTTGTAATAGTAGTGTTGGACAACCAGCACACAGAAACACAGAAGACAACACATATATACACACACACACACACATACAAACTTGCAGGCAGCAGACAAGTGTTTCCTGCTGCACATGCTGCTGCCTCCTTACTGTTTCCATCACAAAGCCACAGGCCTGTTTCTGCACTGCTGCCCTGTCCACGCCACGCTTTCTATGTCTCTGATGTTGTGGACAACAGAGAAGCCCGCAGTCTAAGCCCTCAACACCCCCCAACCTCCATCCCCATCTCGTGTCTCATCAGCAGCCAATCTTTCTCAAGCCCAGCAGAAGTAGAAGTGAAAATTAGGCAGTGCTCCTGTCCCTGCTTCTATAAGAAGTGCTTACCAGATCGTCTTTGTCATTTCAGATGGATGAAAATTGAAAAGACTGTGACTATTCCCCACAGTGCTATGTTCTCCCACATCCATATCCAGCCGGACGACTCTCTTCACTCTTCCATGCGGGAGTTTGAGGTGATGTGAACTTTGATTGGATGAACAACAACTCTTTGAATAAAGCTGTAGTGGTTTCTTCTCTCGGTTTATTCATTGGACCAATTTAATCTATCAAAGCTGGGTAATATGAATTAAGTCAGTCGCTTAAAATGTCACTGATAATTTATGTTTTAAACAATAACCTCCAAAAACACAATAACAAATAAGGGCTTCCATAATTTTGGCATGCAAGCGATCCAGACTAAATCAACATTAGCTTCCTCCTTATCCTGCCTCCATCTAATACAAGTAAATGGGTGTTAAAAGGACGCAAAGATATTGCCCTAAAACCAATAAAACATAGGATTCATAAGTGTTGGGTGAGTACCCAATCAAGACAAGAGGCTGTCCTTTCTTTGTTCTTCTGTTCTCAGTGATTCTCTCAGCAACTCTATTCCACTCTTCAGGAAATAGGATATTCTATTACTGCTAATATTTCAATGGCAGTGCAAGCATGGCACATTGCTGCAATGCCAGCTCCAATTTTATACATCTTTTTTCTTTATCTAGCCACGGTGCAATGGCCTCATTGGACCAATGGCAGCTCCACTCATATTGGGAAGAGAGTGTGAAGCTTGAGAGGATATCCTTATTAGATCTGACTGGTAGTGATCTGTCAATGACATGGTAGACACACCATGTGAATCCTACCCTGTTTCATGGTCTACTTATTCTAAATGGGGCCACAATTTGCTAAATGAACATCATGCTGGATTGAAACAGTCTTGAAACTAGCATTAGAGACTCATGTTTACAGTTTACAGTTGGACTGCTTCCTGTTGTGATATTGTCCCCTTCACACCAGAAGGTATGGAGGTTTAAGGCACTACTCTATGTCTTCACTTTTCACACTTGAAAGCTCTGCTCATATTTTATGCATTCACTAGAGTCCAACCAATGGCAGCAAATGACAAAAAAAATGAATTTCTTGACTCATTCTTAATAATCACCATTGCGTTTTTCCAGAAAAATTGCCACAGCTATCACAGAGGCAGAGGGCTTTTAAGTAAGCTGATTATTGCAACCACATGGGGCTGCTGTCGCTCAGCGGGTAGAGCTTGTCGACTAGTGATCGGAAGGTCGCTGGTTCAAATCCCGGCTCCGGGCTGGGCTGAGCTGTGTGTTGAAGTGTCCTTGAGCGAGATACTGAACCCCAGTATACTCACCTTAGTGAGGGCCCTGCGATGACCTGGCGACTTGTCCAGGGGAGTACCCTGCCCCTCGCAATGCGACGAGGCTGGGATTGGCTCCAGCCCACCCCATGGAAAGGGATAAGCGGCTACGGACGATGACATGGCATATTGCAACCACGTCAAGACACTAACATGACTGTGTTCTCACCAGGTGGAGATAAGGGCAGAAGATCAGCTACAGGCCTTGAAATAACAAGCACAAAGTATAGGATAATTTATCAGATGTATATGGCTTAGCTCCATGCAGTGCCTGTCATGTGGAGAATTTTCTCTGCAGCCGACAGCCTTAACATAGAAGATAGCAAACACAGAGGGGAGGGCAGTCGTCAAGACCCATGCCTGATGTTACTCGTGCCATGATGATATTAAAGGATTTAACAGATTAGGGTTAGCCCAGGAAAATGCGGCTAACGTGTATTCTCATCTCCATTACCCCTTATTAAAAGCTAGTGAGAGCAGCCAATTTTGCTCTTGCTCTGAGTAAAGTTAATGCAGAGAAAAGCCTGCCAGCACTTATTTTCCTAATGATAATCAGATATCAGCATCAGTAAGGTCAAAGGAGGACAATTAGAGACACAAGAGAGGTGCTTTTAGTATGTCCTGCAGTCACTGTTTTTGTCCACAGTGTTTACTGTGTGGATTTATCATCTCTTGCTCTTACTGCAGGCTTCCTTCTACATGAGGTGAAAAATAAGTTACCAGCACATAATCATGATCGAGGTTTAATTGCATCATTATGAGTTTGATCTGAACTGCCAGTCTCCCAGTCATCTATCCATTGTTCTATTATAGACTCATCCATAACCTATCCGAATTTTGGAAAATGTTCATGAAATGATGTTGGTCCTCATTACTCCACTTAGGATTACACTGATTAGCATTATCGTTACTGCACCGAAAATGTTCAACATTTTGTATTGCAAGTCACAAACAAAGGTCAAAAATTATAAAAGAAACAAAAAGGCTATAAAAATAAACCCAATTGTTGAGACAACAAATTGTAAAGGTTACTTAACACAAGGAACTTAATACAGTTTAGCCTATATGGAGCCCTTGCTTTAAATAGTGTCATTTGTAGTTTTTCTTTTCTAAAAAAGTATTCATTTCATTCCAGTTTGGCAGTGTTTGCTTGAAGCCCATGTTGTCAGGCCCCCGCTGGCCTTGTTTCACTGCCACCGTCATTGTTTTCATACAAACTTGGAGGAAGTCTGCCAGTGTTCTTGACGAACACTTTGAGTAGGATTTGTTGGCTGAAATGTACAAGTGCTTTGTTACTGTGGGTAGCAGGGCTGCAGCAATCAAATTTAAAAAAAACAAGCCTAGAATTGAACAATGCTTTTGCAATGTACTTACACAGAGAGGGCAGCCATGAAAGTCTGATAGTGAGAGGAAGAGATGGGAGGCAGCAATCATGTCTGACACAACAAGAAACTGGTACATATGACTGAGTCATGACCCGGTCATATTCAAAACAAGGCTCTTCTTGCTTTTAAAACTGGATTCAGCGATGAGTAAAACATTCAGCGTCCCAGCTGACGGAACAGTCTGTTGTTCTTGATTCTTAGCAACAGAGAGCTGATTTATATCCAAGAGTAATCAGCTGCTGAGGGGAACAGGAGTGTGCACCTATGCATAATTTTAAAAAGAGGGCGCAGAGACTTCAGACAGTTTGAACATAAACAGCCACCTGTCAATCCAGCTCAGATTCACCCTTTTTTTCCCTAGACTCTGTGTATGTACTCCAGCTTGAAACAGCAAAAACATTGTGGAAGAAAAGAGAAAAGCTGCCTGGAGCACGTTTTCTAATCATATAATGAGGAAAAATGTTCATTTCTGACAACTGCATGTATACAGCTCGTTTACAACACAATACTTTTGCTTTTATGCCAAAATATTGAGGTTTTGCTCTACAATATGAACTTCAAATTAATTGTGGCATTATCATTAAAGGATTATCATACCTTTTTCTGGTTATGTTTGGCACTCACAACACTTAGGGGAAAATGTAAGCATAAGAAAAGATTATGGTCTTGGTTGAATATTGAAAAAGTCTGCAGCGACTTTAAGTATGAGTCACAATATGTGTATCAGTACCAATCCAAAGACACGCACATTCTTAACCTCGACCATTTCCCTTTATTGCCTAGCCCTGACCACAGACAGGATTCCTCCTACCAAAGCAATTAAATAGGTAATGTCAGTCAGCCCCAAAATGCCATATGTTACTGTTTCCAAAATGACGACTGCTGCAATGTAGCCAGTTCTACAAAAAAAAATGTTGGTTAGGTTTAGGAAAACATCCTGGTTTTGCTTAAAAAAACTATGTTATCAATGTACCAACATTTCCTAAGCAACTTAAGTTATGTTACTTACATAAAGGAACCTTACTTGACAGCCGTTTCCTGAATCAAAGTGTCATGCTTCCCTTCACATTCTGTCCTCTTCGTCCACTTTCCAAAGAAGAATCCAGAAGCAGGGCCGTGGATTTACAATTACTAAAGCTGCGTATGGCCAGTGTTATCATCTGGTTAAAATAATGATGGTTATGGTTATAAGTTTTGATAATTAACACAATCGATCTGATGAAAAGACCTTCCTTTTGTGAGTCCTGTTTTTTTTCAAAACCAGAAAATACTTTCCGTTCACCTGCCGTGGTTCTTTTCTATTTGTCCGCCACTGGATCCAGGACACACTGGAGCTAAGGCCTAACTGTCAAAGTGTCAGTTGATGTGGTCACTGATCCGTTGCCCGGAAGACTTTCCACGCCTGATTTCCTCTAAAATTGACTTACGGGTTCGCTAAACCCCTCACAGTTCCAGACATATCATGGACACGACCTTACTGTCCTCAATAGACACAGATGTACTATCTCAGTTGAGCATGCATGTCGCTGGGAAGTATGAGCTGAGGGACTATGAGTCCTACTCAGGATTGTGTGTGGTGTATATTAAAGGGAAGATGCCCAGTCAAAATGGCAGGGGTGGGAACCTTAAAAATAATGCTGACTTGGGGGAGCAGTTGCAAGTAATTCAAGCCCTCTCATCCATGACTTGTGCACTTATCCTTATACATTTTTGATCGTCAGAAAGGTTATTTTCTTTTCATCTTTCTTACTTTTGATTTAAAATAATCATCACTATCTCTCTAATGATGTGTATCCATTCCTTTTAATTTGATGCATGGCTGAGTGTTTCTTTGCTACACTTTTGAAATAAATGTGCTCCATCATTTAATCACACTGGCATACAGGGGTCATTTTTCAATCAGTGTGTAAACTTGATGTAAGAATGGAAGGACAACTTTTGCTCATAAAGAAGAAAGGAAAGATGAAAAAGTGGTGAATTGGGACTAGAAGATATGCAATGATCAAATATCAAAAGATAAATGAAATGATGATCAAAAGATATAGCAAAGAAACACTCAACCATGCATGAACATACATACTGTAGGAAACCTCAATCTATTTATTAAAGGGGTTTGCATAGCTTATGCATCAATGGGATATAGTGCAGATAACTGTTGAATTTGTAACACAGTGGATGGCTAAACAGGATGCACCATTTTGTTATTTTTGCCATCACTTTACCAACTGCCAATTGCATGCTATTTGGTTGATATGTGAAAATTGCATCCTAAATTCTCTATGCATTTACTAAGTTATGGTGAAACAAAATGTACTTGTTCATTACTGTAATATCATTTTGAAATTTGGAGGGCACGGTGTTGCAGTTGTACTGTAATTCAAGGGGAGGTTCCATTACATTCAGCTCCTCTGCCAGGTTTCATTTTATTCCGTACAGTCCCTCAGTCCCTTAGAGTGAGCAAGAGTGTTGACAGTTATGCTATCCTTAGCATCTAAAATTGTTTCCTACAAGTCAGTATCGCACCAAACGGTGAAATAGGCCAGCCGCCCAGTACATCAGTGGTACCGATCTACCGAGCATCAGTGATATCAGCGAAGTGAGATGTCTGCACAGAGCGCAAAAGATACTTAAAGACAAGACCCACCCCAGCCACAGCATGTTCAGCCTGCTTCAGAAGCATCCAGACAGGGGAGGTTTTCTGATCAACAAATCATGTGATTATAACTCAATGAGCTTTTGTTTTTTGGTGAACTTCTGACATGTGAAGCGAGCATAAGGCAACCACCTGAACCTGATGACTCACACTCACACTGGAGACAGAAAGTCTAAATTACAATCTTTAGCTATCAGCTAAAGATACAAACACAAATGGTCCATGTTAATATCTAATTAATTAATATCATCTATCTAAATCTTGTACAGTCATTGTCTTGAATTGCATGTAGTTTTCCAGACACAGAATTAAAAACAAAAGAGGTACTGGCAAAAAAACTAAAAACAAAGAGAAAGGAGAACACACCAGACTGAGTTTGCCGTGTTGCCTGCTCAATGATCACTGAGAGTCCAACCGTTATATAAGAATCTGTCCCACTTATGTCACGAAACCCTCGGTTGTCATTTCACTCTAAACTTCTTCTTCATCCCTAAGTGATACTGTCATTTCCATTTGATTCAAGTGGAGGCTTTTGGACGACCGAAAGGAAGGGAAGACAGCAGAGTTTGTACATGTGAAAGAAAAACACCTCAAGTCGGGGAGTAACCAGATGACACAGAAGAAAGTGCTCAGCTGAAATATTATTTGAGTAACTGTTCAAATTGCCTCAGAATGAGACATTTCTAACCTCCTGCTGTTTGAGTGACCAGAGGGGCAGCACAGAATGGAAACAGGCGCTGGCTGACAGTTGACTATCTAACTATGAACCAGGCCAGCACATCTCAGCGTTAAAGTGTGCGAAAGGCAGCCAGCAAGACAGCGAGGGTGTGAAGTGAGAGCCTGTGTGATTCACTTCAAAATGATCTGTCCGTCTTTTTAAAACACAGTCAACAACGGGGAATGAACAAAAACACCACAGGAATTTAAAACATCATTTCCTCATCGCGACAAAGGTCGTGCATTTTTAAATAGTTCATGGACGGAGAGGAAGGAAACGACGGGGAAAAAAATCTGAATGAAAATATAAATCTATTCCAAGTCGAGGAAATGGAAAGTCCAATTGCAGCCTCAGCGGATGCAGTGTATATCTATTACATTTGGTATTCAATGTGGAGTAATGATAATGGTGACAGGGGCTGACATGAACTGTGGACCTGGGCAGGACTGCACTACATTATTTATACTGATGACCACACAGCTAACAGCCTCTGGACACACAGAGAAACCTCCAGTCTTGGCACACACACTTCCCTCTGCAACAGAAAGACTTATAAAATTAGCAACACTAACTTAACAATTAAAAGAGCTGGTTTTGTTTCCGCTGCTCTACACAAGTAAACATATGAAAAGTGATGTCAGTGAATGAAATTTAAAACTTCTTCTGAATCACTAATATCCAGGTTTGGATCTTCTTCTTTTTCATGTTGAGATGATGTTAAAAATATCAATGCTTTAGAGTTTTTTTTTTCTAAGTGAAAATCCTATTGGCCTCCTGTCTACACAAGCCTGACACTGGCGCTTTTCAAAAGTGCCCTGCAGAGTGGATGCTTTTCGCCTGGTCAGGACCTGTGTGTCAGCGGAGTTAAGAAGACTTTCCATCACCTTTAACCGCCTTCATGATTACTCGTTTCTAAATGTCAATACAGTCAAAAATGTTAGTTCTTTTTCCCTACCTCGGATGTGTGAGCCTCACTATATGCAGAATGATCCTGATCTCGCATTCAACTGCTGCAGGAGGAAAGCTTCTCTGCGCCCACCATGTAGCTCAGTTTGGACTGTGAACCTACCAGTGTGATTTATGACAGCAAAGCTAGCTCGAAAAGCCAATTGCGGTCCAATATACAACTTAACCTCTCAGTGAAGTCGGAGACAGCAGTTAAACTTTAAAACGGAGCGATATTTGAACAGTCAAAGATTCTGAATTTTACAATAGGGGAGAAGGAGTATATTTAGTATATTTTAAGTATTCATAAACAAACAGGGTGCCGGATGAAAATTTGTATGACACGACTCACTTGACGACATGTCGTCTGGGGTTCATCCATGATTTTAATTGACAGGTGACCAAATGAAACGCACTGTTACCGTGGATACAATTAAAGATTTCTTGAACGCTGTTGGAATCCTTCGGGCTAATGTAACTCAATCAGATATTTTTTTTCAGTTATTTGGTACTGCTGATGAGACTGCCTTGAGCTTTAGCCTTTTCCTTTTCAGGGTTATTTACTGTGAGAATTAATGTTGTTACTTATGACGTATATAACCAGAATATATATAATGATTCATTCATTCATTCATTGTCCCACTGGAATTAAGCTATGTTATTCTTTGTTAATGAATCCCTTATAATAAGTGCTATCATTATCAATATTCCTTATTATGTTATCATACATATCAAATTGAATCTTGCATATAAAGAGAATACTATACTATGCATCTGTTTGCACATATAAGGGCACACAATAAGGGCTCCTGGAGCATGAGGTAAAGGCATTATTATAATAATGAAATATAATATTCAATAGATATGCAATTTTCATGTAATGTAAAACCTCCAACTGAATGCAACCTTTTTGGTATGATATCCTGTTTTGCATTATGATCATGCTGATACTCATAATGAGACAAGTTTGTTCTTACAAAGTCAGAAAAGAGTCCTACAAATAAATCTTGCCAAACATTTGAGCCTTCCTGAGAAGATTCTGAAGATATCTGCAGCATTACATCTTTGATTCCACACTTTTGAATGTTGACGTTTCTGTGAAATTTGATATATTCAAAAAAGTTGTGTCTGTTTTATGAGTTCAGGGTTGTAAGCTGTCAGACAGAAACAGTGCAATCCTATAACATCTTCAAATTAAATCATCCTAGATAAATGACAGCTCAATATATGAAGAGTCATGTTCCCATGACTAATAAAAATATCTTTTTCATATTGCAAGCAGCAATACGTGCTCATGAAATGCTCTTTCAACTCTCAGCTCTGCTTTACATTTTCCCCTCACCCTGCTGAGCTTATTAATCAGAACAGAAAGAATCAGCAAAACGTCTGAAGGACTGCGGAAAAATGTGACAGAAACGCAGCCTATACCAGTTTCATCACTCTTTTCTGTGTGTGTCGCCCATAATCAACAACAGCTCCTCTTTTATCTATTCACAGATTACACTGAAATTATTTAAAGTTCTGACTTTAATCTCCCAGACACAATACATTCACAATTCCCTCTGATCCCTGTTTAGTCGCTCTTTAAAAGAGTCCGACTCTGAACACACTTTGTTTGGTTAAATCAGGACCTCCACAAAATCAGCCAAAAACAGCTCATGTCAAATTAATTGGCTAAGGCCTTTAAGAAACATGGTAAAAAGTCCTACTTAGTGTTAAATGAAAACACAGAGCAATTCTAAATGAAAGGAGCAGAGATATTGCTGAACCACAAATCATACTGCTGGTTGAAATAGATTTTACACCCACCCAGCACATTTTTAATACACAAACCAACATGTCTGATAATGTGAGTTTTGAGTGAAAGCTATTCAGAACATCTTTTCATTACATGCTCTCATACACAGAAGGGGTTGATTCAATTTTAGTGTCCGTGCGGAAAAATGAAAACGAAAATTTGTGCATCTTTACAAAGGCAAGGAAAAAGATGAATATCATCATATTGACCTTTAAAGTTTGTTATTACCCATGTTTATCTCTGTAGTATCACTGACATCTCTTTCATTCCATTTGAGCACAGTGTGATATTATTTTTCATATATTCCACTCAAATGCTTGGCAACCTAGAATCAAACAGTGAAACTGAAATATTTGTGTGCTTGGTAATTTACTGGGTTTTTTTTCCTGATGTTTCTAAAAGAGATCTCTGAT
>CAEMYA010000024.1:443258-492645 GCA_903131615.1 Diplodus sargus
TAACAGTAATACTGAATTCATCTGGTCCTGTCACTCGTACTGCTTGAGGTTGTTCGGTTTTAGTTTGGACTGAAATATTCAACAGTTATTCGATACAAAATGCCATGAAATTTGTTTTTGCCATTCATGGTCTCAAGAAGATGAATCTTAATGCCTTGCACGTCTTCAGATATCCTGTGAAATATATCAACATCTACTGAACATATTTGCAAAAAACTTTGGTGCAGGCATGCACAGCTTGCAGCCTGGCTTAAGCATTTTTTAATGACCCTAGTGTCCCTTTTGACTTTTTGTCCAGAACCACCAGGACTTTGACGTGGGTTTTTGAGTGAAAATCCCTAAGGCCTCTTTCAGACTACATCAAGTGTTTGTGACTACATGAGAAATATTTCATTACACTCCATGTGTCATTCATGTTGCTAGTCTGATCTGCCAGCTTTTCTGTTTCCACATTTTCCCACTGCAGGTGGCTTTTTTTTCTGCTTGTTCTTTTGTTTGGTAACCCTCTGATCTGCACCGCCACAGGCTAGTCATGCTGAATAAGGGTAGTGTGTTATGTGGCATTTTCGCCGCAGCACCTGACATAATCTGAACGGAGGCCTCATGGAGCCACAAGTACAACTGTGGACTCTTATGGCCCATACAGACGCAACAAGACAAAAACAAAAGTGTGCTTCCTAAACTCATTTTTTCCAGTGGCTTTCACCGCAAAAAATTGAAAACTGAAAAGCTCAAATCACATTGTGACTGAACGTAAGTACGTAACTTTATTCGTATATCACCTTTGAGAGCAGAGAGGTCACGGAGTGCTTCACAGAGGCAATCATTTATAAACATACACGTTTAATGAAAAGGTTTTATGAAATCTGAGGTGTGCTTCAGTCTTGTTTTCTTTTTGACAATTTGTGCTAATTTGCTTTGGTGTGTTCACTTCGCAGCTGTAGGCATTCATGGCCTAAGCACGGCGTGTCCGAGATTAGCAAATACAAGTGTTCAAACCCAGAGTCCTCCATGTCACATCCCTCCAAGAAGTTCAAGGGGAAAGGAAAAACAGCAAGAGACCAGGATTTTCATAAGGCAGTACCTCCTCCTTAGGCTTGGTGCCATTTGAGGACAGTATTTATGATGCTTGAAGGAGGCGCTGGGTTAAAGGCTAAATCAAAATGATGAAATTCTCCTGCTTGCAGTAAACACCCCAAAAGATTGTAACACTATTGACTACAGCCTGCGAGGGGATACTAACAGGAACATGTGATTATATTTAAGGAGGTAAATCCTCCTGTGCAGATATGAGTTTCCAATAGCTTGTGTTTTGCTACTGGTGGCATTGTGGGAAATACTTGATCGAGTGTTTTGGATCTTGTGGAGATGACCCACTGTATACTGAGGACTAAATGTCTTCTGGTGCTTAGATCTTCAGCTTTCCCTTTTGAATATGCCTTTTGTTCATCCACCCACGTATTTGAAGCGCACCCATAAATCAAAAAGGAACACTAAAGGTCATAAGCCAAAAAGGTTGGGAGGCAGTACTTAAGAGGATGGGCAGACAGCCTGAGACATAACTAAGAGGACATCTTCACACACACACACACACACACACACACACACACTCACACACCCCTCACTCACCTGTAAATCTTGTATCTGGTAGAAAATCCCTGCTGGAACCTCTCTCTGAACTCTGTGTACTCAGGACATCTGTGGAAAGGACCCTTCTCTGACAGCAGCCAGTCGAGCTGTCCCCCGCTTTGCCTTGTGCTGAAGCCCCACGGCGAGGTGCTAGATGAGGAGGAGGACGAGGACGATGACGAAGATGAGGGGGACGACAGCGAACCGTGGAGCGTTTTCCCGCCGCTTGCCCCGCCGCCCACTTGTTCAGCTCGGGCGGGCCACGGCAGCCATAGCAACGCCCACGGCAACCATAGGAACATCAAGGAGGATGCCAACCATCTAGCAAGGCAGGAGGAGCCATGGGAGCACCTCTCTTTTCTCATTGGCCAATGAGTCGCCATGGTCCCGGTGGTGATGTACTAGGGCACCTAGGACCGGCATTTCTTCTGACAGTCACCTCCCACTGGCCTGGACAACAAGAAATATCAAGCTTTAATGTCATGATCTGAGAGACACATATTAGATTGTTTGAAAGGAATTTCTCTTCTGTCTTTGACAGACATTTCTGTCCACATGTTGTGAATGTAGTCCAAAATTATGAAGGCTGCATATTGTCCCTTAAAGTGGTATTTATCATGTTAACATCAATCATAGCAAAGTGATTGCTTTCATGGCTGCTGTAGATGAAATGCTGCACATGAAAGGTATTCTCACATAATTATTGTTATTGGACCATGAACATTAATTACATGCACACATCAGAGGGACATTGCCTTTTGTTGCCATAAAAATGACATCGTACTGATGAGGGCTTCTTTTTAGAATGAAATCTTAGACCCCAATTATGCTTTCATTTAAACTGTCTCATATCTGGATTGGATTTCATATGCTTTTGTGAACACTTAGACACAAACGAATATGTATGCGTATCCGTTAGCCAGAGCACAAATCTGAAGCATCTGTCTTGCCAAGCTTCATGCAAATCAGGGTCAGCCCCGACTTCCATCTACCAGCTGTTCAGTTACTGCCAAAAAACAGACAAAGATAACTTACAGTATGCACTTCTAGCAGTTTATCGCCAACTATAACAGTTCAGCTGTCGCGAGCTAATATAGTAGCTAATACGGCATCAACTATGACAAATGTATGAATAAATCATATTCATGAACTCTAAGCGCCACAAAACACTGAAAGAATGCATGAATATGAATATGTGACTCCAGGTGAGAGAAAGAACCAGTCCAGCAACCGCCACAGGGTCCCGACTCCCACGGGGGTCCAAAGTCCCAAGGTTGCACTTTGGCAAGGTTGGCAATTACTTTGAGATAGTTTGAATAACTATGAAGGTGTAAAGTACAATGCACTAGTAAAGCACAACCGTTGAATGAAGCAGTTGCTTCTGAGGGCTCCAGTATCAAAGCAGGTTTCTGATACTTTGAAGAGTCGTTGAGGTCACAAACGAGGTTGGACACTCCCACACTAGGTTTAAAGCCTGCAGCTCCCCTCCTATTGGTTGGAACTGAAGAAACCTCTCGGATGAGAGGTGAAACATCGACATGAAGTCCGGTCGATTCCATGTTTATGTATGTTTGCATATAAATAACTGCATGTATGTTCTGTGATTTGTGCAGCATGAAGAACTTTACAAACTTCCATTTCGTTATGCAACCCTATGTTGTATAATGATTAACATATCACCATGTTCCTTGTATACAGGACCAAATAACAGAATTGAACCAGCATTGCAAGGTCATATCTGAAATGACTGAAATTGGAGGAGCACTTGAAGCACACTCAGCGCTGCATATATAAAGTGACACCGCAGTGGCATATCTGACTGCCTCAGTTTCTTGATGCCTTGCATGTTTGGACAAGAATGTCATCACCCGCCTCCGTACGGATCAGGAGTATCAGCAGCACTCACCAAGCACAACAGCACGAATCACACTACAGCTCAAGTGTGAATCCTCATCATCTAACACGTATCTCATGCATTGAACTGATGTGCAGACAAACACACAGGCGCAGTGTATTAAGGTGAGACTTCACAGTGCCCTCCAGAAAAGTGGATGCTTGCTCTTCATTTCACTGTTAATGGCGAGCAGGCGTGCAGGGTGGAGTCTTCAGGGAGGAATCAGCATACTAGAACGGATATGTAAAGTAGTGGAGGAGATGCTTTAAGTGGATTGGGATCCTAAGTATTCCCTGTTTATCTTACAAACAAATTAGAGAATTAATTTCAGGTGGATAAATGCAGGCTCAGACATGAAAAAAAAAAAAACAATACTCAGGGCGCTGCATTTTTAATTTTCGCTCACTGCGCCAAGAGATTACTGCGGTTTGAAAAGGCAATTAGCAAAGTCATCTGTCAAACGGTTGTATTTATGCAGCTAAAAGAAGGATGAGAAGTTGATGAATGGAATGCGATGCTGGCGCTGTTTCTTTCACTGTATGGCCCAAAGGTATAGCGGGTGAAAATTAAAAATGCACAGTCTGGTGGATATCTCATCTCTCTATTTGTTGTGTCCTGGGAGGGGACAACATCACTTACTATGGAATAAGATAGCTACACGTTCCAGGCCTATAAGTCCCCGCTTACAGATAATTTAAAAAACAAAAAAAAACAAGAGAGTGTCTAATATTTCACCCTGTGATTTTTGAATAATATGAAAAAAACACCTTAAGTAATGTTTAGAGCGTTGATTATAAAACATTTCCTGTGACAGATACACTAGATTTGAACTTGCTCCTCAAGAATTTTTCAAGAGTTCTGCCTTCAGACAAGACAAATACATCAGAGAAGCTGCTGCCTGAGACATGGACAGGTGAGAGCATTGCAACCCTACAGCGGCTGTAAGTCAACCAATACAAAAATAAATATTTCAGCATATTTTATTGATCTTTGTCGAACACGTTTCTTCAACCTAACAGCTTCTTTATCAACTGAAAGTGACATTGGTGCGACAGACATCAATCACGCCTGACTGGTTAGGTCAAAAGAAAACTACATAAACCTCTCCTGGTTTGGGATGAGTTTTTAAAAAGACCTCTACTTCATTGTGGCACAACTTATCTGGACTGCAACTTAAAAAAAAAAAAAAAAGATGAGTCAGATCATCTGTCAGATACTGGAGCTACAGCAGGACTCCACTGAGTCACGGAATTAATGCTGTGTTGATCCTCTCCTGCATCGCAGTCGACACAACAATGCTGCATCCAACATTCAGCCACAATAGAGGAAGCATTGTTTTGTTTTTTTTTCCTTTTCGGAGAGCAGCACAATACAAACCAGCCAGCAAGCCACAAATCTGCACGTAACGTCCGCTCCTTAATCCTGACGTGTGATGTCTCACGAAAACATGTTTGCATGCGTTTTTAATGCGATGTCATTTGTTTCTTTACGCAGTACGTAAAACATTTGTGTCAGAATTGAAATGAGACCACACGTCATGTACCTGAAACTGACTGAGACAATACATAAGGACCTTGCCGATTGCAAAAAGGCTTTTAAACCAACGAAGGGAACACGGATATGAGATGGACAATGAAAGCGATGACAGAAGGATGCATTCAAGGCTAAAAATATGAGAAGAGACTGTGGCAATTCATAAGAGGAGACGAGGGGATAAAAGAAATAGAAACCAGATGGAACACTGACAGATGTAGGAATCTATAGGGGAAAATGCAAGGCGCGAAGACCTTGAGTGAGCACCATGTACGGCACACCTCAGTCATTCTACACATTCTCTCCCTCCTTTGTCTCTCTTCCATTAAGACCTCTCTCACTCTCTCTCCCTTCTACAATATTTGTTCTTTATCTTTCCAACAGACATTCTCTTCCTCAACTCTTTTCAATTCATCTCAGCTCTTCTTCTTTCTCGCCTCTGCTTCTTTTATTTGTCTTTCTTCTCTCTCAGACGGAGCACCCCGACCATTTAGTTTGACACCAGTAAGCAAATGAATGAAAAACACTGTATTGTTATCCTGATGTTTGTGGTACCCATTTGTGTAGGTTTTTTTTTTTTCCTTGCCTCCTTGAATATAAACAGATGAATGTACATCATATATGTGAGGCATGTGTCAGAAGTGTTGTAGATTCAGAGAAGAATTCTTGCAATGGTTTTCCACTCCAAGGAGCTGTGAGATTTGCCTTTCAAATTAAGTTCAGTAACTTCTTAAAACGGCACCTCTCGCAGAAATAAGCGCTCCCCATAACTGCCAGGCCTCCTTCTCCTCCACTCCTCTCCTCTCCTCTCCTCTCCTCTGAGACTCCCCCGCTAATTATAAAATGCATAAAACATGCCGCGAATGCCAGCGAGACAATAGAGGGAAATTGTGAATTTTTAGCTCTGACATTTAATGTNNNTATTGGATTTTTTTTTTTTTTTCCATCGCTCTCTGCAGGCTTAGCGAGAGCAAGGAGTGAGTCGTAGTACCGTGTTTGCACAAAAAGGGAAGGAGAGGGAAGGGAATGAGAAACATGGGGAGAGCTGGGAGCAATGGCGGTAAGAAAAGAAGGGGAGAAAACAAGGACAGGGAGATAGATTGAGGGAGAAAAAAGGAATGGCTGCTGAAAGAACGCAGCTGAGTCACCCACACCAGCACTGGTTCCTCAAACTTCCCACCCAGCCGCTGAGTGACCGAGCCAAAGGCTAATGCGTGAGCGGTTTGACCTCCCGACTTGTTCAAGTCATCCATGCTCCAGTTTGTGAGGCAGGGAATTATGTGTGGAAGCCGGTGTCCCAGCACTTCTCGTCTCCGAGCCAGACAAAATTACTACCTTCATTTTTCTCTGCGGCAGAGAGCGCGAACCTACAGCCGAATTCATCAGCTCGCTATCTGTGCACTACAATTACCGCAGCTGGGAATCCTTATTAGATCTGACACACATATGTTTGGCGAATGTTTGGAGCTGCAGATATGTGTGTCTGCACTGATTCTGTGTGTGTGCATGTGCTTGCGGAGCACCTGGCCGGGCCCTTGGCAAACATTAGACCAGAGGGAGGTCCATCAGCATTAGAGGCCAGCTGTATTCCTCAACCCCAGCAGCTCACTACTCACCTCTCAGCGTTTATGCTAGTCAGCATCAATAGCCGGCCAGCTGCACACCTGCTCTACCCCCATGTAATTCAGGCTCACCACACACTGAGGCTGAGGGGCTGGGGGTGGGGGTGGAGGGAAGAGAGCTGGATGAGGATTGATGCTAGCGGAACAGAATGACAGTCAAAGGGAGACAAACAGGGAGGTTAAGAGCGAACGACAGAAGGCGAGACAGATGAATCCAGAGGAAGAGACAACAGAGGGGAATAGAACGGCTGAGAGGGACAGAGAGGAGCTCACATCTACATTTTGATGTCGGCACAAAGTGGATGCCAGCTTTCTCTGTTTAAGGTTTGATTTGGTGAAAAGGATATGGGAATGTACAAGAAGGCTGTCAGCGTGCCGGCAGGACCCCTGGCTCACGAGCCGCTTTATTTTACCATTCCGTACCACTTCCTCTGTAAACAGCAATTTATCCGCTTGAGATTGGAGTCAAACAGTCAAAAATAATCCACAGCTATAAACTAACCCTAACCCTAACCCGTTATCTCTTTCCAGCGGTATATACAGCCTGTTAATCATATATGTGTTTAGAGATTCACCTTAATTTCAGCAAGCTCGTGTCTTATCTATTCTCTATATGTTTCTTCAAATTTCTCTCTGCTTTGACATGTCTATTCTAAAAGAAGCAACTCCTGGAGATCAATAGAACATTTCTGATTCAGATATTCAATTTTTTCAAGTTTTTTTCTTTTTTCATAAACAAATTGTGCACAGGCTTGTATATGCGACTGAGAGAGAGACATTTTATCAAGTCAGGCTAAAGTCTGCTCACATACGTGCAATGAAAAAAGTGAGTAACGTGTAAATTGCTACAAATTGTTACACAGAGACCATTTAGGATTTAAGACTAAGACTAAGTAAAAATTGTTGTATTTGCATCCCTGACAGACAGGCCTGAGAGATACACAGTGATTGGCTGTCCTCACCACATGTGTCTGATCACATACTCTCAATGGACATGGCCATCTTTACTTTTGATTGTTTTGCCATATCTTTGCTCTTAGCAGCAGTTTATAATATTTCCAGTTTTAATATACAGCCGTGTAATCATCTTTGCAGAGTGGGATATTTCCCAAGTGATTCTGCCCAGCTTGTTCAAGAAACTTCAATTGTTAAAAGTCAATATGACTTCCCGAAAGTCATCCACTGAATTAATAGAATGATAATACCAGACTTATGCTCTGATATATTTGTTCAAACAAGTCTCTTAATTAAAATATTGAAACCAGTAACATTATTTGTCAGTGTGAGGAGATCATTTGGCCATAAATATTCTGAAAACTATTTGACAAGATTGGTTGGAACACAAAAATCCATCCAAGTCGTCCTACTCACTGAAGCCAAACACACTCAGCGTCTCTTTACAGACCTCCGAATTCTGTCTGCGTCATTTTAAGCCACTTCGACTGATCTCTGTCTTTAATACCAGCGTGTCTTTTCTGGGGCTGCCGAAGAATTTTCAAAGCTGCTTATTGCCAAACTGCAGAAAAGAAAAAAAAAGAGAGAAAAACTTGATGAAAAGGTTGATCGTCTGGCTGGATCTAACTTCTACATGTAGCTGTCAATATTTGATGAGGCCTCTCAAACCTCACGCAGATGATTAGTGAGCTTGGCTCCACCCACTGAGCTCACTTCACTTTCTAAGCTGGGAAAACATCTAAGCAAACCATGGAAAGAAGAATGATTAGGGATAAAGAAAGTGTACTGCAATTAAAAAGTGTGACTGGATTAGTCATGTGAGAACAACAGAAAGAGGCCTGAAAGGGCATCAGATTAAAACAAGAAAGAGAGAAATGTGTAATTCGCTTTTCTCGGACTCAAAGCGCCTACAGGCTGAATCTGTTCTTGAACAAGCAGGTAGTAGAAAATTCACCCCCGCCTCAAAAACACACACACAAATACATTCACACACACACAAAATGTCAGGATTAGGAAGCGGCAGAGCCAGCAATAATGTCAGCATAATGCCGATATTGTCGGGAGACGCAGTCTGATGGACTGTGGTCGGAAACTAGAACCCCAACAAATTTATATGCTGTGCTGGCTGTGTGTGTGTGTGTGTGTGTGTGTGCGTGTGTGTGTGTGTGTGTGTGTGTGTGCGACTGTCTTAGCAGTGTGTTCTCTGGTCAGTCTCCAGCTCGACAAACAAACGGCCATATGGTCAATTAAGGCCCATCAATACCTCAGCTAACATCTTTACCAGCTGATAATTAAGAGAACAACAGCCTGTCAGCAGCACGCTCTGCTGAAAGTCATATTACCCCACCTCACACACCCCACCTGCTGACTTGTTAGAAAAACAAGAGTGTGCTGTTTTCGGTGAGACCTTACTTGAATTGGGTGTTATAAAGCTTTATCATTCCTTGTTTGTGTGCTCTTAGCGTATTACAACAGTGTCTGTGTGGTCTTGGAGTATTCATTTCTTCCATTCTCCTGTGTCTTTATATGGCATTAGTTCTCAAGTGTGCTCCAAAGACATTTTAATAATACTGGATTTGGACTTTTTTCCATCAAGTTTGATTTGACTCGAATCAGGTGTGTTGCGGCAGGGGATCATCTTAAACATGCAGGGCAGGGGGGCCCAGGAACAGGGTTGAAACACTGGACTAGTCAAACACTTGTAAAGTTAGATCACCTAAAGACCCCATCCATCTGAGCAGCCTGACTGAGTTTGACGTGAGTAATCCTCTGGAACTTTGTTGACCGGGTTCTGAGCTAAAGCTTCACTAAATGATGAAAAAGGGAGTTTAAAAATGCAATAAGAAGCAAGTTACTGATTATCTGCCTAAAACTGGTGGGTATATATGGGTAAACAATCTGACTTCAATCAGTTATGTCTGGAATAGTTTGTCTCTAGATGTATTGATCATAGCATCAAAGGGCTTGTGTTAAATACTAATTGCATCCTGTGCATGGTGCATCCAAAGGAACAGGACTGAAACACTGGAGGGATCAAGGTTGTATTTCTGCGGTGTCATTATTACAGCATCAGAAATTCAGACTCTCATTAGGCTAATTGAAGTGAATTTCAATATTCTGAAACCGTGATGAATGCGTTCCAGATGATAAACAAGTAACCTTTGAATGGTGTTTTATTGTTGGTTAGAGTTACACCAGATGGTGTTTGCATAGGGTTTCCAATCTACATTGTAATTGCAGATGCCAGCCACAGATGTTTATATGGTAACAATCCTGCAGATGTGTCCCTTTGGAATATGCAAATAAATCCCTTAGTCCTTAAAACTCTGTCTATACATTTGGGGGAAAGTGACATCCACATGTATATGGCATACCACCTTCGGTCTTTCAATCTGTATCATTCTTTCCTCCTATCCCTTCTCACATCCTTCCACCAGAGCCCCTTTCTCCCAACTCCCATGTCTTCTCCCTTTCACCTATCCCACTCCTCCTCCTCCTCCCTCCATTTTTCTCCATTTACGCATCTGATAATTACACAAGCTGCTCACTACTGAGTCAAGCAGCCTCATAAAGTCCCTATATGCATACTGCAACATCTCCTTTATTAGTTGCAAGCTAGTTTAATCCCTTCCAAATAGGTCCACACAGAGTCAGCTGGGCTTCAGTTGATATTCTGCCAGCAGCAGCAGAAAGCAAATTCTGGTAATTGAAAGGGCCATGGGGGATGCAAACTCAAACTGCACCACACCCGACAGCAATATAGTCGTGCCCGAGGGCTATGTCTGGAATATACATGACATTTACTTATGCCAATGTACCTGTTTCTGTATGAGCAATCTGTTTTCCTAAAGTTATGGTAATGATATCAATTGGTCACTCAGGACACATTTTAGAAACCACTTACGGCAGGGTCCTGGGGGATTTTGTCTGGAGAATTAGATAAAGCACAGGAAGGTAAACTGGGAAATACTCCAGCAAATAGCAAACATACACAAATGCTCAATTTGTGTTAGTTCTTAAATCTGCCCTGATCAATATTTTTTTTATTTATGTTAAAGGGCCAGCTTTGGAGAGCCTTTTGGCATGTTTCAGCTATTTGTTTAGGTTTTACAGTTACTAAGCTTACTTAGCTTACTTTGATCTTATATGAGTTAGAACGTATAATAATTGTCAAGCCAAAATAACATAATTCCATATAGCCTAACTGCAGCTGGCAGCTGTTTGTTACCTGCCCCCACTAAAGGGTAGACAAAGCTACAGTAGCTGCAGCTAGTGAACATAGTTTAGCATTTAACAACAAAAGAGACAGTTATTTCCTTAGGAATTGGTCTAAACTAAAATGAAACTAAAAGAAGCGTGAATATTTGTCAGCTAGTCAGAGACACATCTCAACATGAATGTTGGCTGTATCTTTGGCTGTGTCTGCTAAAGTTTCTGCTAAATGTGACACGATGAGAATTGTATAATTATGAAAATGTTATCATGTTTCAGTGTTGTTGTTTTTTTAACATGTTTTACTGCCCTCACATGGCCCAAAAATATATATTATCCACTATTTAAAATGCAGCATATGGGACTTATTTTATGTATTTCCACAAATGAATCGAAAAATGGCATTGCTGCCTATTTCTGTTGCTCTCATGCCTCATTTGACAAGTGCCAAATGTACGTTTACAAAGTCTGTCGGCTGCCTTGAAGTTGGCTGAATGAGGTCCCCTCAAAATGTAGAACCTTTCTTCCCAGCACAGAAGCGTACAGAAAAACCCTACACTGACACTACAGAAAAACAGCGCTGACTGGCAGTCTTTACATATACAATGTTACCAGATGATTGTAACCCATCAGATGCTTACCAGTCTGGCCACGTCGGCTAATAGGGCAGTAGTCCAAATGTAGCTGTAATGATTATTCCCACAATTATACAGACAAAAGGGCTTTGACCAAAAACAATCACTGGTCACAATGTCATTGTGATGATGGTTGGTCCAACACACATTGTGTTTGACAAGCTGATTCCTAACATATTCAGCACCGCAAATAGAAGCCACACTGACAACCAAACACATCCATTCATGAGTTTGTGGTGGCTTTTGTGGACACACAGCTGTTAGAGTGCGTGAATGTACAGATCCCAGTTTTAGAGAGACGCTCCTTAGAGAAATACAAATGAATACATTCTAACAAGGCAGCCAATGCAGTATGAAATTAGGATGCCATTGGAGTCAAGGGGTTGGCTTTTCATCCATAGATGAATTTGCTGATTGATTTTATGTAATTATTTACTTTTGTTATTGCCGTGCAGTTCGATAACAACATATTTCATGTTGGTTTAAAGGTTGACTTGAAGTCAATTGATTTTTGAGGTGCTTAAAATTCCTATTAATATATATATATATATATATATATATATATATATATATGTATATATGTGTGTGTGTGTGTGTGTATATATATGTATATATGTGTGTGTGTGTGTGTGTATATATATGTATATATACATATATCTTTTCTTTTCTCGTTTTGGAGCCCCCTGGTGGCACTTTACAAAATCACAATCAACAGTTATAATAGAGTCTACGTAACACTCATATTACATTCTTGTTTTCAACTTCTCAATATATGTGACAGTAATGAAATAGTGAGACAGTGACATTGCCTTCCAACAGCAGCTGGGCAACGAGTTCTGCTAGATGGGGTACTATGGCAACACCACTTGAACAAACCACACACAGTACAGAATCGATAGTAATAATAACAGAGATTTGTTACATTTAGTTATAATTATGATTACATGTCTTTTCATCATCATATCTGAATACTGACGGGATGTCAGCCCCCCCTCCAATATACAATGTAATTATGGCCTTGTTTACAGGCATCAGAGGCTATCTGAGTGTAGTGCATTGGATATTTTGGTACTTACACAAATCCACATCTCATGTTCTGTCACACACACGCATTCATTCTGGTTCAATAAGAGCATTGCCAGGAAGGCCATTTGTGGGCTAATGGGCTTACCATGGTGAAAGAATGGGTCCAGTGATAGAGGTTCAGAAATGTACCACTTACAAAATTTCTCTGATCCTCAAACCCTAAAACACAGGTTGGACTAATTCTGATTCTGAACACACACTGTACCAGTGCGCCATAACCTCAGCTATTTTTTTATGGAAAGCAGTCATTTTGGGCTGCTGTGACCAGACGCTGGACACATGCACCCGATGCTGATGTGAATAAAATGAGAGGCTAATGAAGAGGGAAAGATTTGCATGGTTCAAGGGAGCACAACTTTCCCCAACTTGAAATGCAGTACTTTTTATTCTATTTTATTTTCTTACATTTTAGCCATGCTAGAGGCATAATTCTGGGGATGGCAGTGCTGGCTTGACAGTTATTGACAGTTGGTTTGTTGGTTGTCTGGTTGGTTGGTTGGTTGGTCCACTACTGGATGAATTTAGATAACATTTAGTACAGATATTCATTGCACCAACAGAATGAATCATACTGTCTTTGGTGACCCCCTAAACTTTTCTTTAGCCCCACTAATGTGTTGACATTGTTGGCCTTAAATGACATGATTTTGTCAAGAGTTTGTGTTTTTGTTTTGTTTTTTATTTCAATAATTTTTATAGTTATTGATTAATATTAAGTTTGTCCATGTAAACTACCATTGTAACTAAACAGGCAACTGGTATTGAATTTTTTTGAATCCCTTTTTTTTCCTTTGTGATACATCATTTTGCACATAATTTGCATTCTGATGAACTGTGTTTGGAGAACCTCTTATTAATTTACTGCTAGATCAAAAGTGCATCAGTTATTACATTTTCTCACATATAATGGATGTGTTTTTAAGTGAGCCTCACTTTATGGTGTTTGGTCACATTTGCGCTGACGAGGGCTATGCCATCCCTTTTAAGGCCATTTCACAAGATAAGTAATGGTCGCCCAGAAGTCATTCATCTTCAATAAGTGGTGAGCAGGCAGGTGGAGAGCTACAGGCCGTCTGGCAGCCATAGAGCCAAGTGAGCCTGTTCTAATACTGTCATGTTTATGCTCATTCAGCGCTCGCCCACACAGCTGCTCAGCCAGGTTAACCATCCAGAAGTTTTCCAGACTTGACCTGTGAAATGATGTTCAATGATGAAGAAGGTCAACAGCATGTAATATCAATATTTGGTCTGTGCTTTTTCATTAAATTATATAAGCTTAATCATATAAGCATAAGTACCCTCTTATGGTGAAGAGCTAACGAACACTGCAGTGCAAGCACTGAAGAGTAGGTGAATCCAATCAAAACTTGATTCACATAACCTTATCAAACATTTTAAAGTACACACTTAAGTTAATGTAAATTATATGGTGGTATGTAAAGTGACAAACTAACCACAAGGGGCTGAAACACGGAAAGGTGCCCAGTCAAGTCCAAGTTAGAGTCATCAACAAAAGCAAAGCCAGTAGGTTAAAGAAAAAGTGTTATAGGGCGTGACAACAGAACATTTCTGTCCCAGAGAATTTGTCGTTTTAACACAGATTCACACAAAAGAGATTAGTTATGTTAATCAATGCTCTAGAGTCTCCACTTTTCAAGATAAGCTAAGCTAAAAAAAACAGTGGCTGAAGCTTCACACTGTTACCATACTGACAAGAATGACTGACATCAATTTTCTAATGTAAGAATTGGCAAAAAATGAGGGCAATGAAATAATCATGCAGATATGTCCAGTGTGGGTGTAAATGGGCTGTACACCTGACTTACAGCATTACAAGACCCATCTGGATGTGTTTCCTACTGTATCCTTATTTAAATCAGATGTAGATTTGGAAATAGACCCAGCTGAACAACACATAAACTAACTTCCTCTGTATGAATGCACAACTGATGATGATCCTCTCACCCTAACTCAGTTTAAAAGAGAAAATCGCCATGTTTTGTGTGGATACCCCGATCAGTGTTGACGGTAAATGTAGTTAATTGGGGCAATAAATTGTGTGGTGTCTTGAAAGAGAAATTTGGGTGATAAGAGAATTCCTGCTTGCACAGCCTGGCTACATGTACCAGGATGCATTGCACGCTCCACCCCCTAATACTTCTAAAGGTGGGCATTTCAAATGGGGCTGTGTACAAAAATAAGCTATACTGTAAATAAGTTTGTTACATCTAGTTTGCACCTGACCATGCATTATCTTAATAATGGTAATGATTTTAAATAATGCCCAAAAGAAACTGGACTCAACATTTAGCTCGGTAACGTCACGATATAGCTGCGAGTATGAAGAATATTATATGCCAGGTTTATTGCCTGTGGTCTGTCTGCTGAGAAGACATTTCCAGCGCTTCATGGAAATTATAATTGTGTTATTTTTGGCATTGTATAAATAAACAAAATGTGTTAAAACAAGACATTTGGTGTTTTCAAAGTCTCTCTATGAAGCAGAGGCGCATTGTTCTGTTAGTTTCTCTCCTCTCCTCTTCTGGAACATGTTCGCTGGTCAGAGAGATGGCCTGCTGCAGGTTTACCACCAGGTTGAACTCACTGTCACCTGTTGGAACTGCAGCCCCATGTGGCCTGGGAAGGTCTGCTCGGCTCTGTGCACTCTCAGTGCACCTCTTTGTGTTTCGCTCTTAACGTGCCCTCTCCAACCACTACACTTGTTCAGCTTTGGTCTCCTCATACTGACAGCTAAGGAACAGACGTTAAACATGTCCTTTTAGGGTCTTAAGTGCTTTGAATTAAGTGGCTTTGTGTTTATTAATTACAATAAGCTTTAGTGTGTGTTTTTCACAAACAGCTGTTGCACATGTTTTGAGACGATAACTGTAACGCCTACATATTTCCGAAATGTATCTAAAACATTTAAAACAACAGAATACCCAGGGTCCTAAAGAAGGTCTCTGGCTCCCCTCTAAACGAACCAGAAGTGAACTTTCATGTAACGCACATCAGGTGCTTCAGCCTGGCCACGGACAGTAACCAACAAAAACTGCCCATGCCAAAAATCCACTGCAGCAAGAAATAATGCGTTTCTGTTGCCATTGCAGGGGAATGTGAGCAATTGCATAACCAATCGCTGTCTTCTGTCGGCAGCTCTCGATAGCTGCTGCTGACCATGTCCTCTCAAGTTATTTCGGCTGCAGCTAGGCCAGATTTTATGGCCCCGCCCCAGCGACAATGAGAACATTGTAGGGGCTCCCTAGTTTGCCACTCGGCATGAACTAAATTCCAATAGAGAGAGATTAAGGTTGAAAATTGGCAATTTTCCCCTTTAAATGGCAGTTAAAAAAAAGCCCTTTGCACACAATTTAGACTAAGCAATAGAAAACAATAACCAGGAGAGTGAAGCAAAAAAGCACAGGCTGCGTGGTTCTATTGAGACTGTGACACACGGTGTAGAGTGTGAAAGTGACAGTATCTGAGTGCTGACTAACTGATAAGGCTGCTCGAACAATGCCAACATCATTAAGCGCTGGTTACAATTTTTCAAAGAAGTGGAAAATTACAAGTAATATAAGGTCTGAATAGAGAAAAATAGGTTTCCCAGGGCTGACATTAACATCAAAGTGCTGCAAAGCCAAAACGAATGCCAGTGTTCCTTTCAATCACTTAACTATGTACTTTTATAAAAAGAACCTCAGTGGTTTGTGTGCTTGCATCTCATCCAGCTGCATTAATACTGCGCCTGGCTCACAAAACCTGCATAACAGGTTAAAAGGCCTATCAAGCTGGTGGAAAATAATGTGCTCTTACAGCAAAAACAAGAACCAAACAAACATGGCTTCAGTTTTAAGTGGGCCGAGCAGATGGGTTTTTAAAAAAAAAATTTGCAAGCAATGTCAGTGTCAATAGGATGTCAAAACAATTCCTAGCTCCATCGAAAGTTCTGTACAGACACAAAATGGAATTCAAGTACCAAGGTATTATTATTATGATTTATCAAGTATAACCAAAGTTTTAAAAGTACTCATTATGTGGGATTGTCCTTTTCATTATTATGCACAATATGATACAACACCCACCCAAACCACAGCCTGTTCATCCTGCTGCTGTCTGGCAAGAGACACAGAAGTATCTGCTGCCATACCACCAGACTACGCAGCAGCTTGTTTGCTGAGGCTGTGAGCCTGCTGAACTCTGTAACACTGATACAAAAATGTATCAGTATATTATATTTATGAGTATTCCCCCCATCTCCTTTTTTTTTTCTTTTGTTTATGTCAGTAGCATGTAGGGACTACTAATTTAATCTCGTTATACAACCTTGAACACAGAGAGTGCATGCTTTGGATTAAGAGCAGTAGACTTTAAGACAATACCTGGCCAGGGCATCTTTGAACCCTTCAAACATGACCAGCCGGATTGCTCTAAGGAGGAGAGGAACAGATAGAGGATGGGAGCCCTGGTAAACTAGCTTGGGTCTGAGTCTGCGGCTGGCTAATGCCCAGTTGCAGGAGACCTGTCTCTACCTCAACATCTTGGATCAAACCAGAGTACAAAATGAAAAGAGGTGGACTGTGGTAATATCATTGATGATTGGTGCTCACACACAGTTAAAGGAAGTGTTTGCCTTATTCACAACTTTGAATGTGAATATGTCAACGATATCATCATCTCTATATTGTTGTTGCTGTTTACGTTCACCCAGATGCAATTTTTAAATTACAAGATACTCTGTGTTTATATATATGTATATATGTATATAAATAACTACACATTCTCTGTTTGTGTTGCATGAATGAGTTTACAAAGACAAAAATCCAGATTACAGCACCTTTAGATACAGTTCAACGTAAATGTGGTAAAGTAGTTATTTGCCATCACTGAGGATAGCATGCAGGTGGACATGATCAGACATTCATTTGCTCCAGATGGGGCATTCTGATGCAAAGTTTAAAATCCTTCAACCTAAAAAAAATTGCTATTTATGAATCTGCTTCATACATATAAATGGAGAAGAGGACGAAAAAGAGACGTGTAGAGAATAACACAATAACAAGTGCTTTTGGTTCATCTGTTATCGGAGTTTTAGTTGCCGCACAAACACACATGCTCAGTACGTATGTTGCTAAGTAGCTACAGCTAAATTCTGGGCAACCAGTACCTTTGCTGATTGGAGTGAACAGATTGTACAAATAGTATAGTGGTCAAATTTGTGCAGAAAACAGGAGGTGAACATTTGTTTAGTCATCTGTCGGTACACTTTAAGTTGCAGGAGCTGTGGCATGATCGGTAGATTGCACTGAGACCATACCTAGGACACTTTGCAGTTTCCAACACAAGGCAAGTGTGAACTTCTTGGGCAAATTCACATTTTCGTACCAATTTCACCATGGATGAGCCTGCATGGGTCTACAGATGGCATATTGCTTAGCATCTTTATCCATCCGTGCCTTTCAGTAATAACACAGGGATAAATCCTAGCTCTGACTATAATCAGTGTCTTCTACATCAAATACTTTTTGGGGCCAAAAAGTATCTGATGTACTCTTACTAAGCGTGTGGGGCCAGACCAATCACCACTGGTAAACATGACATTCTGCTTTCATTACTCTGGTGTTTTATGAAGACATTTCTTATTTGTTCTGTTCTGGTTGTGTTTGGCCAGACAAACAACTGTTCTTTTTCCATTTCGCTCCTGCAGGCCACGTAACATCAGTTCTACTCCTTCTCGTTCTTTCATGATTAGGAGAAAAAGGTTTGATGTGGGATCTCGATATATCTCTTTGTTACCAACCCCCCCGAATAACCTCTGTATCTGAGGGCTTTTGATAAACAGTGGAGCATCTGCTGCATAATTCACGGGTCCTAAAACTTCTTCTGTTCTGGACCAAAATGAAAAATGTAATCCTATCCCCTCGGTCCCATACAGCCTCATTATTCATTGCCATGAGTGTCATGCGGGAACCCCAGCAGAGGTAGCACCATGACATATTGCCGGTCCCAGCACATAGTTTAAGAAAGAAAAGGGTGCTCTGCAGTGCGCGTGTGGGCAGTGTGTTCTACTTATTTTAATGCCTTGTGGGCCGTGCCAGTCACCAGGGTCATGCATTGTGTGATTGCTCCATTACCATGGAGGATGAGTATGACAGGGCAGGAATGTTATGACCCTGTCATCATAGGAAATATGTTTCTCATTGTAACTAGATTGCTGCTGGTGGTGATGCGTAATCAAGGCCAATTGCAAGGCCAATGTCTCATCTCTGCAGCAGGCTGCACATGTTGACACATGTGTCACTCGTGTTTTATCCTGTGCACCTCAGCCGTAAAACAATCAGCTGGCGTTGCATGATGGGCCCAGATAAATAACAAAAAATAAAAAAAATACAACCTTGGAAGATTCTCAAAGAAAATAATCTGCAGGAATTTCTCAGGGGACCATACGTTTCTATTTGAACCTTATTAAAAAACGTGCAAATTGAATCTAGTCAGCCACAAGCAGTGGAATTTGAATTTCTGAGATTAGCATTTTAGTGAATCAATAAAAAAAGCGACTCAAGGCCTTTTTACAGGGTGGATTAATCTGTATAAGATTCATCAGAGTTGGCCTCTGGGACAGAAGTAGCCCCCTCTCTCTCATCTGGGTTTTCGCAAAAGAAAAATGGAAAGGGAGACTCTCTTGGCCCACAGTGAAATAGAAGGCATGATTGAGGGCTTATTTCCCCTTCCAACATCATCAGCAGCAACCTGCCTCGATTACAAGAGCGCATTAGCAGCTTATAGTCAGTTCATTGAAATGTATTTAAGAAGTCCCTCCATCTGTAACCGATGTACTACGGTCTCCTGGGTCTCAGTGGGTATGTATACCTCACACACACACACAGAATATATCCCCTGCTTCATCACAGGCACACTGAGAGCTATTTCTTAATGATTCCTTCCCCCGGGATTCCTATAGAAAACCATTTAGTTAGCAGCAGCTCCCCTCAATAAAGTCAGAGGAGGCCTTGTAATTGCTTCACCAGGCCAATGAAGTAACGCTTCATTTCGCTGAGCAGGATTGGCAGCATCAGCATCATAAAAATAGCCCATCATGCATCTGTGCCGTACTTAACCTCCACCGGAACAATGGTGGTCACTTGAACCTTTTCTGGTCTCAAATCTCATAAAACTAATGAGGTCAACTGAAACACAAAACTGTCAGTCAAGTGTTTCCCTCGTCATCCGTAACTGCACAACTACATGCGCTACGACATTATTAACAAAGTCAGCCATGATGGACATATGTAATTCCATAGCCCCGTGTCACACTTTGGTCTAGTAATCCCCTCCGAGCTCGATTGGCCACACATTTTATTATCACTTCTTTGCAGGCAATAATTGCGTTGGCCCTTGCGAATATGGAGCATTATCTTTCAGTGATCCTCACCTTGAGGAAAATCTAGAGTTAACCATTTAGCTGCACTTTTATGTTCCTAAAGCATGGTTGGATTAACACTGCAGTATTTTTGGCCCTTGCTATGGAGCCTCAGTTACAACGAAGCCCTGAGTAGGTCCCAATTATCAGAGGATAAGCAACATGCAAGGCGAAGAATTAGCACCAAGATAAAGAGATGATGCGTGTACGAAATGAATGAAAACTCCTATCAACAGACCATGGGAAGGTTTTAGCTGACTGGGTATGACAGCTACAGACTCTGATCGCAGCCTGTCCACCTCAGATTTGTGATAATGACTAAATGTCTCCTAAAGCCAGCACAGAGAAGAAGACCAGGAAATCCTCTGGCTTTTTTCGTTGAAGCACAGTGAATTCTTAGACAGTACCCACGGTGATGCCCGCCAACACGGACACATTTTCCACTTAAACTGATTCATATTTTTAATAAAACATTGCAGCAAATACTCCTGGATCCCAAAGTCTGTCTCAACTGGAAAGAAAATAATGCAGAGCGAAATTGTTCTTTTCAGTAACACATCTTATGAGTCTTATGCACTTCGATGTTGCATTTGTCTTATACTCCTAATGACAGTAAATAGCAGACTATCCTCCTTATTATCACCACTTTGGTAATGCACATATATATAGATGCATGACTAAAGTGGTGATAATAAGGAGGATAGTCTGTTATTTACTGTCATTAGGAGTATAAGGCAAATGCAACATCAAAGTACATAACATCCTCAAGAGTATAATGGTGTTTATATAATAACTATTAGTGTGTATGAAGGCTGTTAAGTCATGGTTGCTCTGAAAGAGTGAACAAATGTCAAAGTACGCAGATTGAATCACTTAATAGCTTCCTGCTTAATGTACAAGACAGGAGCGGTTCAAATAAAGGCAAGTTGTGATGCTTCGTGAGAATTATCAGCACGTAAAAACATATATTGGTTGGCTTATGTCTCAATGTCTGCCTGGGTTGTGTCATTCCAGCTCAGTCTTTACCATTTACCATTCTTTGCCTGGCCACCGTATGCCTTCAGACATCCTAAAACCCGGAAAAATGTTTTTAAGCAGTTTTACACTTCAGGTTCCCTGAGGCCATAGTCAGTGGGAGATGCATGACCCTGGTGACTGGCAAGATGTACTCATGTGGTGTGGGGCATGAAAAGCTATAGGGCTATTCAAAAATAACCCTTGAACGCCTCAAGGGTTAACCTCTCACTATCCTTACACTTCCATATTTATACAAATGCTCCTAGATTAGAGGTAAACAGGCTCTATCAGAGAGACTCACAAATTCAGCCAGACTGAACGTGCGTACAATGGTACATTTGGAAGCAGTTCTTGGTCTTTGAGACCCAAAAGCTGTGGCTCAACAGACACAAACATCCTCCCTGCCTCACTCAGTGCTCTATTTCCATTTGCCCAAAGCCCCACAGCCCCTCACACAGGACATCAGTTACAATGTGTAGTTTGACAGGCTTAAAATGAACAGACAAACTCAAGATGCTCATAAGTGAAATTTAAAAAACATCTTTTTGAAGAGCAAAAACAAATGTATCTCCCCTTTACTGCCATAAAACGTGTTTGAGGCAATTGCTGCCATTTTGAAAGAGTAGAGGATGTGCTCTGTTGGCCTACTGTTGGCCAATGGTAAACTCAGGATGTACTTTTGACAGTACAACAAGACTCGATGGTTAGCATAAATGGTGCTCGACCCTCAGACTCAAATCCCCAGCAGAGGACTTTACTGCACTTTTAATGAAGCTCATAGACTGCTGAGGGTCATTGCTGTACAGGTCAGTGTCATCAGATGCATATATTTAGGTAATGCTTTGTAACTTTTAAAGCATTTTTACGGCAAAAGATAGCTGAATGTTTCAGTCTCGTCGCCAGGTTGTCAGGTTCTGACTCTCTGGCTTGGCACCGAGCCCCTGACAAGCAAAAGTATCAGGGATGAAACCCAACAATCAACCAGACTGTAATTCTCCTGTCAATTCCAGTTGCTTTAAAATCACAGGTCCACTATGACAATAACCTGTCGTCTTTCTGCTTTGCTTTTTTCACCACGAACAAACCGTAACAGTAAGAGGAAAACAAGACCAAGACCAGCAAGTTTTCTCGATTTGGTAAACACAAAAGTTCAACTGGTAAACTGATCAGCTTGAATGAACCAAGCCAGCAGAACTGGTGTTAAAGAATACTTATTCAGGAAAACCATAAAAGCTGGTTATAAATACCGTTCCAGTTAAGTGATATATTTTGCGTCCTTCACTTGCGACACATTAAAGTCCACTGAACCATTTTCTTAACAACCAAGAAAGCATAAAACTCTTTCTAGTCTTAAAACAAATGCTGCGTGAAGGTCGAACATATATTTCATATCACAGGCCGGCTGAACAAGTAAGTATAATTCTAAACAACCTTGCCTGTCTATGTAATTTCGTTTCCATAATTTCACCATGTACGTCGGACTGTCATTGCTTCGGATTGTCTCATGGATCTGCTAATGTGATGCCACCCAAGAGACATAATGATACCCAAGGTGTTCTTTACCGTGATTACAGGTGTGACAGCAACAAGGTTAGACACAAGAAACTGCCATCAAAGAGCTAAGTACACTTTTTACTTGTGTGTGGGCACAGTCTTATCTCTCCAGAGCAGGATAGCAGACCGTCAGGCTGAAGCTACAAGTTGTACTATGGAATTAGTTCAGTTTGCAAAAAAACTAAAAATCACTCGCTTGTTACTAATTTTCACTCTCGCAACTATAATGTACGAATGCCCTCTTTCACCCTCTCTTTACCACTTTCATGTATGAGATTCAGATGGAGCGAGGTGGGAGGATGGGTGGGTGAGCGATAAAGGTTAACGGAGGGGATCAATAGCAACGCATCTGCTGACATATCTAACGACTCCAACCACTATTTTAAAAATCACTCACAACACACTCAAAGGCCAGCACTCATTGACTTTCTACTTGTATGTAGGTGAGTGTATAAAGCGTGTGCATGTGTGTATATGTTTGTGGTGTGTTTGTGTGTCTGTGTGTGTGTGTGCATTTTTAATTGGTGTGGCCTGTCCTTTGAGAGTTCCCAACCACTTCTCAAACAATTAGTTTAATGGAGCATTACTCCCGTATCTGGGTTAGCAAAGTCAATACATCGACAACCCGCAGACATAAAGTGTCAGCGCAGCCACTCACGGGCTCATGGAAACTCTGCCACACACTTTATATCACACAGAGCCTACACAAAGTGCACTCCGGTTAAGCAAAATCCACTGGTTGCATTCGTGTCATTCCTGAGAGCGCAGACGGGTGACAAGATTTATGAGCCGCGTAGTCAAACAAGACTCTCCAAAGCAATGCTTACTTTGCCACACAAACAAGCGATCCAAGTACAGGACAAATATTGTGTGGCTGTCACATGTGTCTCGTAACAAGGTTCACATCTGTAAAAATAAAATACGCTAAAATACATGATACTCTAAATATGATACTTTAAACAATAAATATAAAAAATAAACATGATATTTCAAAAAATGTATAATATCTATATATTTGCACTTTTGAGATGTGATCAGGTTATTTCTAAGATTCAGTTGAAGTGTAGTTAAGTTTACTTTTATATCTGTCATTTTCTTTCATAGATGAACTCAAGTCTGATGCAAAAAGCTCCTTATTTTTCCTTTGTTCAATGTAAAATTTGCCAGATTTGGTATCATCTTTCTGAAAATGGTGGTTTACTTCAGTAAGACTCTGTAAGACTATATGAGACTAGAACCACTAAATCCAAATCATTCTATTTTTACTTTTATGTTAAAGCTATGGTGTGTAATGTTGTTCAGAAACACCTTTTGTTATAGTGGGTGAAATGATCCTGCTATCCGGAGAGTAGTCAATACATTATGTATTCAGAAAAAGGAACGGAAATAATTGGACCTGTAGCAGCTGCAGGACTGAGAAAAAGCTGACCAATTTGTGCGATCCGGCCCGAATAGCACGGATTGGTCAGATGCCTTCATGTCTCGTTCTGTCCCTCCCTCCTCTGCGCGTGCACATGTTACTCTTAACTGATGCCGGAAATATTCAGCACACTCCTCTGCAGAAATACGGATTTGCAGGAGAAGACGTTCATTTGGCTACAATGGCAGAGAAAATGCAGCCAGCATTACTTGTAACAGCTCACCCCGCTAAAAAGGCGAGGAAAAGAAAGCCTGAGGCAGAAAAGGCTGACACGAAAAAGGCTCTGGATAAAGAAAGAAGTTGGACCGAGTCAACATCGGTCTCTTTCTGTTGGACAGGTAATTATTTGTTTTGTTTCAGGGGGATTTGTTATTTTAATGAAATATGTGAGGTTTGCCAACTTGGCTACGTTTGTAGCTCGTATTAGCCCAATGCTAACGTTAGCTTCTTTGTGAGTTGTTTTTAGCCATGAGAATGGCTAATGAGTCAGTCCAGTTTCCACTGGATAGGGGTCCGCTGCGTTGCAGCTCCGATCCAGTTTTGCTCCGCCTTCTGGCAACCCCCACCGGTTGCGGTTTGAGTCCACCACGGCGCAGTACGGTAGACAGCTGGCCTCACAATGTGTGCTGGTGTCAACACGGAGCGTTATATTTTGAAAAGTAACTTGATGTAGTTTGTTATTTCGGCGCTTGACTTCCTGTCTGCTCTGTGCTAAATTCATGACATGGATGGTTTCTGAACATCTACCCAACTGTAATGACTATAAAACTTAACAATAAACTCCGTGACTTGACGTCGCAGAAACGAAACCGGCTGCTGCTGCCACAGTGCTGCAGTCTTTAACGTTAGCCGGGCTGCTAGCTTTACTAGCTTTGTCAATCAAACACGCCGCACTCTTTTAGCTTCATACTATGCGCGCGCTCCAAGTGTTTGGTGATGTTGCTTACCCCGAATTTCCCCTGGATACTGTCCGCTGCGTTACGACTCCAGTTTTGCTCCGCTGTCCGCCATCCGCCGTCTGGTAACACCCACCGGTTGCACTTTGGTCAGCCATGGCACAGTAACGTAGACAGCTGGCGTCGCAAAGCCGAGGAGTTTCCGCGATTCACATAATCACTTGTGACCACAGTTATAGGTATGTGTCATAAAAACAACAATGTGTTTGTCTCTTTTTTGAGATTTGTGTGCTGGTGTCAATACGGACTGTTTTATTTTGAAAAGTAACCAGATGTTATATTGATATTTCGGTACTTGACTTCCTGTCTGCTCTGTGCTAAATTCAGCTGAATTGCTGCGTCGTGCTCCAGCATCCGCCAAACACAAAAGTCCTGGTTATATGTTCCGGAGTATTTGTAATTGCATAGCCTCTGTTTTGTTGAAGCTTTATTATTACCTTGTTGTAATAAAAGGTTGAATCTTTTGACATCTTGTAAAGTCTTTATTTTTGTTTACACAAAATTATATGTTGTAGTATCGATAAGAGTATCGATAAGTATCGGTACCGATAAGGAGTATTGTATCAGTATCGACAAAATCTAACGATATACATCCCTAATAATAAGCAAATCATATACAGTAAGACTTAACTAATGACCTTCCTGTCCTAATTGGATGCTAGAGGGGCAGGTAGAGCATCATATTTTGACACTGACAAAGCTGCCTTATTTGACAAGCTGGACATGAGACCATGTTGCCAGTAACACTACACATCACAAGTTGAGGGATGGATGTGAAGACATAGTTCCAGCCCATAAGTCCTCCTAAAACCAAATTTTAACACTTTGTGTACAGATGAAACAGAAGAAGATGCAAAAGAAATCTTTACAGTTGCTGCTAGGTGTTGTTATTTATTTCACTCAGCCAGGCCAGCTGTTTCCACATGCTTCCAGGCTTTATTCTTTGCTGGGCATACAACTTCCTGATTCCAGCTGTGCATTCAGGCACAGACTTTAGAGTGAAATTCATCTTCTTATCTTGCGCTTGAAAAAGAACTAATGAGCATAAACTTCCCGAAACTGTTTCTTTAAAAAAAAAAAAAAAAAACCTTATCTCATCAACCTTATCTCATATTTGTTTTAAATCAGTTAATTACATTAAATTAGCTAAATAAACATATTAAGACTGAAATCTCAAAGGGATAACAAGCTCAATGGCTGACAACACTCCCATACTAATGAGACCAACCTGCTAAGGTGGATGGATTCAGTAGCACTGCTACAAAGTGGCCTGATTGGAAGGGTTTAGGTAATTCAGAGGAGGCATCCAGGGTCAGTAGTTAATACAATACATTAATCTATGTTCAAATGACCCATTACATATACTGTATTTTCTTTCTTCCTTTTGTAATTGCAGAAAATTATCTGATACATTAAAGCAATTTTGCTCAAAAGTATGCAGGGCAAATATTTCTCCATCCGACTGCTCAGCACTTCTCCGGCTTACAGAGATTAGCCCAAGGCAACCTGAGATACTGTCAACAGAAGACATCTGTGAAAATGCACCTTATCTAACCTTTTTCCTATTGACACGAGAAATGAGAGCTTACTGCAAGTCTGCACTACATAATTCATTTCACATATCACCAGCAGAGTTTGGAAGTTCATTCCTTTTCCCCCAGTCTCTCAGCTAAGGCTAAAAAGAGAGGGGGGGAAAAAGGACATTTAGATTTCCTTTAATCTTGCCACTCAGATGTGTGCTCTTATTCCTAAAGCTCTTTAAAAACTGACATGCAAGCGAGTTGTTCTTTATCCATTCAGCATGACTGAGTCACGCCTGCGCTGTACGTGGCTGAGGTGTGGGTTCACATGAGGTGTGTACAAGCTATTGTGTTATTCCTTCTGGCCCCGAGGTTACAATGTGCATGCACTCAGTCCTCCTGCTGCTGCTGCTGACGTTGCTCCTGAGTTCTATCAAGTGTTTGTTCTTTACACATCTGTCTCTTTCCCTTGGTATAAATGATCTTAACCAACACAATTTAGGTAAGAGGGGTGGATTTGAACATGTGAAACTAAAGTGAATACGGAGATGGAGAACGGAGAACACACTATATACTGATTTGAATAGTTGTAACCGCGGAAGACCAACTTCATTGAGCCAATTCGCTACAAAAATTTTACAATGCACACAACGATCCACCCACAGAGAATTACTGCCTAACTCTACAGTTTCCCTCAGCTGGTTTTACTGCCTGCAACTTAACTGTTCACTCTCACTGCTCTCATCAACCCTATTTACAGCAGCAGGCAGCTGTTTTTAGCAAGAAAAATGTGGATGCAACTGTACACAACCAGGCCAGCATCAAACAACAGAGAGACAAAATTAGCTTCTGATTAGTGGAGCATTTCACAGCTTAAGAGATGGCTATGTTCCTCTGGAGTTGGTGGGGACCATAAAAGAGTTAAAAGAGAAGATGTCTTGTCTGGTGGGTGTGTAAATTGGATCTGAAATCAATTTATGAAAACATTCACCAGCAACTTAATACAATGAAAATGTCATTAACTGCTTGTTGTGCAACCCCCAACTGACTGACAAATACTGTAAATTAATGCTGGTTTAAAATGTCTATTTGGCAATGTGTGGTCACTGGTCTTCAAAGTGACTTGTATTTCAAACCACTCGGCACAGCAAACACCCCTTGAGTGTCTGTTTATGGCACAGCAAAGCGGTCAGGAACAGCACCAGGTTTTGAAGCCAAATTGACATTGAGGCCAAAATGTTGATCACAATGTAACATTATGCACTCAAAAAAAAGTGTTGTCTTATGATTACATTGCAGACTCCAAAATCCAACTGGATAGCTGTTTAACTCTAAATTTTAAACCACCCATCCCTGCTAAACCATAATTTAAGCTCAACAGATCTAGGATCTGAATTAAATGGCAACCACTCATGTACCAGCCACCTAAATGCACTGGATTTCTTTTTTTTTTCTATAAAAGATCCATGCGTTATTCACTGAGAAATGCTGAAAAATGCCATTCTAAAAAAAAGCTATTTGATTTGTGTGTAATCCTGCCTACCAACTAACCAACCAACGAACGGACACACGTCAAAAAGTGAACTTCTTTGGGGGAGGTAAAGAAAGCAGCACAATTAAATTGTTCTATTACCATCCAAGTTAGCTGATAGCAACATTGGAAAAGCCAGTTGCTTGCTCTATGGACCTCACAGTGCAAAAGATGCAGGTAACTTTATACCTGGGTCCAAATAAAAATCTTTTTTTTTAAGCCTTTATTCACCTCACAAGCAACTTTTATTAAAGTGAACGGGGCTGCGCCATATAATGCTGTAACCAGATTTTCCCTCAAAATGAGAACTAAAAAGGACAGTTAACAGTGTTTCCTGCCATGGTAAAACTGAGATCAAACTGGATTGTTACATTATGTCAAATGTGTGCAGGCTTTAATCTATCCAAGTCAGTTCCAATGCATGTATGCAGTATTTCCTGTGTGTCTGTGGTGTGTGACTGGGTCCTGGGAAGGCAATGTCAAACAGTCCTGATGTAAAAGGCTTTTTTAAAAGGGGCAAATACAAAATGCACATACGTTAAACGGCTATTGCTGATAACAAGCCTGCCAGAAATAGTATCAGAAATGCGCTTTGATATGATGGAAATTTCTGCTTTGGTGCATTCAAAGCCCAGTAGGAAGCTTTGACATTAGTGGGCTGTTAAAGAGTATTGGTTTCAAAGGCCAAGTTATTGAGAAATCAAACCAAGCTGTGACACTAACAATGTGAATTTGATGGCTTCTCATGCTTTTTACTTATCGCCGCACAACCTTCAAAATGTCTGGTAGGATTTGTAGCCATTTGATATATCTGCTGACATTAGGGCTTGTAATCTTGTAAGACCTCCTGTGATATGTGATTCCAATCAGAGCAACAATGGATGTCAGCTGCCCTCTGTTTGCTTTGAGTGCTGGGCTGTATCTGCAGTCGCGGTAATCCTCTGTGCACCACAGGACAGTTCTCGACCTTGGACATGTCAGTAAACATCACATGTTTGATATTCTCAGAGCCGCGGAGGAATTGATTGTTGTGGTTAAGACAGAATCTGGACTGCAAATGTCGCTGAAATGTTAAGGCCAAGTTATCAACTGCTTGTTCACTGCCTTTATAGCAGCCTCGCTCATTCTCGCTCTGTCTGTTGGTTCTGTGCTGCTCACTTTGTGTCCTTTCCCTCTTAACTATTTGTCTGCTATTTGTTTGGACTTAATACTATCTCTATATCAAATAAGCATGAGGAAGGGTCAAGGATTTTGTTACCAGAAAAAAAACACTTACGCAAGAGGATTTTAATGTTCTCTTCTTAAAGTCAACTAGGAGGATAGTAAAAAAAAAAAAGTGCTTCTGTCCACTGTTTTCACCTTTTGGTATTCAATTTAATCATTTTGGTGCCGTTTGCATCTGAATTCCCCGAACACTGGTGACATTTCATATTTCCCTCTTCAATTTCAGGCTGGATTTTCATATGCCTGCTTTTGTAACCTTTGTTCATATCTTTTTCTGTATTATTATCTCATTTTTAACCTCAATAACTTTTTGGGTGCAGATGAACATTACTGGTCAAGAAAATCTTGTTCCCCAGCACATTTATACCACAACACTTCTGTATCTCTTTATTATGCTTTAGCCTTGATAATGAAACCCATTTATCACACACATTACTTACACATTACTGCTCTGTTGCTGATTTTATTCCTGCCGGGATGAAGTGGAAAAAGTCTACCTTGGAAATGTGAAATTGTCTTTAATGGTTCACATTAGATGCAAATTGCTCTAATTTAGCCTCAGTCCATTTATAGCTAAGAGGGGGACGGCAGAGCTCCTCTGTGGGTAGGAAGGAAACAAAGGTTGTCACAGTATGTCCCGGTGTGTGTGCAGTGTTAATGTGAGTTAACTTGTCCTCATTCACTATTAATGTGGGTCTGAGCAATTGCAGGCATTTTACTAACTAGAGTAAGTTATCCTTCAAACACAAATGATGGTGGAAGTAGCACACAATTTAGTGAAGGAATGTAAAAAGGAATGTCCAGGGGGAGAGGTCTAGGGTCAAACGATAGTCACAATAGTCTGCTTCTACTTCCTTGGTAGAATCTTTTCATTTGGACAGACAAATGCGCTTATATGTCATAGTAACCACAGAGCGTCCAGATCATAACAGAACAAATGTGGGACAAAGAGTATGTTAGTGTGTGACTGTGTGTGATGTTATCATTGCTAAGAGGGATTTTGATTTCATATCTGGGTCTCTAAAAAGACAAAAATGTCTATTCTACCCCTTAACTTATCCTTATATGATAGTTATTTTAGCTGCTGTTACCTTATTGGCATCTGGTGTTACCAATCATTGTTGAAGCTGCCTTTTTCCCTTTGTTTAGTTGTAGTCTCCATTATATGCTGTCTAAATTCTGTTGGGTGTAGCAAAAATGGTGACAGGTTAACCTGCACTTTCTCCACTTGTCTGCAGTTTAATAGCCATCAAGCACGTCCATATGGTGGCAGCCACTGGGTAAAAAGCCAGATGTATGGAAAGTATTTGTCCTGCAGTGGTTCGACTAACTAATGGTAGGAATTTGGCAATAAAATCCCGACACAGTGTGTCCAGTATGCTTATAG
Source organism: Diplodus sargus (assembly GCA_903131615.1). Classification (NCBI taxonomy): domain Eukaryota; kingdom Metazoa; phylum Chordata; class Actinopteri; order Spariformes; family Sparidae; genus Diplodus; species Diplodus sargus. Next base: position 473,854 of record CAEMYA010000024.1, read on the forward strand.
TGGTTTAGCATGTTAGCTGACATTTGCTATGTTTGAAAAAGTACACGTTATGAACACTGAAAAAAAGGTAAATAGTACCACCACCCTAAATTATCATTCACAAAAGTGATAATAATCATAACTAAATAAATCAACATTTTTTTTGGTGTTACTGCATTTCTGCATGTGGTTTGTCCAATTGGTGTTGCCATACCTAGCTGTTGAAATGTTCACACGTGTGCTACTTAGATCAGTCAGCTACACAAATTCATTAGTGACAACACAGTATATCTGAGGGAAAATGCCACAAGTTTGCAGATATATGGTAAATTACAACACAAGTATAAAATAAATGGTATCTCTACCTACACATCTGTAATCATGTCAATATCTGTACAGGTTATGGGTTAAAATAATGTTAAAAACATCATAAATCAAATGTTTCTCTCATAATTTTGCCCTTTTGAATACAGACAAAGTATTGGTTTAAACACAAACTGAAATGTTGCACTGAAAATGCTGGATGACTAAATTAAAACAACACAGGATTGTCAGTAGATTTCATCCCCTCAGATCCATTAATGAACAATTCATAATTTATTTAGCAGTTGATCACTCAACGGAAAGACTGAGGGGCAAGTGAAGGATTTTCTTTTTCCCTGCTGATCTATTTTATAAGTCTGATCTGTTTTTTTTTCTGTCCTGTGGCAATCGTTCCCCCTGATGTAGCCCTCCAATGCTGAGGTTGCCGTTGATCAGACTTTGCTGAGCATGTCCCACAAATGCTTGATAGGATTGGGATCCACATGAGTGCCATGACCCAAGGTTTCTGTCTTGCCACATACCACCTACCCAAACACCATTGCGGACCAAGTACACCTCCTACTCATGGCAGCAGCACTCCCCAATGGCAGTGACTCCCAGCAGCACAATGTCTCCTGCCACATAGTAAAAATGCTGGGGAATGGACATGACAAAGAACTCAAGCCATCGACCTGGCCTCCAAATTTCCTAGATGCCAATCAGATCAGGCACCCATGGGATGTGCCTGACTAATTCTGATCCATGGAAGCCCATTGCAACCCACAGGAATCAAAGGATTCACGGCAAACCACAGTACAGTCTTAGGAGGCTTTGCGTCCTTGCCTTGATGTGTGAAGTCTGATCCATGGTGGATTGGACGAGGCTCCACACATGTTTGATCCGATGGGGATCTAGGTACCTTTTAAGCCCCCCCCCACACACACACACACACACACCGCCCAGACGTCCAGCTGCCTTATCCGACCACTCTCCGTCCACTCTGTTGCCTCTCGTCTGACCCGTTCGGCACAAAAGTCGCATTGAAACACACCACTTCGACGTGCTGCCTACTCCACAGTAGCGTGTACGTTCTGCGCGTGCACGAGATGCAATAAGCGGCTGGCGCTTGTGTTGTTAGTTGTAAACGAGAGGCTTATGCGCGCAACCCGACCTCGTCCGAGTCTCTCCAAATGCTTCAGACGTCCAACGGTTGGGCTGGTGTGTTCTTGCCTTTAGGCCAGACCAATGCCTTGTGCCATTTGTCAAATTTCTTGAGCCAATCCTGAGCAGTTTTTGGAGTGTGAAAAGGGTGCATTGTCCTACTGGGGCAGCCACTGCCAGAGTCATCACCGTGATCGGGGAACTTTCTCTGCAACAGAGTTTGGGTATGTGATGCATGTCAAGTAGCGTTCACTGCAGTCACTTGTATCTGTAAACATGGGCTTCCTCATAAATTGGTATGATGCCCGTTGTGGTAGTCCATGCAACTGCAACTCAAAGTAGCAGGTCTGTTTTGGGTTCATCCGCTTGCATTAAGGAGCATGGACAGTCACTAATTGAGTAATCTTCCACTCTGCCTGTCTCTTTAGCTTGAGCATTATGTGCCAGGCTTACAGAGTCCCACTGCTGTTTATTTGGATCAATAACACATGTATTGGCTTTTCTTCCGGGGTTGCACTTTGTGGATCAATATAACAATACTTATATGCGGTGCTCTGAATTAATTACACAAAGACTAGATGTGTGGCACCCCTAATTCCTACAGTACAGAGGCTGGAAATGTTACTTTAGGGAGGTAATTTATTTCTGAGGTCTGTAAAAGTTGCTTGGTATTACCTGTCAAGACAGCTGCAGCTTTTGCAGAGTTGGTATGTGGGGAGAGTGCATGCTCTTTGCTCTCTGGTCTCTTAGTGCAGCAGAAAGTTTTGAAAAATACCTTTTTCCTCTCAGCACCTTTGAGGAGAAAACTCTTGCATGGCTGCTCAAGAGCTTTATCAGAAGTCGGAGAGAGGCTGTTTTTCTGCATCGCAGACAAGAGGAAAGGAGAAATTGATCACCTAAACTATTCCCAGGTGTCAGATTTAAGCAGCTTTAAGAGGGGTTTTCTGTCATAGCTGCTTATTTCCCACTATACAAACATTGGAACTTCTCCCCGGGCTCTTCAGAATTGCCAAAGCCATTTGAAGAATCATTTTCCCTGAGTGATATGGTTGTAAAGTGGCTGTGTACATGGGCTTTCATTCTCCTCTAATAACACAGAGCTAAACTGAACTGATCAAGGATGAGATGAGAAAATAGATTGGGCCACACTGAGCTATGAGATGGCATCACATACAATGGCTGTGGTGTTAAAGTGGGTGGACACGACAAAGTAAAATCAGGTCAGTCTATAATGGACAGACTGTAATGGAAAAAAAACAATACTGATATTCATCTTTATACTGATATGCCAAAAGTACACTCTTTTTTTTACACTACTATATCAGCTGAAGCAATCAACCTCATTCAAAAACATTTCCATGTTCTTATCCTAAGCTTGTAAACATGCTCCATGTTAGCATTTTGTAAATGTTCTTTACTGCACAAACTTGTCATGTTTTTTTTTCCAATTGGTGAGGTAAGTATGGGTTTTTTTAAAAAGATTTTGTCATTGATATAGTAGACAGTCCCAAATGTAGGGCTGGATGTTCTGCTCCAATCTGTTAGCAAAATGTTTTGTACTTTTTGGTGCCAAAAGAAGAATTTCATACCAAGAGGCTTACCCACTGTCAGAAATTAGCAGTGTCCTACAAAGACAGAGCAGAAGCAGTGAAGTTGAGAGAAAGGTTTCCAGAGTTATCAGACTGGCCAGCAAACTGAGCACTTGATTTTATGCCTTTTATTCCCTAAATTGCAATAAAGGCATAAGTAGTTTGCTCAAGAACATTTTATGGTAGTTATTTACAGTTGACAATTCATAGGACCTAATTGTGTTTGTGATTTGGCTTTGTTCCTTTATGCTAATAATATATATATTAATGGTCGCTAATAATACTTCATCTGCAGATTAAACTAGTAACCTTTATCAAAGGATTCAATGGAATTTTATTTACCATCCTGTCAGGATTAAGCCACTGCATTCTTTATACATACAAGTCAACTACATTTACTTTAGGATTAGACATGGTTATCTCACCACCTAGCTTCTACTGGATCTAGCTTCCTTTTTGTCTGTCTCTCTGTGACAGAGAACTGTGTACTTAATTCTGCATGTGTTTGTGTAGACAACTTGCATATTGCATATTGCATCTGTAGGAACCTATCCTGTCTTTATGCATCTTCATCCAGAGGCCTGTTTATGCCTTGATGATTCAACTTTCACCTACTTCCTAACTCACAAGTTGAGCGTGTCTTTCTAACTCACAAGTTGAGTCACCATTTGCCATCTTTCCCCCTTGTAAGACTTACAGCCCTTCTTTCTTTAGGTCGATAGACACTCGATACAATGGGATTCAGGATCCGAGCATCTGGGCCTGGAAACAGTTGTTGACTTACAAAAGATGTGTGGTTAATTCAGTGCCTTTTGATTGTAAATTAGGGACAGATGGTCACTGGATCGTGTCGTCTCTCCTTGATATGACAGACTCCCCTTCCAGAGAAAACAGTACACTGGAAGTATTAAACTAGAATTTCATCTGGTCAAAGAAATCACTACTTCAGAATATGAGATTAAATATAGATTCTAATATTGAATTAATTGATTTGAAATTGATTTGAACTGTTCAAGCCAAACTTGTGCAGTTAGATTTCTGGAATAATTTCCTCCATATTATTCCTATAGTTTTAAGTTTTGTTTAAAGTTAAACAACAGAGGTGGTGCCCCATCTACGAGTGTGTTATCAATCGCCAGTGGTTAATTATCTTTGTTATCATCAAGTAGTGTATCTCCTACACGTCTTGCAGATGCTTGACATTTACTTTTGAGGATATGCACAAACGACACTTCAAACGGAAACAGGATACACAAGGCAGCTATATTGCACATACGCCCCCACTTCTACTTCGCACTACATCAGCTGGCTGGCTGGTACTGCCATCACTAAGAGTGAACAAAGCCCGCTCAGCGAAGTCGCAACTCTTCTCTGTTTTGGCACCTCAGTGGTGGAATGAACTCCCGACCAATGTCAGGACAGCGGAATCACTCGCCATCTTCCGAAAAAGACCCAAGACTCATTTATTCAGACTTCACCTCGACCCCGCCTCCATGACTCCCTTCCATGATAATTAAGAATGAATTTGATCATATGGGTGGATGAGCCTCAATGTCTTTTGTCCAGCCATTTTGAGCTCTTTATTTGAATCATGCTAAAAGCTTGGTGTAGCACACAAGTGCTACCTCAAAACAGACACCAAACTCCATTTTATCTCCTGTTCTTCTGAGAAGGTAAGATTTTTCCCCATGATGCTGAGATAACAGTAACGTAATCCCTTTTAATTCACTGAACAAACTCAGACTCAGACACCAGAGAAGAGGGGGAGAATAATGACCGCCAGTGACGTTCGTTCATCTTTGTTTAACTTTCCTGTCAGATCCTTTATTGAATGTATAAGCCGTATTTTTGCCAGTAAATTGTGTTCTGCTTCAAGGAGCAAGGAGAGGTACTCGAACAGCATCTTTACACAACCACTCAAAATGCCTCAAACTGCTCCGACATTTTTTGTGTTTAATTGATTCTCCTGAATTTTAGGAGTTTCAGACTGCAGTACTTCCAACATTGATCTGAGTGGACATGCCTCCCAAACTGGACCTTTCTGCGCCTCTTCGGCCCTTTGCCACCCTATTCAAACACATCTTTGTCTCCGATGTCTTTTTCCTCTTATCTCCTTTTCTCTCTTTTCAGCGACTGTGCTAACAACACACTAGGCAGCTGTATTCAGACGGTACATCCCATTCTACCTGCCCTCCCACTTCAATTCCACCTCTTTGGGAAGAGGCTGGGCAGACTGTTAAAACAAGGTGGACAGATCAATAGAGGCAGAGCATTGCTTGTGTGACAATGGTAAGGGAGGTTAGAAGGTTTCAGAGGTCTGGAGACAAAGTCGTAAAACAAACTGTAGAAAGATTGACAGGGAAAGTTTTGAGAAAAATAGGCAAAAAACACTTTTTTTGTGCCACATAGACTTGTATTTTTGAAATGAGTTGGTTTCGTCATACCATCAGGGAAATTAAACTTGCTCAGCACATGCAGCACTTGACCGAATAAGAGTTGAGTTCAAAGTAAATAGTAATATGAGCAAAGAAGAGTGTGGAGACGGCTGAAGAAGCAGCATTCATTTCGTCTTTTATTTCAGAGCACGGATATTTTCTTGTAAGGTTATTCATCAGTGTCATTGCACAAGGGAAGCACTCCATAACAGTAACGTTGCTGAGCTTAATAGTGTTGCACTGAAATTAACTTCAAAGAAATATTCAATTCAGGTGACCACCTCTCACAGTTCTCTGCTCTGCATGCAGGCTCGTCAAGCCTTTCAATTGAGAGCATTTTTCAGTCGCGCAGCAGTGGCATTTAATCTACAAAAGTGATTCTTATTTATATATGCAGCAGTGTTTTTGAGACTGTGAATTCCCCTATCTGTCTCTTAATTATATCCATTTTTGTTGTTTAATGTCTCTTCAGTATCTCCCTGCACTGTTTGTCTTGTTTCGCTTTTTTTTAGGACACAATTTAGTTCCATTTTACAAATGTACAAAGGAACTTTGTTGGTGGCAAAAGAGGAAAATGAAGGCTTCTCTGTTTGACATGTATACATGTCAGTATATCATTTTTTCTAATAATTCCAAGGTTTTTGTTTGGTCAAAATAATGTGTAATGTATGTGCTTTACCTTAAGAAGAGTATATACAAAAATGCTAAACGGTTCAATGAGATTTAATAATTTTCTGGGCTAATCATTATTGCCAGGAAATTACTTATTATGAAGTACTATTGACATGGGTGGTTTTAACTCCTGCTTAAGTAATATTTGAACTCAAAGTATGACTTTTGAACACTTCAAAGATTGTGATAGTTTTGATGAGTTATTTCCCGTCAGTTCTCATTCACTTACCAGAATTTGTAGACCAGAGGTAGGACACATTAGCATCAATGATGGATGAACACTCTCCCCTTTTAATTTGTGATTATGACCAATTGGTGTTTTTTTTTTTTTTTTAACATTTAAAAAAAAACCTCTTAAAGTTTGAAATCCACAGATGGGACCTATAACAATATGCTGATGACACACTTTTTTCTATAGCTCTACCTCATCAGTTTTACAGATCCCTGAATTCTTGCAGTCTTCTTTTGATCTACTCAGTCCCATCTGACCCAGCTTGACTTGGGTCAAGTCAGATGACCTCTCAAGGTCCCAGCTAACTATGGAATTTGGATTTGAATTAGTATTAAACTGAAATTTTAAAATTTGTTTTCAACCCTGAGAATTCAAAACAGTCAGTTTTTTACCTAGTTGTGCCTGGCTCAATTGCAGATTGTAATATACCTTTTGTCCATCATAACACCTTCAAAAATGTTCTTTTTCCTAAATTTAATTCATTAGAGTTAAATCTTACTTTCAAGCAAGTAAACACCCGATATCAGCAATTTGCCTCATTAGCTATCAGTGATCTGTATGCACCTGTCCAATGCCTAAAATGTCAACATGTTACTGGGTGCACTGTCTTATGAACTAGCTTTCTTTGTGTACCAGTGTTCAGCAGCAATCACTGTGTGTGCAGAAGTGCCCACTGATTGGCTTGTATACATAGATAAGGAGTGATTACTATGTTTTTTATGCTTATCTTATTGTCAGGGTTTCTTTTGAGAAAGAATTCCAAGTCTGTTACATTTCAGTGCTTTTAAGAAAAGAAAAGAAAAGAAAAGAATAAAGCGGTTCCTTGTGTTCATCAGTGTTACATAAAGCAGAGAGCGTTCATAACTTATTTGGATGCATACAAACACAAATGCATTTTAGCTGTTTTCAGGGCAACTGTGGTGTTAAATAATTATGAGCAGGTGGGTTGGGTGCTGAACCTTGGAGCGCAGTGTGTGCAGAACAGCACTGTCATGCCAACTCCTGGTCCTCAGGGTAAGAGAGGAGAAAGGAGATAATAAAGAGGCACAGGCAAAGAGGAAAGGTCAGTCACTTAAAAATTATTAAGTCACCTTTATTAACTTGGTGCTAAAACCAACATGGCATGTGTGGTGTTTACACAGGATATAAAGATGTAAACTAGCAGACCTGAGAGCAGGTGATTATTTAAATTACTGCCAGAGGGACCTTTAGGTGAAAACACTGAGTGTTTTTGGCCACTGTCACTTTTCTCAGCGTAGGAACAGCTCTGTGATGCTGGAGGCACAGTGCCCCTGGCAACGCTGCCATGCCAACTCCAATCATGTGTCCTGCATCGCTACAAAACAGCTGAGTCCCCCTGGAGGATGAAGCCAGTAGCTAACGAGAAACAAACACCTCTCTGTTCTCGATGCTCAATGAGAGACGGCCTTGAAGAGAGAGAGGGGGTCACAGAGGGAAAGAGGAGAGAGATGACTGAGATAGAGGCAGGAGGATACAGAGACAGCAAACAGAAATAGATGAATTTGGCAGATGCTGCATCTGACAAGCAGTAGGCTACGAATACAGTTAGCCCGCTGTAGCTGTAGTTGTAGTTGCTGGCTGCACTGTGTTTTGTTTTGGCAGAGAGAGAGAGAGAAAGAAAAGGCTGATGAAGCTATTGATTCTTTGGAAATAAAGTCAGTCCTGTGAGATGAAAAAAGTCCCTCAGTCATTCCCTGCCATTGAACTTGAATTAAAGTGACAAACTGGAATATATTTTGTTAAAAGCTGAATTATTCAATACTTTCATAGCAACAAAAGAAGAAGTGACTTTGTGAAATTTCAAATAAAGTGACAAGCCCACTACAAATCATATCACGTCACCCAACTCTTCAGAGCATTTAAGTTCCTTTTTAGTTGAACGTTCTGGTTCCCTGGCAATTCTACTTTCATTTGCCTCCTTTCAAATGGCAACAAAAAAGCCAACAACTGACAAAGTTGGAAACTAGCTGATGAACATAGTAGAACAGCAGCTAAAATGCAGATACCTTTCTTTGGAGTTGGTGGAGACCAAACCAGAGCTAAAACAAGTGAGTATTGGACTCAGGTGGCCAGATGGCTGTGTGTTGCAATAACAAGAGCTGGAACAAAATAGCAACGTTTTTATCAAAACATTCAACTAGATTCATTTGACAATCTAACTTACCAGAGTCACTATTTCATAACTCACTGTGGTGTAAACCTCTGTAAACTTAACGTGGACAAAAAGGTGTAGTTGTATCCTTCCTTTAAACATTTAAGCCTCTAAAACGGTGCTGCTTTCTAACAGCACAGTTTTTTTCCAGTTTGTAGCTATTTTCCATTGGAATGGTGGCGCCCATGAACAAGTTGCTGTCAGTGTGTGTGATAAAGAGGCACTAAACTAAGACTTTATTATTTCTTATTATTTCTTATTATCTACTTTATACATTGTTTCATCTCAGTTAATGTCAGATTTTGTAAAACTGACACCACAATGCAGAGAATAAAAACAAATTTCCTGCTTTTTTGCCTTATGAGGGTTTTTGTATTCTTCTTTCTTATTTTGTATTCTCACATATAATGTGATGTATCGTTAGATGATTGTCTTGTAATGTATCAAGTATCACAGAATTGCTTTATCGCGACACCATCGTTATCATGGGCAGCATATTGTGAGATTATAGTATCAGGAGTTACTTTGTGATCCCTACAATTAGTTGCAACTAGTAATAAACAGGTGATCTATTTTGAAACGGTGTTCCCCGTGTATCTTCCAGGAAAATGCAGATGACAAAAGCACTTCTCAGCCCAAGGACAGCAAACTTTCAAAAGAAAAAGGGGGACTGAAGCCAGATGACAGCCTTCACGTTGTGCACTTTAATTGGTCCACGCTGACTTTACTGAAAACATAGCAACATAGCAGTGACAAAATGTTGGTTAGATTGCCCAGTGAAAGGTAGGATAACTCAACTTTGCACTGGTTTAAAGGATAGCTTTGGACTTAAATCCACAGTGTGTAGTAACCAAAGGTTTTTTAACCCACTCTCCAAAAATCTGTATGTTAACCTCAGCAGCATCTTGCTCTTCCAAAACATTTTAGATTGCTACACATTTCTATGATCTATACATCACTAACAGAAAGACAGGCTGCCTTTAAAAGGTAGAAAACTTTATTCCACAAGTACAAAGGCAGCTAACTGAGCATTAATGACTGCAGTGATTACTGAACTCTCCTTTAATAAAAGCTGTTACTCCAGCTCTGCTCCACAGCAGAGAGTCTGATTGCTTTCCTCTACAGTTAGACATGGATGTTAGAGAAGAGGAATGGCCCCGCTCCTTCTTCTTCTGTGGTTCAGGCAGTGTTTAGTGTGGCCCCATGGGCTAGAAGTTTGAAATTAATTTCCCAAATCCCAGAAATGTATAAAAAATGTAGCAGTAGATAATGGAGGCAGCGTCTGTATCCCGTCTTTGCCGTATCTGTCAGCTGCCTCGCTCTCGCTTTCTCTTTTGTATTCGTCTTTTCCTCTCCATCTCTCCATTCTGTCTCGTTCCGACCGTCTCTCTTACTCCTTCCTTCTCAGCGTGACTCGCTTCCCTCTCGCCCTCTGAATCTATATCCATGGGCATTTTCAGAATCTTCTTTTAGCTTTACACAGCGATGGAGACGCAACAACATTTTCAGGCTTCCATTCAGCCTCCTGGCTTCATCTGCTTGCGTTTCTATCGCCATGTAAAAAATAAATAGAAGCAAGTGGAGGAGAAAAAGCTCTGCTGAGGACATTTAATACGCCGCCTACATGCTTAAATGGGCTGAACATGAGTGTACGACTCGAGTCTTTATGCGGCTTAATGTAATGACTATGTCTTAACCTTAACCCCTCGCTTCACTTTGCCAATAGGAGGTTTTAGAGGTTAAAACTGCAATTTTATATCAACTGCAGGGAGCTAACTAGTGCTACATGTTGAAGTACAGCCTTGAGGCTTTGTGTGAACCTGCAAGGGGTTAAAAGGGTTATCCATCTTAGTCTTCCTTACAGGCAAAGACTATCTCCTCTATCGTGGTAGTCAGTATCTGACAGTTATGTGTTTTGACACAAGATGAGCGCAACTAAGCACTTATCATAGCCAGTGTTGTACTGGTAGTAGTGTAAGTGTATTAAGGTTTTTTATTCAAATGACATATGTTGGGTTAGATGGTTGGGCACCCAGATCAGGTTACTTATATCTTTTTTTTTAATAATGTCTTTGTTTCTTAACATTAACTTCATATTATAGGATGTAATTAGGCTTAACTGGTTTGGTTTGATTTGGTTTTAATCAAACAAACAGGTTTTTTTGCCTATTTGGTTGGTTCAGTAGAGCTGGTATGGAAATCTAACTATTGTGGGATTGAGTAAAAGGACAGAGAAAAGGAGGGTGGGGTTCTGAGCGTACTCTACTGCAGTCACACCCTGATGAAGGCCATTTGTGCTGCTACGCGTGGGTTACCAGTCAGCTAGTTTTTAAAATGCGTGGTCAGTGTTTTTTTTAGAATTTCAACCCCAGTGTTCCCTATCAAAGAGCACCTTCACCACATGTTGTTAGAAACTGAGCACTCAAGACTTTCTGGACTACGGTGTGATTTGTTCGTGATGGGAAAGCAGTCCATCCATGTGCTGTGATGCAACTTTAGGAGTAATTCTACCGACTCAAAAACCAATCTGCTGATTCTGAACTGATGAAGAAGAAATTTTATGCAACCTGTAGATAATTTGTACTTGATCTTATTGTATTTGACACCAGAGAAAATAAAAGAAAATGGTCCAATAATGTGCAGTATGATCTGCTGTCTGTCAGTGAAATGGTCCAAATAATACCGGATGGCAGTCATCTAAACTATCCAAACACTGAGTCATCTGTCTGTATAACGTCATGTTTCTTCCTCTTGGTTCATTTGTAGAAGTCTGTGTGAACCACTAACTACACCAAAACTGCAGATCAACTAAACCAAACTTCTTGTGAAAGCAATTCATTGCCTAAACTTTATCCAACATCTTAACCAAGTCATTTCATAAGGTCATTCACTGGAGAGCACTTTCTCCACTGGATATCTAAAGCAATTAAGGTTTAATATGCAAAATCAGACATCTCTTGAATTCAGACTTCAGACTGAGAACAAATGTGGGGCAGCACATCACCAGAGCAATGCTTACTGCTGCTAGCTGCTGTTAGCTATTTAGCTCAGAGAGCAATGTGAACGCCACGGGCGACCAAGAACTTTAGACCAGGACAGGGCTAGCTGGTTAGCATGCTAACCTCAGTAGGTTTCTCTGCAACAATACAGCACATAAACATAATATCAAAACAGCTATTTATTCACATTCTGTTGAATGATGTTAGCTATTTTTTCAATCTTTCTAACCACATTTTTTTTTTACACAGTGCCTATTGAAAACACTTTCACAACAACAACTGGATAAAACTTTGATCATCAACATTTGTACTGTAACAGTATATTTAAATGTATTAATAAATTAGAAGAAATTATTTAATATACTGGTAATTATCAATATAATAGGCAGTAAAAGTAGAAAATATCAGTAAACAAATAGTAAATCAGGGTTAGACCAGCTCTGAGGAAAAACCCATTTTACTGCAGAAAACCAATTAACAACCCTAGTACCTTATTTTGTAACAGGTGCACTCTCAAACAAAGTGGAACAACAGAAATGGCACAAAGCTATGGATTACGATCACCTGATTTTTGAATCACTGCTGTGTCTCTTCTGAATTGTTCTCACATACAGCAGGTAGGAAAATGAACCATTATAATTTGTTCATACAGCTTTCGCCTCAACTCACTGACAGTGAGGTTTCTGTTTTTGAATTTGAATGCCTTTGGAAGATTGTGATTAATGACCCTTGCTGTCCTTTAAATTTCTGGTATACAACGAATGCGTGAAAGTGTCCACTTCCATAATAAACAAGGCATCTCTGTCCGTCTGTCTGGATGTTATTCATTATGATTCAGAAAGAAAATCATATCATTTGTTTGGTATTTCCAAATATTGATCTTCTTGTAATCAGTCATTTGCATAATTCCCTGTAATAAACAATATTCAAATAGTCTTGCTTCACACAAATCCCCCAAATATTCTCAAAACCAGCCATCAGGGCCAAGAAATTTGGAAGCCACCAAGACTGAACATATTTATTATGTTTAGTCATTGTGCTGGCTCTGACAGGAAAAAAAACTGGAATGCAAGTATGCTATCCATCCAAAAAAAGTCCAAATTTTCACAGCTTGTGGTCAATCATAGAATCATACAATCATATCCAACTCCCACCATACATACTGTAGATCCCTGGGCCCTGTCATGGACCAGCTGTCCATTTCAGAATGCTGTATCTATATACAATCTTATTATATTCCCATGCACCTTAAGCTGGGAAGAAAATCTGTTTTTAAAAAAGACATTGAATAATTTAGGTGGCCCTTAGCGAAGCGGGAGAATGATTACATTGGATAGTCATTTCCAGTGGAGATGGGCATCAGCAGTATAACCTGCTCATCAGGGAGGGTTTTCAGCCCAGGACTGCTGACAAAGCTTCCGCCAGAAATAGCTCATGACTTGCAATTTAGACCGGGCAGGAGCGGAGATCATTTTGGAATAACACGATGTGACTCCCTCTCTCTCTCTGATTTCAGAGATATGGACCTGTGCAGCCTGATGAAGCCTTGTAGGTGATATTGGGCTGCACACGTAAATTGGACTTGACATGAATTTCGATGATATCAGTTTGCTCTTTAATCAACGCTCCACTCCGTCACTGAACTGTGATTTTTCTACTTTTTTATTTTCGCAACCTCATAATAAACATCATTATTAGATGGTAAATTTATAGTTAATTCAACATGAGTTGATTGTTATGCCATTTTGAACAATGAAATGCTTCATAAACCATTTATTAAACATTTGTTTATATGAAAATGCAACTGATGTTTGATGCTAAATAAATGGTTTATTTCATTGAAATATGAATGTATATGTGATCATCTTTTAATGTATTATTTATTTATGAAAATCATTGTAAAGTGTTAACATAGCTGTTGACTACACAACTACAGTAAATCACTACAGCGAGGACATAGATTCACAGCAACACAGCCTTTTAGCTTAAACTCCCCATTTCATATATTTCCAAAATAAATTAAAATGCTGCTGTCCACCTTATAAACACCCACACATCACATCTGGCAGTCATCAATAATTCATAGAAACATACTAATTCTTGTTTTAACATCTAAATCTTTTTTTAATGCAACGACAAAGACTCTCCACTGTCACTGATAGACCAAGACAATGGAGCAGAACTCTACTTTTCCCTCCGAACATAGCTAAGTTGCAGCAGATGCTGCAAAGACAATGGCATGTGATTGAATAAGAAATATGAATTTAAATGTGCTGTGATCAAACTGTAAACCATTAATTTAAATACTAGAACACAAGAAAGGCTCCTACTTCTGCATGTCTACAATTAATGCTTTCAGTTGCATGCTGTCAATCTGTGCACAAATTACAACCCTGTACCATCCACATTGCCAGTTGATTTCCATATTGTGTGTTAAGGCATGGGGAATGAATATGAATTGCCTTGTTATTCAGAGACATTATGTACCAGTAAATGCCCTGGCCAGTGGCCAAACACTTCAAAGTTTGATGATGTAGGTACCCCTATAGCACAGGAGGAAAGAAGCAAGAAAAGTCAGTACAGGACTTTTCCCCAGGAGACTGCGGTCCAAGTCCTGTGTGCAGAAGTAATTGCTGTGCCTAAACCAAACCAAACGCTGATGCTTTCACGATCTTAATTACAGTCAAAAAGTTGCTATAAGTATTTTATAACATTTTTGTGTGCAAACTTTGTTTTGAGAATCTTAAGTCTAACTTGAACGAGCCCTTCACATGTAAAGCTTGAGGCCACGGAACGAGCTGCTGAAGATGACCACTTTGGAATGAGAACGTGACGGAATTTATAATAGATTTTTTGGGACAGAATTCCTAATTGTGCTGATAAAGCCACTGTACATGTAGTTTATGAACTAAAAAAAAACTACACTTAGAATTGAGGTTCTCTTTAAGAAGTGCACAGTCAAATGCTCAGCACAAGCAAACTGTCTTGGCCCACAGTGTTGTATTAAATTCTCCATAACAGTTTGTGACAGGATCTCTGTTAATTTGTCATGGTGTTTAGTGTTAAGCCGAGCGTGTCACTGCAGCTATATCTTATTAATAGTGTGTTACAGCTTCGGGAGATAAGAGTTTAAATGTTTGGTATTTTCTTTATTAGTTCCAATCCAATCCAGCCTGTCTGATATGCATATGTGTTCATCCTGAAATATGAGTCAACAGGGAGAGACTGTTATGTTGATAATACCTGCCACTGACTTCGTTTCATGTCCATTTTACATTGTAAAATGGACATGAGCAGGGATTGAAAGTCAGGGTGAAATAAACACATGAAAGACATTCAGACACTGTTTGTTCAGCCGTCACAGGTACTCAGGGTGGTGCTCAAAACTGTAGTGTTGATTGGTCCCCTGTTAGCCATCCATACTACATTATACAGCAGCAGCTGGCACAGTAGCCTATCTTTCCCAAACGTCCTCTGTGACAGTTAACACTCAGTATGTGGATTTCTGTTTGCTTCAGGCAACTCGACTCTGACACTGAGCTTCTATGTTTGGAGTTGTGAGGTGTCAGGCTGGACAACTTCATCTCTCTTTGGAGTTTGTAGGTGGGAACAACACATTATAATTGTATTCTTAGATGAATAATAAGTAATTTTGTTTTTCACACCAAAAAAGTTGCCATCTGTCAAGTAGAATAAAACACAGAGATAATGGTTTGTTATGTTAACTGGTGTAATTCCTTAAATAGATACAGCTCAGTTGCCAGACAACAATGCTGGCAGTTTAGTTTCAGTAAATTACTGATCGGCTCACATGTGTATACATCACATAAACCATGTGTTCCACATCATGATCAGATTACATGTTTATGTCTTGGCTTTCTTCAGGATGTGAAAGGGGATGGAGGCGTAGTTATAGCTGGGCAAGACAGCTACCAAGCCACTACCTGCAGTTCAAGACTGTGTTTCCAATATTTGTAACCGTGAAACCACCAAATATTTAGAATTCGGGACCTTGTGACAAATCCAGCCTTGAATGTGGCGGCTAAAAACCTGACACTGTTCATAAGTTGGGACATTTTCAGCCATGTTCACCAAGTGTTTTTTGTGCCTAAACAAGACCAAACTTTGATGTTTTCATCATGTTAATAACAGTCGAAAAGTTGTGCTGTGTCATATTATGTGAAATGTTTGTCTGCAAACTTTATTTTGAGAGTCTAAGTCTGACACCAAAGCCAAGTGTTGTCACAACATAAAATAGAAAACTGGAGCGAGGCCACCCTTCCCATTGTTAATGAGTGTAGTAAATGACTCAAGCCTTTTATCAGCTGACGTTGCCTTTTTAAACATTGTTAAACCTTTTTATCGGCTCAAAGGGAAAACAAGGTGGTAACAAAAGTAGAGTGGTAAGAGTTGTGGTGTAATGCTTCTTCCCTGAAAGCAAGACAAAACTCAATAAAAAATATCCTACAGGGAAAAGACAGCAACGGAAACATGACACCAACATTTCCTCACACTCAAGGCACCAATTTAATGTATTGATTATTTTTTTGCTATTTTACTATCATGCTTCAACATGAGAGTATACAGGAGAGGATGAAAGGGTAGAAAAGCACCGAGGTCACAGCTGTGTAACATTAGACTTATTGATCATTGTGTTTGTGGCTTTGCTTTATATTTCATCCCCAGTGTGCTTGCTAAGCATTGCGGGGCGGTATGTCGAATGCTTCTGCTTTTTTACAGGCTGAAAAGACAAGGACACAGGATAATTGTATATGCATCAATCTGTTTTATAGTAATAACCTTTAAGAAAAATAGCCTTGTTTTTTTGTTGTTGTTTGTTTTGCATCAAATAGAAATAGATCAGTGTGGCTTGCTTATGTTTTGGAGGAAAAGTAATTGTTGGGCAGGTACAGACAGCACCACACAATCATGGGTCAAAGGAATGATTGAAAGGGATTGCTATTTTTCTGAGAGTCTGTGCATTAACCAAAAGATCTTTGGTATAACAAACATATTCACCTTTGACCAATTTCCCCCTAGAAGATGCAAATGTTTTTCAAATGTATTTAAAACTATATGGATTACCCAGGGACGTCACTCTGTGTTGTAAAGTGGTGTGGACATAAGGGCCCAGATGAAAATCCTGTGCCATTTTAGACAATGTAATGCAGGGTTCACATGTGGTCAAGGCAGAAGGGTAGCAGGACGGCTGGAAGAAACTTGTGTAATGGCGCATCAAAATTTCACTTGTGGGCTGACATCTTGGTGCAAGCTATTTGCTAAATCAGCAGTGTAAATGACACCCACAGTACCTGTGTGGTAATTCACTGCATATGAAATCTAAAATAATGGTTGCTAAAATTAAAAGGGTTCACCTTTGTACTTAACTGGCTTATGTCAAGATGTAAGTTTATTACCCGTCTTCTCTTAATATATTGTTCGAGGTGATCAGTGCGGCGCAATAAATCGCAGTTGTATCCGCATATTACTGATGAAGTATCTCAGTGTTGAGCAGTACATTTTCTTCTCAGTCTTTGGCCAAGAACAATAAATTGCCCCTAAATATAGCCTGGCTTAGTAATGTTTGAATAATAAGAAATATACTTGAAGTGTGTTTGGACCATACAGTACCACCAGGCAACTGCAGGATGTAAAATACATAAAATAAACTATCTCTTCACTCATCTTGGCTCGCTAGGTTTCAGGCAGTATTTCTTTGCCTCAAATAATGCCGTGGTATGCATAATGCACACAGCTGCAGATTTCAAGACGCGTGGGCGTGTGTAGGTGCATTATAAAGCTGTCTCATCCCTTTCCTTATCTTAAACGCTGCTCTGAAAGTTGCTCTTTACATTTAGCCTCCAGGTGTTATCTTACATCACTCTGTGTCATCTTAAAAGCAGATATACATTCAGATCTATTCGCACGCGTACACACACACACACACACACACACACACACACATCTGAAGTTAAAACAGAACACATATACACTTATATATACCTGACAGGCTGTGTATACAGAAACCAAGACATATCTGAATGACTCTCAGACGTAACCATGGGAAATATGATAGATGGCAGCAGTCACAATGCATGATGGGAAATGTGATAGATGACTGCAATGACATCAGCCACGCCTTTTTGGTTTTTAGCCCGAGAACGGCACAAAAACACGATGATGAATGATTTTACTTCATGGAACTTGATGAGGCCCTACAGTGAAAATGTTACAGAAGGAAAAACAATTCCAAGTCAATCTATAGTGTTTATGTCAGATTTTAATGAGGTAGATTTACAAAGCACAACACTGCATCGTGACCGCTAAGCTGACAGGAAAGGAAACTTATTCCTGCTTTGTTGTTATTAGTAGATATGTTCTGTTCTGGTAAAGAGGTAGCTTGTCAAGAAACTGCCATATCACATCAGACAATGTCTTACCAGGGACGTGTCTTTTTCTCAGGATCAGGGATTTTCCATTAAATGGAAACCTGACGAATTCTCCTGCATCTAAAAAAAACAATGCTGGTCTGGTCTTGGTTGCTCTGATTGACTGTAGGTCACCTCTCATTGCACTCATTGGTCATAAGTCTATGAAATTGCATCCAGGGGCATTATGGTCTGTGACCAATGGCTATCAAAAAATGAATTAAGAGGTTCCAGAATTATATTCGCGATTGAGCATGGCGATGCCAGGCTAGGTTTTGACCGAAGGTGTCCTTAAATATGGGCTCACCTCTAAATCATAAAATTAAGCCACAATCCATTTATTGCTAATTTCCACAATACATTGCAACGGCTTTATTGTTTCATTTAAACCATATATCGAATGGTTATGTTCTGCTTAGAAATGCTAAGGACACTAGGAACTTAAAGTTAAATGTCGATCATTCCGTTCCAACGACCGTTCCTTTGGTAGAACCCACTCCATCTGTGTGTTAGTGGCGGAGTGGATGGCTGAGTATAGAAATATCATGGGGTGCTTTAGATATGAAGCACTGTACTGCTCCAAATGAGCAGGATGGCACCTTGCTTGACATTCTCTGTACAAATGTGTGCGGGAATGGTTGAATGTGACAAGTGGTTGTTTAGTGCTGAGTGGACAGTACACTAGAAAAAGGCTCTATAACTGTGAGTCCATGCAAGTACATGTGTGACGGATCAAATCTGTCTGAGTTTATCTTTGTCATTACATAAACAGTCTTGATCTGCCGAGCATTAGTGCTGTGGGACGTCTACGGAGGGCCCAA